>CM065690.1:18417539-18524547 GCA_017654935.2 Phymorhynchus buccinoides | reverse complement strand
GCGTCACATCAACTGGCTGGAGCTGGAGGCCATTCGCCTGGCCCTCCTTCATTTCGCTCCAAGGCTTCACGGCAGGTGTGTGGTGATTTGTGGCGACAATTCCACCAGCCTGTCCTACCTGCGTCGTCAGGGAGGCACAAGGTCCGCTTCACTCTCCCTGACGGCGGAGGCGATTCTGCGGTGGGCTTTTTCTCTCGACATCTCCCTCACGGTCGAGTTTGTTCCGGGCAAACTCAATGTGGTGGCGGACCAGTTGAGTCGCTCGGACCAAATTCTGGCCACCGAATGGACCATTGCTCACCAGGCCTTGTCTCCTGTGTGGAGACTGTGGGGGAAACCCCTCCTCGACCTCTTTGCCACCAGGTTCACTGCCAGACTGAACCTATATGTTTCTCCAGTCAGGGACCCTCAGGCCTTTGCCAGGAACGCCTTCTCGTTCCCTTGGAAGGGCATGCTGATGTATGCCTTCCCCCCAACGGCTCTCATTCCTCGGGTGTTGGAGAAGTGTCTCCGAGAGCACCCGGACTTGATTCTTGTCACACCAATGTGGCCCACAAGCCATTGGTTCCCAGAGCTCCTCGACATGGCGCAAGACGGTCCTCTTCCGCTCAATCTCACTCCCGCCACTCTTCTTCAGCCAAGAAGCGGGGTCGGACACCCTTGCCCTTCAAGGCTAAACCTGGTCGCATGGCGACTGTCCGTCTAGGCCTTCGCTCTCAGGGGTTTTCCACGCTCACCGTGGATCTGCTGGTCGCCTCTCGGCGTAAGTCTACAAACGATCTGTATGATCTTCGCTGGGCCACCTGGTTTGCGTTTTGTCAGGAGAGGAAGTTTGATCCGCTTCGTCCCTCAACGGTTCAGTTCGTGGAGTTCCTCTCTCACTTGCTTAGAACTAGGAACTCTTCCTCTCAAACCTTGTCAGGTTATAGGGCGGCCTTGATTAGCACGATCTCGTTGGCTTTAGGTTCCAAGTTTACGGAGAATCTCTCGGCCTTGCCAGTCTCTCACTTCCTGGACGCTGTGCGCCTCCAAGCCCCGTCCAGAACGGTCCAGTGTCCTCAGTGGGACATCTTTTTGGTTCTGGCTTTTCTCAGGGACAAATGTGAACCCCTGGAGTCGTTGTCTCTTAAGCTGCTGACTCTCAAGACAGTTTTTTCTCATTTCACTCGCCACTGCCCGTCGCATCAGTGGTTTGCATGCTCTGAGTGGTCTCACCAAGGACGTCCAGTTCGAGGAGGACTTTTCGTCCGTCTCCCTTTCTTTCCTCCCGGAGTTCCGTGCAAAGAACCAGTCTGGTGATGTTTCCTCTCCCTTGGTCTCTATTTCGAGTCTTCGCTCCGTTCTGGGTCCTGATGATCGTGATATCTTCCTCTGCCCCGTTAGGGCTCTTCGTTCTTATCTGGCTCGTACCAAGTCCTTCAGAGGGGCTAAACGTCGCCTGTTCGTCTCCATTAACCCCAAGTACTGCAGCGATGTGGCTAAGGGTACTGTGTCCCGTTGGATCCTCGACCTCATTAAGTTGGCCTATGCCCGCTCTCTGGTTAGGTTACCTGATAACCCCATTCGCGCCCACGAGTTGCGGGCCATCAGCTCTTCCCTGGCGGTAGTCAAGGGTGTCCCTCTTGTGAAGGTTATGGCCTCAGCGTTCTGGAAATCGCAGAACACCTTTCTTCAGTTTTACCTGAGGGATATCTCCGCTCAGGGCGAAGACGACTCCTTTGCCATTAAGAAGGTGGTCGTTGCGCAGGTCCCGGTCTCCTTGTAGTGTGAGTACCGGTGTTTTTTGTGCCCCTGTTTTTTTCTCTGTGTTCTTTGGTATATCATTGGCATGACTGTTTGGGGGTGTTTATTTGCATATTTTCAGGGATGTTGTACATCTTTCGGGGGATTCTCTTAGGAGTGTTTCCCTCTTTTACTGATATGCTTTTGGGGTTGTTGGTGTGTCAGTTGGCACGCATCACCCTCCACCACGGTGGTAATCTGCAGTTGTTTTGAGTGTTGGTATAGTATGATTAAATTAGATTGGTGGATTTTGATTAATCCTACTATCTATTTAATTTAATACTTACCAACACTCAAAACAAAAAATGTTCCCTCCCGGCCTCCCTCCTGATGCGGGGCTGTAAAATTACACGAATGACATATCCGGTGTCCCAAGGGTGCGCGTCATACCCGGAAGTAAGGGGAGTCACTCCCGCTACTCCCTGCGGTATGGGTGCAGTCCCTTGGGCCCACTTTCGTTTTAGCTATTGCTAGGGTAAGGTTCCAGGTTGTTTTAGGCTAATGCAGTTGTTTTGAGTGTTGGTAAGTATTAAATTAAATAGATAGTAGGATTAATCAAAATCCACCATTTTTGCTGAAAAATGGCTGGCGGCGAAAGGGTTAAGACCTTTTGTGGAGCCAAATTTTTAAGGTCTTAATAGGGAGGGTCCTAAGTGTCGCATGAAAAAAGGTAGCTCGTAAAAATAAGTAGCTCGCTACCTATGACAGTGTGTATTTGCGACATTGAGCATGAACCACAAATTTCACTTTTTTCTAGGGTTAGGGATAGGGTTAGGGTTAGGTAAATGGTTAAAGTACAGAAAAAGTGAAATTTGTGGTTGTCGCAAATACAGACTCTCATAGTAGCGAGCTACTTATTTTTACGAGCTACCTTTTTTCATGCGACACCAAGAACCCTTATTTTATTAGTCTTTTTAGCAAACCAGGAGATGTTGTTAGAGTCATTACTTATTCATTTCTGAATTAATACTCAATTATACTTCATTTACTTGTCAATTATTTTAGCTCACTTGTTAATTCATTTCTAATTCTATGCTCTGTTTAATTTTATTCTAACCGATAGCTCAAAGGTGTGTGTGTGTGTGTGTGTGTGTGTGTGTGTGTGTGTGTGTGTGTGTGTGTGTGTGTGTATTAGGTATTATTAGGTATTAGGTACTTTATAGTCACAGAGGCGTCTCTGTGAAATTCGGGTTGCTCCCACCCGGAGAGCGTGTCGCAGCCAGAGGCGCGCCACCCAATTTTTTTAATTTTGTTTGTTTTTGCATGCGATTTTTGTCACTGATGGGGGGGGGGGGGGGTATCTTTTTACCAAATGACAACTTTTTCGTTGCCAGTGGGTTTAACGTATGCTAAGTGCATGGGCACACGGGACCTCGGTTTATCGTCCCATCCGAAAGACTCCACGTTCGGACCGTTAAGGCCTAGTGCAGAATGAGAGGAAAAAATCCCCTGTACCCAGGTTCGAACTCGGGTTTACTTGACACGAAGCGAACGCGCTACCACTGTGCCACTCTACACCATCAGTGTGTCAGTGTGTGTGTGTGTGTGTGTGTGTGTGTCTGATTGTCAAATGTTTGCTTTCACAAGTAATAGTACGAATTAATACTTTATAATTTTATGCATATTTGTCTGAAAAGTACCTAATTGGATTGTTGTATGTGTGTGTGTGTGTGTGTGTGTGTGTTTTAAAGTTTTGTTGTCTTATTTAAGTTGTCTTCCTAAACATTACTTGTGTCGTGTCTTATTATTTATAAAATGGGCATGCCAGGCAGCGAATTTCTTTGCTTTTTGTGAAGACAATAAAATGATTGAACTGAATGGAATTAGTCCAGTCAGTACATAGTATTTATATAGCACCTTTCTTTAAAATTAAACTCGAGGTGCTTGCATTCACGGTTTCACACGCATATCTATGCACTAACATTTTAAACCAATCCCCCACATTCTTTCAACCATTTATGTGATTAACAGGAAAAAACAAAAGATGCAGAGAAATAGCTCTTTTCATTCTTCTTCTTCTTCTTCTTCGATCGCTCAGTTTCCTGTCAATTATGAGCGCAGACGCATCATGCTGCCGTTATGCGCCTAACTAAGAAATAATTAGGCCCAGCAAGTCCGACTTCAGCTAGAGGAAATCTTTTTGAAAACGTTTCGCGAATGGACCGGTTTAAGGCTGAAAGATAGTAGATGACAGAAAGCCAAGGGAAAAGGCAGAGTCAAAGAGAGTGTCAGATGAGAGGAAGTTACAAGCACAGAACTTGCAGAAGGTGGGGAACTATTTATACAAGAGACCTCCCGGTATCCCCACGGACGGGGGTGGGGGGGCTCTTTTCATTGAAACTTATGAATTTTGAGTAGGGTTTTAATTTTGGGGGGTGTTTTTTTCCGTAAGACCGTTGTTCCGGGTGACAGGTTTGGATGGCCATTCCTAAAGACTCTTTCCATCAGCTTTTTCCTTCCTGATGTCAGGAGCATATATCCTGAACTAATTTCACTCATACATGTATGAAGCACAGTCAGACCTCAATTTTAAGACTTCCCAAAAGCTGGGGGGAAAATCGGTCTTTATGAATTGGAGGGGTCTTATATTATAACTGTGGTCGGTTTCATACATAAATTATAAAAAGATAATTATATTACATCTGTGAAAAAAACAATCAGTCTTAAATGACAGGAGGTCTTTTAACAGAAGGACTTATATAGTCTGCAAAATACGGTATTCTTAACAAGTCGTCTGTCTGCTTTTTTTGTTCTTTGTGTGTTGGCAGTCAGACGAAGAGGCGGAGACGGAGGTTTTGGGGTTCTTCAGCAGCCACGTGAAGGCCATCAGCAAGATCTACTCCAGGACGGTGTTCCAGGATAGGGATGGAACCAACCAGAACACCGGTTTGACCTTCGTTGTCCACCGCAGTACTGTGAGTCTATACAGTGGAACCTCCCTTATAAGACCTCCCATTATAAGACTCCCTCCCACATAAGACCTACTTCTCTGAGACATTGCCCTTCTTTGTAAGTATTAAAATTACCTCCCTTATAAGACCCCTCTCTTATAAGACCTCATCAGGGTTCATATAGAGTCTTTAAAGTCTGGAAAAGTCTTGGAAAATGGAAAAATGGTTTCCAGGCCTGGAAAAGCATGGAATTATCAACTTTGGTTGCCTGAGTCTGGAAAAGTCTTGAATTTTTCAGTCTGGCACAGTTCACAGTGACAGGCAATTTGTTTTCTCACTGAAGACAAAGAGAGTCTCACTTCGATTTTACGTGATAATAACAACGCTACCCCGGTATGCATGCTTGACGAGTGAGCGCCATGATTACTGGCAGACAAACTTTTCTTTCTTGGCCGGCGAAGTGACGTCCCTTGTACGCAATGCGCATGCGCGGAAGTCAATTTTCTTTTCTCTTGTTGGAGCGCGGTCATTTGCTTCGCCAACATGGGAAAGTGCGTGTTTAGCCAAACGTGGCTGGAACATAGCAAGTTCAAGGATTGGATAGCCCCATCATCTGATGGGTCGAAGTACAAAGCGCGGTGCTTACTATGCGTAAAGGACTTTGATGTTCGGAACATGGGTGTGGGGGCATTGAAATGCCATGCTGAAGGCAAGAAGCACCAGCAGCTGGAGAAAGCGGCAAAACAGAGCAAGTTGGCTGACAAGCATGGTATGGGAAAGTCGCAGAAATGGCCTGGAAAAAGTATGGATTTTTATTTCCAAAATTCTGTATGAGCCCTGCCTCATTCTTGGATGATTTTTGAAGGTCTTCTAAGGGAGGTTCCACTGTACTTTCTTTTTTGGAGGTTGGGGGTGGGGGGGTTGTGTCCCGCTGTCTGGGGGCCGTACAGTGGCACTACTCTCACACCACTCTCTTCTTTTTCTTCTTCTGCGTTCCCAGGCCAAAAGGCCATAATGGATAAAGTGTCCGTTTTCAGTTTTCACTGGTCTCCCTGCAGTGTACAGCCGACGTATTCGGACAAGTACTGCTCCGACACGGTGGACATAAATTAATCTTTCTCTCTCTCTTTCTCTCTGTCTCTCTCTGTGTCTTTGTCTCAGGTGATGAAGAACTGCGTCGCTGCGGGTACGGACAAGAAGTACTGCTCCAACACAGTGGACGTGAGCAACTACCTTAATATGTGCTCCCTGGAGGACAATGACCCCTACTGCCTGGCCTTCACCTTCACCTACCGCGACTTCTCGGGGGGCACCCTCGGCCTGGCCTGGGTGGCCGAAGTCAGGAGTACGTATTGTCTCAGCCTTGGCTAATTTGACCCGCGGACTGCTCTCCCAAGTCTTTCTGTCATGTGAGCGAATGCGATGCGTCATCATGCAGCTGCCGCTACGCACCTAATGAACTTAGAAATATAGTTAGGCCCTGCATGTCGATCCGTGTTCGGCTGGAGAAAATCTTTTGTAAGAATTTTGAGAACAAAGGCGGGAGAATGGATACCCTTACGGCAGCAAGATAGAGAAAAGGCTGAGTCGAAGAGAGTGACCAGACCTGTTTACCATTCCGGTTTCTGGAAATTTGCTAAAATTCCGGGTAAAATAGTAAATTCCGGGTGAACGCTGAAAATTCCGGGATTTCGAAAAACCGTCTATTATTTGCTTCCGTTCGTAGGAAAAGACGCAAGGGTTGTCCGAAACGTGTACCTAACACGCTACGTCATCAGAAAAGGGGTTGTGCTTGACGTCACATGCATTAAAGGCTGCATTTTCATTGGTTAAAGGGGTGAAATAATGTTTTTATTTTGGTTGATCTATTTTGGGACTGGCCAGACTTTTACTGTCGATTCGAAGAGCTTTCCAGGCAGTTTTTTTAATGGTAGAGATTGTAATTAGGGCTTGAAATGAGTCAATTTAGATTATACTTTCACTGGAAAATACGATGATGTGAGAATTTTGAAGTTTTCAACGGAAAATGAAGTGAAAATTGATCGCGATGGCGCCGAGTTGCAACTTGGCATCCGCTGATCCGCGGCCGAGTGATTTTTCTCTGTCCCATCGTGGACATTTCCAGGTATTTTGCTTTTTCCAGCTTGTTTTATACTAAAATTGACTAAGAATTAGTGACTGAATTTACTAATAAAACTTTTCTGGCAAAATTGAGCCAAGAAATCATCACAATATTGAAAATCGACGCCGATGTTCGCGGAAAGGAGAAGAAGAAGAAACCGCTTTATCGCGAGTCGTGTACAGATCATGTGAATTCCGGTTTTTGTTCTCAAATTCCGGGTTTTTTGTGGCAAATTCCGGGTTTTTCATTATAAGGGTAAACAGGTCTGAGTGACGGATTAGAGGAAGTTACCAGCACTGAACTTCCAGAAGGTCTGTAGATATAAGAAGATACTACTACTAATAATAATAACAGTACATTTATATAGCGCTTTGCCTCAGATGAGCCCAAAGCGCTTTACAATCAATTATTCATCAACAGATAACAAAAAACAAGATTCAAGAGTGACACCAACCACCAACAGCGCATATGCAAAGCAAATCTCTCTCTCTCTCTCTTTAACACACGCACACGCACACGCACGCAAACGCACACACACACACACACACACACACACATAAACACACAATTATCGACGCCAACTCATTCATACCCCATTCGGTAAGCCACAGCAACTGAGCCGCACACACACACACACTCACACACACACACACACACACACACACACACACACACGCACACGCACACACACGCACCACAAAACACAGCACAAACCTCTTAAATCAATCTTCCCTCACGTGCACACAACGATAGACAACTGATCAAATATTTAGGGCGCAGCAGGAAAAAGATGGGTTTTAAGAGAGGTTTTGAATGAGGAGACTGAGTTGGAGTGTCGGAGAGGAGAAGGCAGAGAATTCCACAGAGATGGTGCTTGACAAGAAAAAGAACGTTGGCCAGCAGATTTGAGACGGATGGAGGGAATGGAAAGGAGACGAGAATCAGAAGACGAACGTAGTTGGCGAGCTGGGACGTAGAGATGAAGAAGATCAGAGAGATACAGGGGAGCTTGATCATTCAGTGACTTGAAGGCAAGGAGGAGAATTTTGTAGTCAATACGTGATTGAACTGGGAGCCAATGTAGGGAACGAAGAACCGGAGTGATGTGATCGTACCTAGGGGAGCGAGAAATGAGACGAGCAGCATTATTCTGGACCCGTTGGAGCTTAGAGATGAGAATTGATGGACAGCCAGCAAGAAGTGAGTTACAGTAGTCAAGGCGAGACAGGACAAAAGCACATACTAGAGTCTTCAGGGCATCTTGAGAGAGGAAACGGCGGATGGAACTAATTCTTCGAAGTTCTAGATAGCAAGCCTTGCAAACATTGGAAACATGCTGTTTGAAAGAAAGGGTTTGGTCCAAAGTAACACCTAGATTGCGGACGGATGCCGATAGCTTGATCTCAGTGCCATCAATGTCGACAGAACCTGGGAGAACCTGAGTTTTAATTGTGTGGTTAGAGGCTACAAGAATCATCTCTGTCTTATCAGCATTCAGTTGCAGTTTGTTGTAAAACATCCATGTTTTAACAGCAGAGATGCACAACTTAGAAGAAGAAATCATTTGATCTAATTGACTCAGGTGGGCAGAAATGTACAGTTGATTGTCATCAAAAAAGCTATGATGTAGAATAGAATGCTGGTTGATGATGGCGGAGAGAGGTTGGGTATAAAGAACAAAAAGGATAGGGCCTAAGACTGAACCTTGGGGCACACCGAACTGAAGACCTTTTGGAAGAGATGGAGAACCATTGACAACAACTTTCTGTGTGCGATCAGAGAGGTAGGAAGAAAACCAGGAAAGAACAGCCCCAGATAGACCAAAGGAGGTGTGAAGTCTAGAAATGAGGATGGAGTGGTCGATAGTGTCAAACGCTGCAGAAAGATCAAGGAGAGAGAGAAGAGAAACCTTGTTTTCATCCAAGGCAGTGAGCAGGTCGTTCGTTATCTTTAAGAGGGCTGTCTCAGTACTGTGACCTGCTCGATAAGCAGACTGGTTTGGATAGTAGAGATCATTTACCTGAAGATGGTCAGACAGCTGTTTAAGAACCACCTTTTCCGTAAGCTTAGAAAGGAATGAAAGATTAGAGACAGGCCGATAGTTCTTTAGATTTTCAGGATCAAGACTAGGCTTCTTTAAGAGAGGTTTGACAACTGCAGATTTGAAATGAGTTGGAAAGCGGCCTGAACATAGAGATTCATTGATGATGGATGTAAAGTAAGGAAGGAGATCATCAAGACACTGGGAGAAGAGAGATGAAGGTAGAGGGTCTAGTTCACAGGTTTTAGTCTGAGTTCGGGTCAAAATCTTCTTAACCTCATCAGTGGAAACAGAACGGAACTCAGACCACATACTGCCAGAAAAGGAGGGATCAGGGACAGAGTCAGTTGATGGTGGAGCAGATTGAGAATCAAGATTGTGGCGGATGGTGGCTATCTTGCTGTGAAAGAAATCAGAGAAACGTTGAGGGAGTTCAGACACAGGGATAGAAGAAGGTAGAGGTGTGGACTTTGGTTTACCAAGGAGGGAGTTGGCTAAACTAAACAATTGACGTGAAGTGGTACAAGCGAGAATTTGGGCATTCAAACAAGAGCATTTGGCCTTATCTATAATGTCAGACACAATTTTGTTCATGGCTCGAAAAATCTGTTTGTGAATTTCAAGTCCAGTCTTAACCCACTGGCGCTCTGCACGGCGGCGTTCTTGTTTACCCTGAGTCACCTCAGGTGCCACAGAAGCATACCACGGTGATGGAGGCCTACTGGAGATCTTGCGACGGATGACAGGGGCATGGAGGTCGAGTAGACTGGTCAGGTGGTGGTGGAGCTGGTCGGCAGAAGGCTGTAGAGATGAGTCAAGTCTGGCCCTGAGGTCAGACATGAAGGCAGTGATGTCGATGGAGGAGATTTTCCTGGTCTCAGCATACACAGGAGGGCATGAAGGGCGGAATAAACGGAGGCAGGAAAGAACACAGAGATGGTCAGAAAAGTCCAGGAAGGAGTCAGGAGCAGTAGACCGCAGGACATCTTCGTCGTCACGCCTGACGATAACCAGGTCAAGGGTGTGACCTTTCTGGTGGGTGGGGAAGGTCACAGCCTGGTGCAGGTCGAAGTCATCCAGCAGTGCGGTGAAGCGGAGGGTGAGGGGGTCAGTGGGAACATCAACATGAATGTTGAAGTCGCCCATGATGATTGGAACACCGCTGATAGTGTTGCAGTGCTCCAGCAAAGAGGGAAACTCGTCGAGGAAGAGGGAGTCCGAAAGTTTGTTTTTCTTGTTGGGAGGGGGGCGGTAGAGGCAGAAAAGCTGGAGGCAGTGCTGACGGAGAGTAACGGAGAGCTGGGCCAGTTCAAAGGAGGAGTGTGGAATGGGGAAGAGGGAGGTAGAGGTGAGATGGAGGCACAGTTTTTCACGCACGACAAAGGCAATGCCTCCGCCACGTGAAGAGCGAGGATAGGAGATGGTTTTGTAGCCAGGGGGAGAGAGATCAGCGCATTTAGCTTCATCACCCGAAGGCAGAAGCCAGGATTCAGTGATGCAGAAAATATCAACATCGTTCTCTACAATGAAATAATTAATAGAAGAACGTTTCTGTGGGACGCCAACGGAACGGGGGTTAAACTGGGCAACAATAAAATTAGCATCTTTTGTAGGCGAAGCAACGGGAACAGTAAGTAAGTTAGAAATACTCATCCGTTTGGTAGGTGAAGGGGGAGGGCGAGGAATTGAGCAGACGACAGAAATCTTCCGTTGCTTCCTTTTTCCTCCTCTGCAGCCTCGCGTGCGTGGAAGATTAATCCCTATACACAGATGACGTAGCGTGGCAACAAGGGCAGAGTCAGGGGTTGAAGGTTGTACAGCCAGTAACGCATTGCGGCTGTACTGCAGTGGGGGAGAGGGGAGCTGGCAGAGTGGTGGCGCACGCACGGGTGTTGCATGCTTGTAGTGGTCAGGCAGAGGGAAGGAAGAGGGAGACTGAAGAAAAGGGATGGTAGGCAATTTAGGCATGGCGTTGTTTGGCCGGTGCTGGAAACATGGCTGGCTTGGAGAATCCAACAAGCCAACCAGTCTCGTCAAGAAAATAAACCAAATTACTCTCATGTCCGGAGGCAGAGAGGCACAGAAAACAGCCCCAAATAATGTGCAGTTCATCACGAACACACAGACACAAAACAACAACTCAAGCACTACTGGAAACACACCAACAAAAGAATAATGACGAGAGTAAATGATTCAGCCGGCTAGGCGAAAAACTCCCGCTTAAAGATAATGATCTTACCGTGGTGTGTCCCCTTAACCTTTGTCAGTGTCTGTAGATACAAGAAGATAATAAGATAATGATCAATGACAGACTTACCGTGGTGTGTCCCCTTAACTTTTGTCAATGTCTGTAGATACAAGAAGATAATAAGATAATGATCAATGACAGACTTACCGTGGTGTGTCCCCTTAACTTTTGTCAGTGTCTGTAGATACAAGAAGATAATAAGATAATGATCAATGACCGACTTACCGTGGTGTGTCCCCTTAACTTTTGTCAATGTCTGTAGATACAAGAAGATAATAAGATAATGATCAATGACAGACTTACCGTGGTGTGTCCCCTTAACTTTTGTCAGTGTCTGTAGATACAAGAAGATAATAAGATAATGATCAATGACCGACTTACCGTGGTGTGTCCCCTTAACTTTTGTCAGTGTCTGTAGATACAAGAAGATAATAAGATAATGATCAATGACCGACTTACCGTGGTGTGTCCCCTTAACTTTTGTCAGTGTCTGTAGATACAAGAAGATAATAAGATAATGATCAATGACCGACTTACCGTGGTGTGTCCCCTTAACTTTTGTCAGTGTCTGTAGATACAAGAAGATAATAAGATAATGATCAATGACAGACTTACCGTGGTGTGTCCCCTTAACTTTTGTCAGTGTCTGTAGATACAAGAAGATAATAAGATAATGATCAATGACAGACTTACCGTGGTGTGTCCCCTTAACTTTTGTCAGCGTCTGTAGATACAAGAAGATAATAAGATAATGATTAATTATCTTACTGTGGTGTGTCCCCTTAACTTTTGTCAGTGTCTGTAGATACCAAAAGATAATAAGATAATGATCAATGACTGACTTACTGTGGTGTGTCCCCATAACTCATTCAAGTCGTTCCGGCCGTATATATCCGGAATTAATAGATAACTGTCAGTTTGATGCATTTGCTTCAAGGGAAGTAAATCTGTGTGCACACCATACCTTGGTCACTTCTAAACTCGCTTCGCTTCCTCAGACCACAATTTTGTCTCTAAGTCTAAATTTACTTTTGTAGTGGTTTGTTGTGGGGAAACCAATCGGTGTTGAGAGTTTTTCTTTATAAACTCTATATATGAAAAAAAAGTCATCTACCACTTCCCTATGTCTAAACCTGAAGTAAAACCCCATAATCTTCCTTCATTTCTCCATTTTGTTTTTGTACGTTTTGTTTGTGTGAATGGCTGGAGTGATTTGTGAGGTTTTTTTTAATAATTCAAAATCGTTGCGATGCGAATGAGTTAATTTTCGTAGATATAAGAAAATAATAAGATAATGATCTATGACTGACTTACTGTGGTGTGTCCCCTTAACTTTTGTCAGTGTCTGTAGATATAAAAAGATAATAATAATAATAATAATAGTACATTTATATAGCGCTTTACCTCAGATGAGCCCAAAGTGCTTTACAATCAATTATTCATCAACAGACAACAAAAACAGCATTCAAGAGTGACACCAACCAGCAACAGCGCATATACAAAGCAACTCTCTCTCTCTCTAACACACACACACGCACACGCACACGCACGCACACGCACACACACACGCACACGCACATGCATACACACACACACACACACACACACAATTATCGATGCCAACTCGTTCATACCCCATTCAGTAAGCCACAGCAACCGAGCCGCATGGACTGACCACATACACCAACACACATACACAAACACCCTCACACACAAACGTACGCACGCAGACAGACACACAGACACGCACACAGACACATGCACACACACACAACCCACAAAACCAAAATACACACAAGCACACATGTATGCACACATTCATGCTCACACACACACAACACACACACACACACACACACACGCACACACACGCACCACAAAACACAGCACAAACCTCTTATTCAATCTTCCCTCACGTGCACACAACGATAGACAACTGATCAAATATTTAGGGCGCAGCAGGAAAAAGATGGGTTTTAAGAGAGGTTTTGAATGAGGAGACTGAGTTGGAGTGTCGGAGAGGAGAAGGCAGAGAATTCCACAGAGATGGTGCTTGACAAGAAAAAGAACGTTGGCCAGCAGATTTGAGACGGATGGAGGGAATGGAAAGGAGACGAGAATCAGAAGACGAACGTAGTTGGCGAGCTGGGACATAGAGATGAAGAAGATCAGAGAGATACAGGGGAGCTTGATCATTCAGTGACTTGAAGGCAAGGAGGAGAATTTTGTAGTCAATACGTGATTGAACTGGGAGCCAATGTAGGGAACGAAGAACCGGAGTGATGTGATCGTACCTAGGGGAGCAAGAAATGAGACGAGCAGCATTATTCTGGACCCGTTGGAGCTTAGAGATGAGAATTGATGGACAGCCAGCAAGAAGTGATAATAAGATAATGATCAATGTGTCCCCTTGACTTTTGTCAGTATCTGTAAATACAATGGAACCTCCCTATTAATGACTTGAAAAAAACATCCAAAATAAGGTCTTGAGTGGAAGGGATTGTAATAGAGAGGTCATTTTAATACTTACATAGAAGGGCAATGTCTCAGAGAAGTATAGGTCTTAAGTGAGAGGGAGTCGTAATAGGGAAGGTCTTATGTTATAAGGACAGGACAGTCTCGCACTCAGTGACAGTCACAGGCACTACGTGGGGTAGTAGGCGTATTTATTGTGTTTTCTTCCCAACAAAGCACACCTGGAAAATACACAGAGCCAGGCATAAGCATCAACCCAGTATACATGCATAAATATGTCGTCATCAACAAACACACTGATCAGGATCCTACCACTATTTTCGGAATCTGCAATGCAAACCGATTATGTGACACCCATGTATATTTTATACACAAACCTAGTGAGCCTACCAGTCAACAGACTCGCTACAGACAGGCCTATCTAGCCTGCGATCCAACCCACTAATATAAGGGGTGCTTATTGAGGGAGGGCGAGAGAGATTAATACATGCATTTTGTATGAACAGTCACTTATTTTTAATGTTTATATTCATTGATACTTGTCTTCATGTTGATTATTCTTGGTTTGGTGTTTATCTGTATGTTAGTGTTTAGGCCTTTGTTCAGCGCTTTGAGCACCCTGCAAAGGGAGTTAAGCGCTCTATAAATAACCAGTATTATTATTATTATTATTATTATTGCCATACTCGGCTACTGAGTGGCAAAGATAGAACCATAACTGGTGCTAATGTGTCTTAACAAACTGATAGTGGCTAGACTGATCAAGTCCAAAATAGATGACACACGCACAACTTAATCCATACCCCAAATTGTTTTATTAAGAAAAGTAAGAATGAAAACTAAGCTACTAAGCAACATTTGAATGAAGAAAAAGATAATAAACCATCACCTATACCAATCACATAGACTAAGTGTCTACTTCCTCAAAAGTGTCAACATGACTCGGTGATTGGTATCCAAAAACCTATGTGTAACTCAAAACTCATCTTTTGTAGCCCTCGGGTCTAATAGTTACCTAGCATTTGTTGCATGTCAGTAACTGCCATTACACGTGAAGAGGCTGTCAAACATAGTTACACATCATGTAATACCCCAAAATCAAGCCAAAGCTTCACAACCCCAAACAAGTGCTTGCAAGCATAATAATACTCAACACGGTTAACCAGTAAAATAATAGCTGCAAAATGAGACAACAAAACAATAACATGAAAAGAGATAAAGGCATTGAGGAGAAGGGGAGGGGAGGCAGAAGAGAGACAAGGAAATGAGTAAAGAGAGAAAAGAGGGGGGGCACCAAGAAAGAGGAACGCGTGACTGTAAAACTCGGCTAGCCATTGCGGCCTAGCAAGAAATCTCATCACATGATTAGGCCTGTCGTAATGACATGCTACGATCCTATCCATCCAGCCATTAACTAGACTAGCTAAGATGAGTCGGCGTAAGTCGCCACAATAACCATCATTGCGTAACTGTAGAACCAATCATGTGTATCGGTGAATCGCTTACACACATTAGTGGTTCTAGAACAAAAACCCAGTTTCACCATCTGACACAACATGGAAACAATTTTACATCAAAATGTGTGCTTTCATCAAACAACAAAAGTTTCGTCCCCAAAGCAAATCAATCAGCATGATATTCAAATGAAACAACACAAATGCAAAACAGAAACACGCAACTGATAATGTGAGAATGTAGAGACAGAGAGAAAGGGGGGGGGGGGGGGGAAGAGAGATAGATTCCGCAGCGCGCAGTCATTAATTCTTGACTAGCCGACAATTATCCGGCGATGGGGCTCACAGCGCGAGCAACATTGTTTTATCAACACAACGCCTGCACAATGGAGGCTAATTACACAAAGCCGGTTTGAAAGCCTGAAGATCTAGATCAAAGTCCTTTCCGTCATCATCGCCTCAGTAAGCAAGTTAGTTTTAGAAAGATAAATCCAACATTTGATGATTAGATCAAACTGCTCTTTGCCACTTTACCGATTTGCCGCGATCGTAGGAAATGCATAATACGACCATAATATTAATCTACTGAACATAGGCACATGTTTATAATATTCTAGCATCACATAAACAACACAATAACAATTTAAATGTTCAAATATACTCACAGCATTGGCTATCGCCAAAGTCAGTCTCAAAACAGCTTCAACCAAAGGTAGGCCTACAACTTAACTTCGTCGCCGCCGGTCTGAATTCAAAAGAGAGACACTACGGCTAGTCAAACAAGGGAGAGGGGGAGCACCGATTAGCCAATCAGTTCAAAGTTAATCAATGCTGACCAACCGGCACGCGAGTCTGGGATCTTCCTCATGACTGACCATCTTCCTCGTGACTGACCAGCTAACGTTGGCCTGACGCACTATGGCGTTAAACTGCACCCTACTACACTTAATAGGGAGGTTTCCACAGTATGAGAAGATAATGCAATAACAGTGATGTACCGAGGATCGAAAAGTGATAGGACAAACTGTCCTGAGATAAAATAAATCAATTGGACATTGTCCTGGCTCTTGCAGAAATCAGTAAGACAAAGCGTGCCATTTGTCCTGACAGGGGAGAGCACAATAGGGACATTTTCAATTTGAATAGGTCAATGGCCTATGACCGGGGCCTTGGGACATCACTGAGATAATGATCAATGACTGACTTACTGTGGTGTGTCCGTTTCAGATCCCAATGTCGGTGTGTGTGGGCGCCATGTGTATGTCAACCGCGACACCAAGGAGAGCTTTAACACCGGCATTGTCACCATCATCAACTTTGGCCGCACCGTCCCCAACCCCATCTCCCAACTCACCTTCGCTCACGAGGCGGGACACAACTTTGGCTCGCCGGTGAGTAATGCTCATGAGATAATGTGCGCGGCGCGCACAGACACAGAGATACACACACACACACACACATGGGTGCAACTTTTCCTGATATACAAAGATTTCCTGTTTTTGAATTTTACCAGAAAAGGGTTCTTTTTTTTTGGTATTTCTCAAACAAAGATCTTTGTGTGTCTATTGTATTTTTCAAACTCTTTGAAATAAGCAGTTGTATAAATTGTGGAAAAAGCAAACTAAAATACCTGCATATATCAATTTTTGCTTCAGCTGCAGGGGGACATTACCCCTGGACCCCGGCTTTTCAGGGTTTTTTCATTTTGTGTAGGTGCACCCATGCACACATGCCTGCATGCACTTGGACATGTACATACAAACATGCTCATGCATATATACATCCATACTTGCAGGCATGCACTCACTCGCACAATCACAGACACACACACATGCACACACTCACACACACTCTCTCTGTGAGTCTTACACTCATTACACACACTCACGTACGCGTACACACACACACACGCACACACACTTTCTTTCTTTTTTTTTTCTCTCTTTTTTCTCTCTCTCTCTCTCTCTCTCTCTCTCTCTCTCTCTCTCTCTCTCTCTCTCACACACACACACACACACACACACACACACACACACACACACACACACACACACACACACACACACACACACACACACACACACACACACACTACTGACTTGTTGAGAAAAAGCATGTCATTTGCTTATACAGTGGAATCCGTTTAATTGGCCATCGGATAATCGGCCAAAGCCGCTTAATCTGACAATTTCCTCTGGAACAGAATTTTTTCTTCTTAAGCATGTGTTATTTTGTTCGTTTTTACGGCTAAAGCTGAAGTCTTCAATTTCGCTTTATTGGCCACTTTTTCTCTCTAATTTTTCCTCTTTACCCCTTTTTGAGAGGGAGAACAACAGACAAACTGACAACACGCTTTTGACGTTTACATGGTTGAGTGTGAAGTTGGAAGGTGAGCTGTTGTCACTTGAAAGACCCTGCATGGCGTTAAAATCACTCAATAAAACAAAATCATTGTCTTTTACTCGTGCTTCTGTCAAGTTGTAGGATTAATAAACACACACACACACACACACACACACACACACACACACATCGCAAAAAAGGGAAAGAATTTGAATTTGAACTGCAACATTTAATTTTGACGTCATTGCTTTTGACTTGCATAATTGCGTCATACAGTATCTCGATGTTCGTTTTATCGGCCGATTCGCTTTATCGGCCATATTTTTCCTGGTCCCAAAAGTGGCCGATTAAGCGGATTCCACTGTACAATGTTCCCATATGGAAATAACATTTTGACTTGACTTGACTTGACTACTAGTTTTACTGAAGTTACTCGCCACCCCCCCCCACCTCCCCTAACCTTCCCTCTCCAGCACGACAAGGACGAGGATGAGTGCGCCCCCTATGGCACTGATCGTCCCGACGCCAGCCAGGGAAACTACATCATGTACCCTAAGGCCACCAGCGGCAACAAACCGCACAACAGCCAGTTCTCTCCTTGCAGGTACGAATGGGTGTGTGCGTGCGTGCGACACAGTTGGATGCCAGTGTGCTGTAATCACTAATACAAATCGTCGGTGAAATGCAAAAACCTTGTATCTCAATTTTGGTAGTTTTGAGAAAAATGAAAAAAACTGTTTTAAAAATTAACCGCGTTGACCACGATTGATTAACTATGATGAATAAGTTGTTCAAGACATTGCGAATTTAGTCCTGTATTTTGTTAAAATTACTTTAAAAAAAATAAATTTAGACTCGAAAAGAACAAAGATACGAGGTTTTTGTCCTTAACTAGATCTGAATTTGGGACTTACAAGTTTTTCTTCTATTTTCACAAAATAATTTACCCCAGATAGAAAGTCGTTAGAGATACAAGCTTTTGGTGGAAGGTGGCGGGAAAAATTAGAGAGCTGACTATGTATCTTATAACTCAAACCCCCCAAAAATCGAGATACGAGATTTTTGAATTTCACAGACGAAATGCAATTCAATACATTATAATGCAGTGCAATGTAGTGCACTCCAATCCAATGCAGTATGATACAATGCGATGCAATACAGCGGAATGCAATGCAAACCGCTGCAGTTCAGTTGGTTGAGTCGCTGGCTTGTGATCCGTCAGGTTTGCGAGTGTACGGGTTCGAATACAGCTCAGGTTGCAGTGGTAAGTTCTTGGGAAAGGCACTTTACTCCTATTTTCCTCACTCGACCTAGGTGAAAATGGGTACCTGACGTCAGTTGGGGGAAAAGTCTTTCGGACTAGACTTAAAACCAAGGTCCCGTGTGTGAACGCATGCACAAAGATCTTGCGCACACGTTAAAGCCTATTCTACTATTCGGTAGGAGTAGGCCATGTTGTGTCGGTGGAATGGATTACACGAACTCACACAGCATGGATCCTGTGCGCCAGTTGCAGTCTTAATGAAGTCTTTGGGCGTGGGGCAGGATAAACATCCCCAATAGGAAGAAGAAGAAGAACCAATCCAATCCAACATAATAAAATTCAATCCAAAAGTCCAATGCAAAACTTTAATGAAATGGTGAATGTGTGCAGTAAGGTTGTGGGTACACGACAGAGTTGTATGACAGACGAGCAGTTAAAAAAGCCAGGAAAATTCTTATTGATAACAGTCACTTTTTAGCGAAATACTATGAGCTCTTACCATCAATACAGAAATAACTCTGAAGCTTAAAACAAGAGCACCAAAAAACTTTAATACAGACAAACCTCTATTTTAAGACTTCCAAAATGTCCGGAAAAATCGGTCGTAAATTGGAGGGGTCGTATGACGGAGGTTTTCACTGGCAGCCATAGAAAGAAAAAGTTCAGCACAGTTCATACTCTCTTCTTCATGCACACATACAATGACATATTAAAACTGGATTTGAGTCTTTCCAACTCCATAGGATTGTGCAATCGATGTATTACAGTTTCACTTCGCCGACTTCTGTTAATCACCTCCACTCTCGTCCAAAGTCAGTGGTTTTCTTTTTCAAAGTCAGTGGTTTTCGTGCTTTTCCTACACTTTCCGCCATCTTTTCTACAACAAGGGAAGCGACTCCGCTTTCAGGCCCTTGACCGTGGTTGTTTCCCTTTGCTCGAAGTCTATGCAGACGACAACAACAGTCATAAAAACCAACAAAATGGCGGTCGTAAGTCGCGTTTTAGAGGAAGTCATTTAAGAGAGGTCATTTACATAGTAAAATGCATCCGTGCCAACAAATCCGGTCTCAAATGAGAGGTGGTCGCTTAACAGAGGGTCGTAAAACAGGGGTTTGTCTGTACTGAGGTCAATCCATCTTCTGGACTCTTAAAATCTACTCAACAAATGATTGTTTTATGACGCAGCTTGTCCGTTAACTTGGGATTCTATTTTGTGCAAGCATATTCATTTTTGTAAGCCTTGTTATGGGGAAAAAATTGGTTTTGTATGTATGCCTTTTTTAAGTCGTTATCTTGAATGTTTGCAAGGAGGGTGATGTCACTGTCTGAAATGGTTGGGAGGAGAGGGTGGAGGTACTAACATTAATTCTTTTGTGGTTTTAAGTGTTGCTCTTGGCATGTTTTAACTGCTTATGTTTGTATCCTCTGAGGTTAAAATGTATTTAAAATGTGTTGCGTTTTAACCAGCATTACTCGCTCATATTTTGTCTATTTGCTTATGATGATGCTGCAGTGTTTTCAGAACGTTATAATTATGACTTCTGCGTTGGTTCAATATGCTTAATAATGTTGTGTTCATTGTGGTGTTTGTTGTGCTTACCTGGCTGTAGTTTCTCAGTCTCTGAGATAATAAAGTGGATTTGAATTGAATTTGAAAGTGCAATGCAATGCAGTAATATATACTGATCGGCAAAAGAAACTACACACGTGCATTTTATATGCGCTTAAAAGAACGGCTCATTCAAATCATTTCAAATTTTGCAGAAGTCTAATACAATTATTCGTGTACACAAAATCGTAAGTGTTATTGCATTCGTGCGGTTAATTGCGATACAATAGCTCAACAAACAATACCACCCTCCAATTTGAAAATCACAAAATTTGAGATCACCAGAAAGACAGCCTTTTCAAGGATCGGAACACTTACTTTGCTCTGGTTTCCTAGAAATCAAAAGGGGATTTTTCCTCTCACTTTGCACTAGGTCTTACTGTCTGAACGTGGAGTCTTTCGGATGAGACGATAAACCAAGGTCCTGTGTGCCCATGCACTTAGCACACATTAAACCCAGTGGCAACGAAAAAGTTGTCATTTGGTCAACATTTACCCCCCCCCCCCTTTTCTTTCCTCATCAGTCACACAAAAACCGCATGCAAAATATATTTTTTTTAATTGGGTGGCGCGCCTCTGGCTGCGACGCGCTCTCCAGGTGGGAGCAACCCGAATTTCACAGAGACGCCTCTGTGACTATGAAGTACCTAATACCTAATACATAATACCTAAAAAGCGTGGCTCAAAAAGTGAAAATTGGGTGTGTCCACTGTTGCTGACAAAGCAAAATGTTTACACAATGTCTCATGAACCCCCTCAGTGTGTCCAGAAAGCCCCGAGGAACTGCTACTTACACAGTTAAAAGTTATTGCTGTTTGGGTGGGCATACCCAATTTTGACACATTTTGAGCAGCTGTGTTTTGTGATGTTAAGGTCTGATTTATACGTAATTGAATTACTGTTATGTGAAATATCTAAGGGTTTGACCGTGCCATTTTTGTTCTGCGCTCTTAACAAAAAGTGATACAGTGGAACCTCCCTTATAAGACCTTCAAAAATCATCCAAAATGAGGTCTTATAAGGGAGGGGTCTTATAAGGTAGGTAATTTTAATACTTACAAAGAAGGGCAATGTCTCAGAGAAGTAGTTCTTATGTGGGAGGGAGTCTTATAATGGGAGGTCTTATAAGGGATGTTCCACTGTAATTAACTTTTGTTGCACTATGTGACACACTTGGAAAACCTAGCTATCAATTTGGTCATACCAGGCAGCGGGATTTCTCCCTGCTCTTACCGACTTTCAACTGCCGTGGGATTTTTTACGTGCGTAAAGCGCACGTGTCAGACTAGCTTTAAGTTCCCATCCGAAGGACTGGACGTTCAGTTCGATTTTCCTGTCAAACTAGAAAGAAAGGGCGAGGCTGGGATTCGAACCCGGGTCACTCACGCTGCAGTCACGCATTACATTTGGCAGGCGAACGTCTTAACCACTCTGCCACCTTTCTCCCCACTTTTCTTTTTTAGTGTGTATGTGTGTGTGTGGAGGGGGGGGGGGGGGGGCTTGCATGTATGGGGCTGACATGTATGCATGTGTGTTTGCAATCAGTATAGAACAAAAAATCTTTTTTAGATAATACATATCGCTGTGTGCAAAACATAGAGACGTAAGTCGAAAGGCGTCACTTCACATAAGGTTTGGAAAACTCAATATTTCTGTCATTTCCGGTCAAATGACGTCATTTTTGTCCATTTAGCATCACCATTGGTGACTTATCTTTGCAAATTGTTATTTTTTTAATTTTTACATCTTTGTTAGATGATGCCTCTTGCCTTGACCAACAGGTTGTAGTTTACCAGATTTTGGTTATGTGTGTAGCCCATTATTTGAGCACAGCGAAATGATCAAGAGGTTAATCATGCTAGATGATACCCGTGGGGATACCGGGGGGTCTTTCATAAAAAAATAGTTCCCCCACCTTCTTGAAGTTCTGTATTTGTAACTTCCTCTAATCTGCCACTATCTTTGACTCTGCCTTTTTCCTTTGTTTTCTATCATCTAGTGTCTTTCTGACTTCTCCTGTCTTTTAAAAAAAACACTTCTAAATAATTTTTCTGTATTATTTTGTAACTTCCTCTAATCTGCCACTCTCTTTGACTCTGCCTTTTCCCTTTGTTTTCTATCATCTACTGTCTTTCTGACTTATTGGCCCATTCTCCTGGGGTTTTTTCTCCCAAAAAATCTTCTAAATAATTGTTCTCCTTTGAGCTCCTCCGAAATTGGAATGTGTCGGCTGTATGCAGCGGGGAAGACCAGTGAAAACTGAAAACCGGACACATACGTACCTTACCCATTATGGCCACTTGGCCTGGGAATGCAGTAGAAAAAGAAGAAGAAGAAGCTAGATGCTGCTGTTAGCCTTCTTTATTTTCTTTTGTCATAGTTCTCGGTAGATTTTAAACCCTTAGATTATGTTACTTTTATTGTTTTAATGATGATTTTGTTCCCTGCAGCCGTCAGTACATCACACGCATCATCAAGGAGGTGTTGGACGACAAAACCCCGCGCTACATGTGTTTCGAAGGTAAGTGTGTGCGTATCTGCATACTACACATGTTTGCGGGTGCATATTTATGTGGTGTGCATGTACACATGTCAGCGTGGAAGCATGTGGGTTTTGTGTGTGTGTGTGTGTGTTTAGGGTGATTTCTTTTTATGTTATTAGTTAAGCATCTTGAGTAGTCTCTCTAGAATGTGATTTTCTTGAATTTCAGTTCTTCTTCTTCTTCCTTTCCTCAGTTCTTCATCTTCTCCTCCTCCTCCTTCGTTTCATCATCCTCATCTTTCTTCTTCTCCTCCTCTTCCTTCTTCTTCTTTTTTTTCTTCCTTTTCCACCTACTTTTTGTTCTCATCATCACCATAATGATAATAATAATGGGCCGATGATGAGAACGTCGGCGATGATGATGACGACATTGATGATAATGATGATGACGATGACGACGGCAATGATGATGATGATGATGATGTTGGCATGATGATGGAAATGATGATTATGATGACTACGACAATAAGGATGATGATGATGAAAGCAATGATGATGATGATAACATTGGCATAAAAAATGATGATGACTTTGATGATAATGATCATCATGACGATGATGATAATGATGATGATGATGACGACAACGACGGCAATGATGATGACAGTGATGATGACAATGCTGCTGCTATTGCAGAATCAGGCCAGGCGTCGTGCGGTAACAGGATCACGGAAGTAGGCGAGGAGTGCGACTGTGGCTTTATGAACGACTGTGGCGATGCAAACTGCTGTGTGGGAAGGGGCTCTGAAACTGACAGTTCGGGCTGCACGCTGAAAAACAGCACACAGTGCAGGTAAGGATTCTGATTCCGTGGGTGCTACTCTTTCATTTTTACACTGCATGATTTCAGTACAGTGGAACCTTCCTTATAAGACCTCCCATTAATAGACTCCCTCCCATATAAGACCTACTTTTCTGAGACATTGCCCTTCTTTGTAAGTATTAAAATTACCTCCCTTTTAAGCCCTCCCTTATAAGACCTTATTTTGGATTATATTTGAAGGTCTTATAAGGGACTCGGAGGTTCCACTGTATTTTTAATTTTACCAGAAACTGAACTTCAGTTGTTTTTTCTTGAACCTCCCAAAATTTGACCACAAGTGATTTGGCACGTAATGAACTTAGTTGTTTTATCTTGGAAGTTTACAAAGGCAATGTAATAATTTTACAAGGCTTATCCGTCTCGAACCATCTATGGCTATCATTTTAACTGTCTGTCTGTCTCGTTATATCTCTTTCTTAAGTTGCCCCCCTGAATCGTCCGACGGGGCTCTGCCCCTGTACCCTGCCGGGGCCATGCATGGGTCCCTTGACCCCTGCCTTTCAGGTTTTTTTTTCATTTTGGGGAGTTGCACCCATGTGATTCTGATATATATGACGCTGCATGAGCTGTCCCTCCGGACACTTATACAGTGTTGTGCGTTGCGCGTTGCGGCAGGAAGAAAAATAAACAGCTTAATATCAACAGAAAAATAATCGTAAACTGCTCTTTTATTTTGGAAAGTAATTTTTGTCCCTTCTGTGAGCGTGTGTTTGTGTGCAGTGTGTGGTTTGTGCGGGCGTGTGTTGTGTGGTGTGGTGTGGTGGTGTGTGTGTGTGTGTGCGCGTTTGTGTGTGTGTGTGTATGCGAAGCAATTTTTGACATTCTCAATTTTTTTACTGCTTTTTTTTTTGGGGGGGGTATTCATTTATTTGTTTATTATTGTAAGTGCTTAGGGCTTGTTTAAGAATAAGCGCATATAAATGCTCATTATTATTATTATTATTATTATTATTCAAATAAAGAAATTATAAAAAATAGAGGTCTCCCCAAGAGAACAGCTAAAGGGGGCTTCTGGCTCAGTTTCGGTTTCGGTTTCGGTTTCACTCCTCCGTTTATTAAAAAACGGCTAAAAAACACTACTTTTTCTTATGCTTTTTAACCCCTCAAAAAAAGATGTGATTTAAGCCATTTTCTTGCGTTTTTTATCCACAAAAACAGTGTGATTCAATCGTTTTTACTCACGAAAACAGCGTGATTTAACAGCTAAAGGAGGATTCTGGCTCAAGAGGAAAATCTTCTACTTTTAGATACAAAAACGCTACTTTAAGGGGTAAAAAAAGTAAAAATTCGTCTCCCCTTTATTCTGCCAAATCAAAAAAAACAAACACTACTTTTAGGGGAAATAAAATTAATTATTTTTAATTAAACAAAATAATTTGAGTTAGAAAAAGGAACTCAACATGACAATGGCGCTTGATGAAATAATTGAGCACTTAGACAAAGTTTTTAAAGAAACGGATTTAGAAGTTATTGATCCAAAAAATGTACTAAAAAGTGTAAAACATGCTATTTCGCAAATACCTGAAAAACTAGCTATAGAACCACCAGTTAAAGTAATGTTAGCAGTGTACGTAGATTATGAAACAGTCCAAGGTGAGCAGCTTCAAGTATGGGTCTCTACTAAACAGCAAGTAGTTCTTTCATATAATGATTTTACAGAAACCTGGGCAGACAATTTAATCACCCAGTTCATTAACGTATCAGAAGAGGCAAAACTAAGAGGATCTGGTTGGTCAGAAGGCGGGGTATTAGAAATTAAAATGAAGGAGAGTAAATATGCTCCAATCGTAGGAAACTCCTTTATTCCTTTACCTAAAGAACTTGTTTTAAAGCGTGCAGTATTAAACATAAAAAATACTGATGATAAATGTTTTATGTGGTGTGTTTTAGCTAAACTTCATTATATCAAAAAGAACGCAGAAAGAGTAATTAACTATCAACCTTACATAAATGAATTAAACTTTGATGGAATCGACTTCCCTGTAAGCCTAAGCGAAGTTGATCAATTTGAAGAACAGAATAAACCAATTTCAATTAACATCTACACATGGTCTGTAGAAGAAAACCTTAAACCAATCCGAGTTTCAAAGAACTCTCCTATGATTGGTGATCCTGATAAAAAACATATTGATCTTCTCTTAGTAACAGACAGAACAAAAACACACTACACTTTAATCAGAACAATGAGCAGACTTATAAACTATACTACAAATCACAAAGAAAAACAAGAATTCTGTCGAAGATGTTTACTAAGAATGCCAAGTATTCAAGCAGCGGTTGAACATAGAAAACATTGTAATTCATCCATTGACTGTAATACTGAACTTATTACTCCGAAAGAAGGAAGTAAGGTGTTCTTTAAAAACTGGAAGAAACTGCAATTAAGTCCTTATGTTGTTTATGCTGATTTCGAGTCAATCATTGTACCCTATCAAGGACCAGCTCCTAAAAATCTTCCTAAAACTGTTTTATTGAATAATCATCAAATCTGTTCATTCGCATTTATTGTTCTTAGATCAGACGGGGAACATTCAACACCAGAACTTTATAGAGGACCCGATGCTGCAAAAAACTTTTTAATGAGAATGATGAAACTACGAAATGTACTATCTAACCAACTAAATTTATTAGATTTAATCATGACACCTGAAGATTTAATTCAATTTGAATCAGCTACTGAATGTTGGATTTGCGGAAAAGGGTTTGTGGAAGACTCCCCTGACTGTCCAGACATCTATAAAGTACGAGACCATGATCACATTAGTGGAAAATTCAGAGGAGCAGCACACAACTCCTGTAATTTGCAGTTAAAGTTTGAACCAAAGACTTGGAAACTGCCTATATTCTTTCACAATCTACGTGGATATGACTCTCATTTAATTCTACAAGCAGTTACTGATGAATTTAGAACCGTCAGTTGTATAGCTCAGTCTTCAGAAAAGTACATGACATTTACATTAGGTCAATTGTCTTTTTACGATTCATTACAACATCTGATGGGATCACTAGAGTCTTTAGGTCAGTCACTATCCAAATGCACTATAACAGAAAAATACTTTGATCCAGCACTTGTTCGAAAAGGAGTATACCCTTATGAGTACATGAGTAGTTGGGAGCGGTTCGACGATTTAAAATTACCTCCCAAAGGTGCATTCTACTCTAGTTTAAAAGGAAAAGATATAAGCGACTCTGACTACAACCATGCTCAGTCAGCGTGGATTAAGTTAAAATGCCAGACCATGGGAGACTACCACGACGCCTATTTAATGGCTGACGTTTGTTTGCTTGCAGATGTATTCGAGAACTACAGAAAAACGTGTATAAAACATTACAGTCTAGACCCTGCTAATTATATCACTGCTCCTGGTATGAGTTGGGATGCTTTCTTAAGATTTACCAAAATACAGATTGACTTACTCTCCGATCTACTAACTCTCCAGATGATTGAAGACGGACTACGCGGGGGAATCTCTATGGCTTCACACGGTTACTGCAAGGCTAACAACAAATACTTAGACGACTACGATCCTTCTAAACCATCAAATTATATCATGTATTTAGATGCAAACAATCTCTATGGTTGGGCGATGTGCCAGTCACTTCCATTACGTAACTTTAAAATGTTTACAGCTCCTTTTAATTTTAATATTGCAGAGTTTTTGCAATGGCTTTTGAAATTATCAGATTCTTACGAAACAGGATTTATTTTAGAAGTCGACTTAGATTATCCGGACGAACTCCATGACCTGCACAATGACTACCCGTTAGCAGTTGAAAGACTTCAAGTGGGGAATGACCTCCCTAAACTTGTGCCTAATCTACACTCCAAAAAAAAATACGTCTGTCATTATAGATTACTACAATTTTATTTACGTCACGGATTAAGACTAACAGCAGTTCATAGAATCATTTCGTTCACTCAGAGGAAGTTCATGGAACCATATATAATGAAGAACACTAATCTCAGAACTCAAGCTACCGACGCCTCAGAAAAAGACTTCTTTAAACTAATGAACAACAGTTGTTTTGGAAAGACAATGGAAAACCCGCACAAACGCAAAGACGTTAGATTAGTTACCCAAGAAAACAAAGCAATCAAATTAACTTCAAAACCTAATTATCAAGACTTCAAAAAGTTCCATGACAACCTTTACGGAATAATGATGAAAAAAATTAATGTGAAGCTAGATAAACCAGTCTTCATTGGGTTTGCTGTTCTTGAATTGTCTAAGTTATTGATGCTAGAATTTCTTTACGACTACTTTAAACCACTCTATCCAGACTCCAGAGTACTTTATACAGATACGGACTCATTTATTCTAGACATTCCGACTGAAGACTTCTACAAAGATTTAGAGACAGATTCAGCAAAAGGTGTTGTCTCCTGGTATGACACCTCTGACTACCCAAGTGAATCTTCATTACATTCATCCGTAAATAAAAAGGTAATCGGTAAGATGAAGGATGAACTGAATGGAACTATAATCAAAGAGTACGTTGGTCTGAGAGCAAAGATGTATTCAATTGCCAGCCAAACTAGCGTAATTAAAAAAGCAAAAGGAATTTCTAGACCGGTTGTTCAAATGGTCATGACACACGATAACTATAAAGAAGCACTGTTTGACTCCAAGACGTTTTATCATGACAACATAAAAATACAATCTAAGTTACACGAAATAAACACAACAGTTGTAAATAAAAAATCACTCGACTCAAACAATACAAAGCGTGTGTTTAAATCGCCTGAGTTTTCGTATTCAATTGGCCACTGGAGAACTAAGTGTCATAGTCAGTAGACTTTCGAAACTTGTAATCATATTGAATTGAATAAGCACCCTTTGGAGTTCTTATTGTTATTTCCCTAGAACAGATTTTAATGTGTCGTTTATTTTTTTTTCACATTCTTTTTTTATCGCTTCTATGTCTTGCGGTTGTGAAAAACTTGCTCTTGACTTTTTTTGTAGTTCGAACTTTTGCATTTTGTAATCATTGTAGTCAGCTTGCAGTCTATTGAACTCCTCATCCGAAATTTGAGAGTCTTGCAAAGCTTTACTAATTATTAATCGGAATGAACTAAGTTTTGCCATTATTAATTGAACCATGGCTGTATGCTTTTGAAGTTTGACTTTTATTTTTTTGTTGAAAGCGGACGTTGTCATTGAAAACAACCCCAGCGCCAACGATACACAACCTAGAGGCAAAGCTACTACTGATCCGGCCCCTGTTGCTAACAACCCTACAGAGCTTCCTGCTGTTAAAGTGCCTAGACTCCCAAATCCAGTATTTAAGTATGTTGCTGTATTAAACAAACAAGAGTACCTTCGTTTGGTTCTGTTATAGTTAGTGAGGTCTTTTTCCAATTCTCTTTGTATTTCTGTAATGGTAGACAATCTGAACTTTCTGATTTCAGGATCATCACCGCCATCAGTCTTTTCTTTGTCAGTATTTTCTTTCGGTATTTTTGGATAAACTGTAACGGACATCTTTTTATATTTAAAAAAAAAAAATTTAACATTTAATTTGCACTTGCTATTATTTTAAGAAGATCATCAGGCAAAATGCTTTCAGTGTAATAAAACCCAATGAGATCTAAATTAGTAACATTAATGTACGTTAATTCTTTAAGATTGTCTGGATCAACACTCAATATAACTTTATCGCTGGTCGACACTGCCTTAATTTCTTCACCGCGGTTTTGAATAACGATAGTACACTTCACTGATTCAACATCCAAGTTTTGCCAAGAAATAAGAATCCCTTTCATTAGGTTGTCGCTAACACCAACAGGTAGGGAATCAGGGTTGTCTGCTCTAACAGAAAGTTCAAATATCATAGTAAATTCGTCTGCTAAAGCCATTTTAGGAATGAACTCTAATTGCGTGGCTGCATCTTTTGTCACTGTCTTTTTTCTATGCAGTATGTACTGTCTCTTTTTATAAGGTTTGATTGCTATTTCTCTTCTGCTGTTGTTTTGTGGAATCAGACTGACATGTAACGGCCCTGAGTTAAATGATTTGCGAAAGTATTTGTTATTATCAAAGAATGTAAACGGGCTTAAAAATTCAAACTTTATTTCCCAATCAATGAATGGAATTAAATGCCATTTGTTATCCCTTTCCCTAACAACTTTATATTCAAACTGGCCAACATTGTCAGCTACTACATTACGCAGTTGCTCTAGTTTAGGAACCTTTTTATCACTTATTTCTGCTCGTTTATAATAGCCGTTGTTTGTGTACTCAAAACCATACAGCGCTCCTATCTCCCCATTTAAATCAAAGTCTTCTGTGTCTGCTAGGTCCTTCAATTCTAAAGTTGCGCATCTAACAGGGTCAAGCATAACCGGTTGATCTGGTCCGCGTGACATTGTTTTATACTAAATTATTTTATTTCTAATAAAGCATTCAAGCTGTCGCACTGAACTTCTTTTCCTTTTTCGTCAGTTATTCTTATTTTTAGTGAATGGTGAACCCCACAAACTAATTCTTTAAACTGTAAGTTAGTGAATGTAATAATTTCGTAATCACAGTATGCCGCTTTTGCTGTTGGAAGAACTCTTAACACAGTAGACGGCTGGTTATCAAATAAGTTGTCATCCGTACTCAGGATATCTAAATGAAAGTATAATAAAGAATGTATTCCAAGATTAAGTGAGTTTTCTCCTTCAAAAGTATAGATATTTTTGGTGGGGAAAAATATATGCTTATTACTACCATCAGTTCTAAACCCCAACATTTTTGTTAGTTCTCCTGCAAAGTTGTAACTTATTCCTTTTTGCTCTTTAAATGACATCGATACTTTTAAATTTCCTTCATTAAGTTTTAAAGTAATGTCATAATCGCCAAAAATCTCTTTTAATGAACAAAAACCATAATAACCGTCTGGTATAATTAGTTCGCTTATTGGCTGTCCTCTATCATCAATTTTTTTTATCCAATTGTTCTTTAAGGTTTCGCTTATGTTAATCCATTTAACTTTGTAATAAATTTCATGGAGCGCAACTTTAAGATTACCATCACTGTTTTCTAAAGAACATTGTAGTGTTATTGGCTCGTCTTGATCAGTTATATAAATAAACATTTTTATTGCGAATATATAAATGAATGCTTTTAAATATAACAAAGACGTTAAATATGCAGTTGGATCATATAACCCTAAAACTATAGCTGTTGATTCAATAGTTGTTGCAGTGGGAGTTGATTCTTTTGAAGTTAAGGTCAGTAATCCATTAAGCCATTATTTAAATCCTAGTGTCAAACATGATAACATCGCAAAGGCATGGTTTAGTCATCCAATGCAGTTTTATCAAAACCAGTTAAACTTTGCTGTGTTCTGTGCAACAACAGGGTGTGGTGTTTCTTTCGCTGATCACTTAAATCATCCTGGAGTCATGGTAAAAGCAGTTTATAGATTTCATTTCTATTATACTTTCAAGCGTATTTTGTCTGAACTACATGCTCCATTACCGAATGATTCTACTTTTAATCCGTTCAACAACAGAATTGACTTGAAGGCCTTTGAACGGATTTGTAATGAGTTTAACATTAACTTGAATACAGACTTTAGGCAAAAGTTAGATCGTAATCATGGTTTGGGAACACTTTATTATTGGGGCGTGCACAGAAAGTATAACTATGATTGGAATCCACCTTACACGTCTTTTTCTTCAGGTACGACCGTTCATCTGGGATCTATTCAACAAAAACATAAAAACGCTTGGTCTACTTTTATTCTTGATACTTCTGAAGGACTGACAAAGGCGGGAATAGAACGAGTAAATGATTCTATTCGTACTTACGTGTGGTGTTTGCTAGGATCTCAAGCGCAAGTTAAATCTGAGATAATGGATCCTTCTACTGGGTTTGATGCACAAAAACAGTATTTAGCTAATTTAGAAGATGCAATCAATTCTACAGTTGACCTCCCAGCAAGCATTAAAAGGTATCAAGACGTTTTAAGATTCGCAAGATCAAAAGTAGACTTTGCTGTTGGTAGTGGATTATACATGCTGCCCTCTGATCTTAGACTTCAAATAGGAACAATTGTAAACTATAACAACGAAATCCTTATAGCAAAAAATAATCAAGCAGTTGGTAAAAATTTAAAAATAAATTCTACATTGTCGATCATACAAAGAACACACCATCCAATCCCTGTCAGTCAAAAAAAGAATATTAACTTAACGAATTCAACGAACTTAACTAACTCTATGAACTTAACTAACTCTACGAACTTAACTAACTCTACGAACTCAACGAACTTAACGAACTTAACTGACAGTCACGAAAACGAAAAGACAGCACTAGTTATTTTTCTAACAGCAGCCGGTCTAGTTTATTTTTATTTTACTAGAGAGTAATCCTACAACTAAAACTATTAGCATCCATAAGTGTTCAGCCATAAAACCGACTACTTTGCTTGCAGTAGAAAAAAGCCAACTAACAATTCCACCTAATATACCGGGTAGCGCATCTAGTGCTTTTTCTCCTAATTTTTTTAATAGATTCGTTAAATGTTCCAGTTGTTTTTTAATCCAAGAGTCTTTTGATGGCGAAGGTGGAGAAGGTGGAGAAGGTAATTGACCACCACCACCACCTGTTCCTGTTAAAGCAAACACTAAAGTAGAGATTGCAAACCCTAAAGCTGTCATAACGCTCGCTATCGTGACTCCTTGCTCTCTAAATAAAGTTTTTATTCTTTCTGCTAACGTTGTATCTTCGTGTAAAATTCTTTGGATGGTTTCTTTTATTCTGCTGACTTGTGTTCGTAATTGTTCACGGTTAGTTGACAGTACTTCTAGTCTTGCAGCTCTCTCTTGTTGAAGATCATCTAGTCTTTGCATGATTCTGTCTTTTACGTCTTGCCCTAGGTTATTGTCGTCCGCTTCAACTAATTTCTGTTTTTCTCTGTCAATGTGAGCATCCAGTTCGCTTAACTTTGCTAGATTATTTGTTAACTCGCCTCTGGTAGATTGTAATGTTGAATTGAGCGCCATTAGTTCTCTCATAGGTAATGGTGAATCATGTAATGTTTTTAAATGGGTTTCTTCATCTTCTAAAGCTATAAAACTAGTTTCCATTTCTATGATGTTGTCCGCAGTTGCGCTTAAGTCTCTAAGAGGAATCGATTGAAGTTGGGAATCAGTAGGCAGTTCTTGTAGTGTGTTTTGAAGAGCAGAAACAGCTTTCGTGCTTAGGGTTGGTTTTGGTTTTATGTCAACGCCAATACGTCTTAGATCATTAGTGGGGACGCCATGAGAAATTAGTGAACTTATTTTATAAAACTTTGCTGGATTATTTTTGTGTGTAAGTCGGGTTGATTCATTATTATTCAAAAATAAATGACCTTCACTATCTAAAACATAGTCATTAGGATCATACAAATCGGATAAATCTTGACCTATAAATTTACGAAAAGCCATTACTTTCGATTTCTGTATTTCATAGTGCATTTCAAATTGAGATTTTCCAACTACTATATTATCTTCCCTTGGTCTAACTTCTACATTCGGGTTTGGTTCTGCTTCATCTAGTTCTTGTCTTAAAGATGGTAGATTACGATGACGAGACAATAAAGGAATGTCTTCACTCATGTCATCTCCAGCTTCATCGTCAAAGGCATCATAATCGTGGACTGCTTCTTTTCCTTCCATGTTTTTATTTATAATTATGTTTTTATTTTATTTCTAAAAAAAGAGAGATGTCGCAATCATACGGGTCGAGTCTTGATCCATACAGACGGTTAAAAGAACCACTCGGTGTAAAAGGAACCAGACAGAGTATCGTGATAAGTAATAATCCTTCAACTATCGATCAAAGACAAATATTATCAGTAAGATTTCCTAGTCTGGGGAGTAATGAAGTCATCGTGCCAGGCACTGCTCGTCTTGCATTTAAAATAGACCTGGAGTCAGAGACGGATCCAAACAGAACTCTAGTTGGTAATCTGGGCAGATCAATAGTTAGTAAGATTACTATTAAACTTGAAGGGAGAGAGGTAATGTCTTTAGATAACGCAGATGTCTTTTTGAGTTATTGCGACCTCTGGTTAACAGAAAATGAAAGAAAAGATCGGGTTTATCAGGGAATACAAGGAGATAATGGTATAAAACATAGAATTGATGCTGATGATAAAAACGATAACAATAAAGATGCGTTGGTTGCTCAAGTTTATGGTAATCGGTTCTACATTCCTCTCGACTTTGAACTATTGAACACACACTCACCATATTATCAAGGAGCTTTACAGGATAGGCTTATGTATGAATTTACTTTTAATGACTATGCCCGTGTTATCAGATCGACAGAAGATTCAAATGCAAAATATAGTATTTCAGACATCACATTAGAGTTTGATGTTGTTCGTCATCAAGAATTAGCTCGGTTGATTTCACAACAATACCAGTCAAGATTTGCAATATACTACAACAGAATTTTAAATCACAGTAAGTTAACTAAAAACACAACAGACACAATCTGGAACATCGATTTGAATATATCAGCAAGGTCGTTGAAAGGAATTTTGCTGCTGTTTGAAGAAACCAAAAAACCCTTTAATAGATTAAGCGAGAGGTTTTATAATCCAAAAATAACTAAGCTGACTACTGCGATTGAAGGGCAACCGAACCAATTGTTTGCGAGCGGTCTTTTACCTTATCAGCACTTTGATGAAATAAGAAAACTGTTTGGTGGAGGCGGGCAACTAAGAGATCCGTCTGTTGATTTAATTTGCAAAGACCTCCATCTTCATGATGTTAGACTAGAAGATTATTTATCTTCGAAGTATGCTTTGTGGTTAGATCTTAGAACAACTGATGATAACAAACTTCATGGTAGCGGAAGAACAGTAGGTGATGGGTCAGGCGGAATAAACATTCAAATTCATAATAAAGAAGCAGCGGAAGTGGGCAAACAAATATATGTTTATGTGTATTTACTATGCGATGCTCAGCTGAACATTGAGAATAACAGATTAAAAGATATTATGTATTAAAACAATGGACTTGAACAGTTTAAATTTCCTTACAAAAGAACCACATTGCGGGTTATTTTGCGGGATGACTGGGTGTGGAAAAACGATATTTATGTTAGATTTAATACAAACGGTTTATCGAAATCACTTTGAACATATAGTAATTTTTTGTACTACTTTAGAATTCAACAAATCATACAAAGAAAGAAAGTTCATTTGGGAGGATGATAAAGTCTATTTGGTTGACCCAAGTAATAAGTTAAGTGAATGTTTAGATCATTTTTATCAACTGTTTAAAGGAACGTCAACATTGTTTATTATTGATGACTGCTCGGCTGAAAAAGACATTGTTAAAAAAAGAAATAGTTTAGCTAAGTTAGCTTTTAGTGGTAGACATGCAGGGATTAGTGTATGGATTTTAACACAAAAGTATAATTCAGTTTTAAAAGACTTTAGAGAACAGTTAAAGACGGTTGTTTTGTTTTTTACTAAAGATAAAAATAGTTTTGATGAATGTCTAGATGAAAATGATGTGATTGAATCAAAAGAAGAAAAAAAGTCGATTAAACAAAAACTGAGGAAAGAGAAGTTTTGTAAGCTAGTGTTAAAAACTGATTTTCCTAGTCAGTACAAATGTTTGTGATGGCAAAAAAAAAAAAAAAAAAAAAAAAGGTCAATTTTTTTTGGTTTCTTTTTTTATACTGGGTCAAATTCAAGGTTAAACTTGTTGTAAATTTCTGATAAAGTATCCATTATTTTGCTTTCAATTTCAAACAAGTATTTACTGACTATTTTATCGTCTTCCATTAATAGCTGAAATAGAACAATTTCTTTCTGCGCATTCCTTAATCTTTTCAATAAAATGTCGTAATTCTTTGTCTCGAGTATCTCTTTATTCTGAGTCTCCATTTAAAGACCCATTTTTTTTTTTTTTTGTCTAATCAAATCGGAACTGTGTCTGGCGGAATTATCTGTAATTCTTCTTTAACAAAGGCTCTTTTTGGAACGGGTCGTGTTGTTGTATCAGTTTCTCTTAAATAATACACCGGTGGATTCATTTCTATTACACTTTTTATTTCGTACGGTTCAATACTCCAAATTGGATCAGTCGCTCTTACACGTGTGTCTCCTTCCGCTTCTCCTGGTGCATAAAGAAACCTAACTTTGATTCCAAACGGTATCAGCTGTTTTGAAATTAAATGTTCATGAGGTGTGTCTAACGAAGTGTCAATCGTTTTCTTCTGTATTGCTTTTACTGGTTTAAATCCTGTTACTTTAGATTCTTCGTTATTCATGACTCTCAGAACACTACTTAATCTTCTAACCCATTCAGTGTTTCTAGTTGAATCAAGGAGTTCTCTGTGATATTGGTAAGAGAAAAGTCGTTCAGCTAATTGTTTGTTAAAGTTTTCGACTAAGGCTTGTGATCTATGATTTCCAGGAATACCGCGTTTAATAGATACTTTGTGTTTTAACATTAGCTGGTTGAATTGTCCTTTAAATTCTTTTCCTTCATCAACTTGAATTAAACGAGGATAGGTTAATGGACCGCGTCTATAGATTTCTTGTAAAGCAACAGAGACTGAAGTAGCACTTTTATCAGTCAATGGTTCAGCATCTTTATATCTTGAAGCTAAATCAACAACTGTCAACGCGTATTTAAATCTTTTTCTTCTGATTAAATCATGGGGTAAGTATAGAAGATCCATTTGATGCGTGTCATTTGGTGTTGAGTTAACGAAGTGTGGTCTTTTAATTCGTTTAGGTGCTGGTAGATAAATTTGCCATATAGCTTGTTTAGATAACCATTCTTTTGCTGTTTGTTCAGTGACTCCAGCAGCTTGATTTAATTTTTGAATAGCAGTTAAACCTTTCCAATAACCTTTTGGTGAATAATAAATTTTAGATAGTTTATCATTCATTTTAATACTACACGTTTTTTGCTATGAAATAAACAGCAGTCATACCAACTACAATAAAAGCTATTTCCTGGAGTTTTTGTTTTTCGGATGGTTGGTAGAAGTCACTTAGTTTTGGTGGTGGGAGCTGTTGGAGGTCTTCTCCTGTCACTAAATAATACTCTTTAATGGCGTCGTCAACATTCTTAAAAGTGTATGCTGCATGGTTTTGTAGTTTCAATTTGTTGTTAATAAAATCTAACTGAGCGAGTCTTTGTTTTTCATAGGCGTCTTGTGCTGCTGCTAATTGCTCCATTGCTCGATTATGTCTTTGTCTTTCCTTGTTTGTTTCTAGTTTACTGAACATGTAATTACTTCCTGAAAAAGCAAGTGCGTTTACTACAGCACCGCCAATCATCATTGCGAGTGAAGCCATTTTATTTTTACATATATATATTTTCTGGAATTATTCCTTGCTTAACTAGAAAGTCTTTTGTTGCGATTGAAGCAGTGATTATAGCGATTAGTTTACCAGAGTCCTCTAGGTCAAGTTTTCCTAGGTCAGCTGCTTTCATTTTCAATAGTTTCTTACCAACCATCGTGTACGCAACAGAAAGTCCACCAATCAGAGCAGATTGATATACAAGGTTAGCAACAGTTTTTTCGGCACTCATTTTTATTTTAAAAACAAAAATAATAAATCAACTAAAAATGAATTGTGACGAACTGTTGTTAAATGCGCAGGAAGCCGTAATGTCTGATGAAGTGTCGACAAGTGTTATGAATAAAAAGGAAAAGTTGTATTCTCTGGCTGCGTGTGGAAAAACAAAACAATACTTAGGAACAGAATTTAGTATAGAACAGATTCAACAAATGTCTTCTGCTGACATTGAAAAGTACTACACCAGATACGAAGCACAATTAGGATCTAAAATGGTTAAAAGTTTAGGTCAAACTGTAATAGGCTTGTACACTAAGTTAGTTAGTCAGTTTTTCCCACTCGATTCAAGCCAAGATTTAATGTACGATTTAAGTCAAGATCCTGTTTTAACTAAATCATTAGAGTCTCTTAGTTGTGATCTTTTTTATAGGTTTGGCGGGCTTTTATCACCAGTTGTTATGGGGTTAATTACTTTTAATCATATAGATTTTATAGCTATTAAAAATGAACGTGACAGAGAATCAAACGAATCAGACAGAACAGCAAACAAGCCCCAGTCCGACAGTAACCAAGGTAACGAAGAACCCAGGACGAGTTGAAGCAGGTAAAAGGTTATCAGAGTGGAATCGACAACAAAAAATGAATAAACAAACAAAACAAAAACTGTTGTCAGATGAATCAACCATAAGCGCAATACCAGTTAAAAAAGAAGAAGACAAACAAAACAGTACGAATTACGATGTTGTATTGCTTACTGTTGGTGTGGTTGCTGGTGTTGGTTATTTGTCTTATAAATTATATAAAACACACATGCAACCAAAGCTAAAAAAACGAGTAGAAGTACAAACAGTACAACCAGAAAAAGTAGCAGACAAACAAGAAAAACAAAAGCCAAATAGCTTAAAACCTGAGAGCGATCCATTTTTAATGCAATAAATTATTGTTTTAGAACTTAATAAAAACTTACCAATAACTTAAGTAAGTAACTCGACAAGAACTTAACAATAACTTAAGTAAGAACTTGATAAGAACTTGTCAAGTTTTTGTGTTAGAACTTAATAAATACTTGATGTGACTTACCAAGAACTTATTAATAACTTGAAGTTGACTTAACAAGAACTTGTTTAAGAACCTATAAAAGAACTTAAAAAAAGAACTTAAAAAGAACTTGAGTAACTTCTTAGAAAAAAAGAAGAAAAAATTGTTTTATAAAAAAAAAAAAAAAAAAAAAAAAAAAAAAAAAAAAAAAAAAAAAAAAAAAAAAAAAAAAAGTGAAAGAATTTTTTAGGAATGTAAAAAATGAAATGAATTTTTTTCAAATTCGGAGAATGATATGAATTCCTCTCTTCACTATGCTTGACGTTATCGGAAATCCCCTGTTGCTTAAATACAAGTTGGCAGTACTCCAGTCTAGTCAGAGGCGACGACGGTTATCTGATCTCTTTAATTACGGTGAAAAGCCTAGACCGGTTCATAGTAGTAGAATAGATCCCCTTTGAGAATAAGGCTACAGACAAAATAAGTGTTTGTGAAGAAAGAATCAAATCATCACAATATTTAACAAAGAATTTTCTTCTTTTTTTTTTTCTCTTTCTTTTTTTTACTCCTTAAAAGTAGTGTTTTTGTATCTAAAATGGTTTAAAAAAAAAAAAAAAAAAAAAGTCTGATTTTTTGCTTTTATTCTGCCCTAAAAGTAGTGGCTTTTTTTTTTGATTTGGCAGAATAAAGGGGAGACGAATTTTTACTTTTTTTACCCCTTAAAGTAGCGTTTTTGTATCTAAAAGTAGAAGATTTTCCTCTTGAGCCAGAATCCCCCTTTAGCTGTTAAATCACGCTGTTTTCGTGAGTAAAAACGATTGAATCGCACTGTTTTTGTGGATAAAAAACGCAAAAAAATGGCTTAAATCACACCTTTTTGGGGGGTTAAAAAGCATAAGAAAAAGTAGTGTTTTTTAGCCGTTTTTTAATAAATGGAGGAGTGAAACCGAAACCGAAACCGAAACTGAGCCAGACGCCCCCTTTAGCTGTTCTCTCCCCAGCATTTCGTACCGTAGCGGCCCCCTGGGACAAACCCCGACCGGCACAGCCCCCAACCTTCATCGTCATTTTTTGCTGGGGAGGGAGCGATACATTAAGAATGAGAGTGTGTTCAGGTCCCGCTTGAAATATGCCAAGCTGGGAGCTTCTGCGGCAGATGCCAGAAAAGAATTCCAGACAGGAACAGTTCTAGGAAAAAAGCTGTACTTGAAGCAACGTTGATGACAACAATAACAATATCAAGGACAACATCAATGAAAGTACAGTGGAACCGCTTCATTACGACCTCCTCCTTTACGATTCCCTCCCTCCTATGCAACCCAAAACGTTTCACCAATTTTTTTTCTTACTAAGCCAATTAATTCTTGACTCCTTATAATAACCCCCTCCCTAACCCAACTTATGATCGGCTCGATCTGCGTCTAATTTGACTCTTGCACAAAAAGTCGTCCGATGAATAATACACCCCCCCCCAAAAAAAAACCACCACAACAACCCCAAAACCAAAAAAAAAAATAAAAAAAATGAATGTACCAAAACATGATAGAAGCCTAACTAAGAAATCGTTAGGCCCAGCATGTTTTACTTCGGCTGAAGAAATCTTTGTAAGAATTTATAGAAAAAAGGCAGGAGAATGGACCAGTAAGATCCAGCCGAAGTCGGATATGCTGGGACTAATTGTTTCTTACTTAGGCACATAACGGCAGCATGACGCATCTGCGCTCATAATGAGGTGTTATACTACTCCTTGCAGAGACGAAAGGGCGATAATTTTAGGGCCGAACTTCCGATGCCCCCTGGTGACAAGTCAGGAGCAGATAATCTTCTGTGGCTACATACCACTAGTTCCTGACAGGCAAGGGCGATTCGCATTTTAGGTCGCGAGACAGGGGCAGATAATTTTTGGTATAAAGCCTCATTGACAGGCAACTGTCTGAGCGATCGAAGAGGAAGAAGAAGAAGAAGAACCAGTAAGATAGAAAGATAGCAGATGACAGTAAGCAAAGGGAAAAGGCAGAGTCAAAGAGAGTGACAGATTCGAGGAAGTTACAAGCACAGAACTTGCAGAATGTGGGGGAACTGTTTGTATGAAAGACCACCCAGTATCCCCACGGGGAGTTGATGCCTCTTTATTTTAAGAGGTTCACCTGAATATTTAAGGAACTCTTTTTTTTAAAAGTTAGCTTCCTTTTTTTTAAATTGTGCTTCCGATGAAAATTTGCTACGTTTTGTGACACGCAGGCTGAAATCCAATGCTTCAGATGTGGAGATTCGAAAGGCATAGACGTACATCTGTACCTAAGAGCTACTAACGCTGTATTGTACCCATTTGCTTCGTGGTTTACTTTTTCTTTTTTTTCTTCTTTTTTGTGTGTCCAACAGTCCAGACTCGGGGCGCTGCTGTACGGAGGACTGTAGGTTCGAACATGTCAAGAAGTGTGAGGATGAGAGTGAGTGCAAGCTGGCCTCGCAGTGCACATATCCTTTCAGTGAAGCGGTTCAGTAACGCTGTTGGTGGTGATGATGGTGATGGTGATGATGATGATGGTGGTGGTGGTGATGATGATGGTGATGATGATGATGATGGTGACGATGATGATGGTTGTGATGATGATGAGGAGGACTGTGATGATGATGGTGTCGTTGATAGTGATGATTAGTGTACGGACGGTAATGATGATGATGATGATGGTGAAGTGTGTGTGTGTGTGTGTGTGTGTTGTGTTTGTGTGTGTGTGTGTGTGTGTTCATTCTCATGTGTGTGTGCGTGTGTGTGTCTGTGCAGGGGTGAATATTAAGTTTTTATAGTATTTGCCCAATAACACAAAAACCTGTTTGGTTGGTATGCCCCCTACTTTGAGCGTCAGCTCTCACTTGTCTGTCTATTATCCAGTATGCAGACTTCTGCAGCAAACATATTTTTTAAATGGGCTTGAAACGAGTTTCGGGTCATTCACAAATTGTCAATCATCTTTAATTTTTTTTAAAAGTCTTTGTATTTGCTGTGAGTAGCTTATAATCTGTCCCTCCTATTTCACGCTTGTCTGGTGTTTGTCCAACCTTTTGATGGGGAGGGGAGGACAGCTGTATTTTGCAATATAAAGACACTGCACTGTTTCTCAGAAAAGGAATGTGAGTGGAATTGAAGCTCCTTAACCCGATGCACTGGCAATGATTTCCGATGCCCGGATGCTGTGCCCAAAGCCAACGGAACTTACTGCAACAGCTTCAGTAAAGTCTGCTTCGCAGGGGTAAGGAGAACTCCATGTCTGTGTCTGTGCCTGTTTGATGTGAGACAGAGACAGACAGACACAGACGGACAGTAGACAGACATACAGAAAGTAATTTTACAAGTCTTGGTATAACAATGTACAATTTTCGCCCATTTATTGACTAACCATTTATGTAGAAGCTGCTAATAGTCATGCTGAGCTGAATATTTTGTAAAAAAAAGAAGAGATGTCTATGTGTTTGTTGTGTGATCAGTTAAATCCTTCACAAATTGTAATGACATTGTATGTGCCTTTTTTCCACCTTGTAAAGAAAGACATATTTATATTCAGTGTAACCAAACAGCCTAAATACAAAGAGTGATTAGTTCGCAGCCCACAAATCTTGCAAAGAATGAAGCCAACTTTCTTACTTCCCACCTGCAAGGTGAAAAGGTGGAAGGTGGGAAGTGTTAAGTATGGTAACAGAGGCAGTGATTGAGTTCACAATGATCCCCACCTGTAGTGTTAGTGAGAGGGTGGGAGTAAAAAAAAAAGAAGGCTTCAGTCAGCTGCAGAGTTTTCACTCTTAGTATATTCAGGCTTTTTGGTGTAACTTTGTGTGTGTTTCCCTTTTTTTCTTTCTTATCAAAATAAAGGCACTATTTTCTTATATGTCCGGCATTTAACATGGACTCTGAAGTCAGTGAACATGAATTGTCGTGATCAGAATGAAAGTATAATGTAGAGTGGAATCCTCCAGGCAATTAAAAAACAAACAACTGGATCACTTGTAATAATTGTTTGGTCTGAGTTTTATGATTTTCATGTGAAAAGGTCTCTTTGTATGAAATTATACTGGCCATCTCAAAATATCACTTTAGTCCCTTCAATTTTGACTTAAGGGGCTGACTTGCACATCCGACTTAAGTCGTACGACTGTCCAACTGTGACGACATCTGTTATGCATGATTCTGGAGAAATACTACTGTCTAAAGGATTCTGATGAAATCCTACTACAGTAAACCTCCCTTATAAGACCTCCCATTATAAGACTCCCTCCCACATAAGACCTACTTCTCTGAGACACTGCCCTTCTTTGTAAGTATTAAAATTACCTCCCTTATAAGACCCCTCCCTTATAAGACCTCATTTTGGATGATTTTTGAAGGTTTTATAATGGAGGTTCCACTGTAGTAACGAAGACCCCAACCCTACACAAATCTGATATATTTTCTGATACAGAAACATGGATATATTTCATCAGATTTTTGCATGATGAACTACTACAGATATTGAGAACGAAACTAGTAGGATGTCATCAGATTCAGGGAGGGTAGTGTGAGAAAATGCCTTTTGCGTGGAAAACGCTATTTGTAATGGTTTGGATTCTAGTGGAGTGTGAATGGGGTGGGGGTGGGGGGATGTGACATAGCTGTAGTTATCGTGATTTTGTTTCGTGTTGTTCCTTATGATAAGTGTGTGTGTTTTTGTGTGTGATTTTTGGCTCCGATTTTTAACTTCTTTGTGAAGCGCTTAGAGCCCCGTAAGGAGAATAAGCGCTATTAAAATGGTCATTATTATTATTATTATTTAGACAGTAGTAGTATGTCATGAGAATCATGCTTCACAAATGTCAGCCAGTTGGATATCTGTACACCTGCAGCTGGACAAATGGGTCTGCCTGTTTGACTAGATCTCCAGTGTATGTTGCGTTTATGCTCTTGTTTGTAAGCATAGGAGTTCTGCCAGATCTCCAGTGTATATTGCGTTTATGCTCTTGTTTGTAAACCTAGGAATGCATCGGCTCGGTGTGTTCCAACATCAACGATTCTAACGGAACTTGGGATGGGTGTTTCTTGACCTTGAACGACGGAGACAGTGACAGTCTTTGCTTCTTGTCTTGCAGTGAGTTGACCGTTACCTCTGCTGAGGAAATGTATTATTACGTTTTCCTGTCTGTAACCGCCCCTATCTCGTGCGCGTCTGTGTGGCTGAGTGGTGTGGGTGCGTATGTGCTTGCTTGCATGCGTGGGCGTGTGTGTGTGTGTGTGTCAGGCATGAAAGAATTCAGCGTTTCGCGGAAAATCCGCGGATATTTTTCAAAACTTCTGCGTAAAAAAAAAAATCCGCGTAAAGGACCGATCTTGCCGTATTCTTATATCTACAAGTCTTTATTTGGCGGGATTCTCAAACTGGTTAACCGGAAGTTGCTTTAGCTCACTCGCTTCAATTGTGCGAAGGAAGGCGAAATGAGTAGCTCCCGCTCAACAAAAGTAGCGAAAATCTGGGTGGAAGGATTTTTCTCGGCTGAAAAGAATCTCATTCTTTGAAGCTTGAAAGATGTTTGTGCTTGAGAAAATGTTTTGGGAACGTTCGCCAGTTTACCGCTCCAGTTTACCTGAGAGTTGTTGCGCTATATAAAAAAATCAATATTATTATTATCTCAATATCTGGTGTGGTGATCTTTGCAGAAAGTACCAGCTAACTAACTCCCTGTAACCACTCCTATCTGGGTGTGGTGATCTTTGCAGAAAGTACCAGCTAACTAACCCCCTGTAACCACTCCTATCTGGGTGTGGTGATCTTTGCAGAAAGCCCCAGCTCAGGCACGTGCATCAGCTCCGAGGACTGATTTTCACTTACAATGCCAGGGCAATGTTGTCGTACAATGTTAGACCAATGTTGTCCCAATATTGGCATGCTGTCTGGGTCGTATCTGGGTGTGGTGATCTTTGCAGAAAGCCCCAAGTAACTAACTCCATGTAACAACTCCTATCTGGGTGTGGTAATCTTTGCAGAAAGCCCCAGCTCAGGGACGTGCCTCAGCTCAAAGGCTGATTTTCACTTACAATTTCACTTACAATGCCAGGGCAATGTTGTCGTACAATGTTAATGTTAATGTTGAAGCAATATTGTCCCAATTTCGGCATACTGTGTGGGCGATCCTATGTGGGTGTGGTAATCTTTTCCAGAAAGCACCAGCTCGGGCACATGCATCGGCTCCAAGGACCTGATTTTCACTTACAATGCCAGGCAATGTTGTCATACAATGTTGATGCCGATGTTGGAGCAATGTTGTCTCAATATCGGCATGCTGCCTGGGCGATCCTGTCTGGGTGTGGTGATCTTTTCCAGAAAGCCCCATCTCGGCAACGTGCATCAGTTCCAAGGACTTGGACCAGCTGTCCAAGGCGGAGAACCAGCCCTTCAAGGCCATGCTGGAGGACGTTGCCGCCCGCCGCCGCACGCCCTCCAGCCGCCTCAGCAACGACTCCGGTGCCAACGACATCGCCATCGGCCTGCCCGCCAGTGAGTCACGGCAGTGGGAAGTCGGAACTGTTTCTGCTCTTAGTAAAAGCCGCCTCACACTACTATATCCAACGAAAAGTCGGATGAAAAAAAAATGGTTGCGACCTTTCCCGCAGTTTTTCCCTTTCTTTTGACGGAGTGAGTCGAAATCACAAATATAAATTTTGAACGGATGAAACCCTTCCACCACGGGTCGATCGGAAGGAATTTGCGACTGCACCATTTACTTCCAACTCAACTCGGGCAGTTGTGGGGAATAGATTAACTACAATACTTGCTGGTAGTGAAGACAGCATGCGGCCACAGGTAGTTGAATAGAGTTCACAACTGTCTTTGCTTCCAATTAAAAAGGTTGGATAGTGTGAGGCAGGTTTTAAAATTGTTTTGAACCCAATTCTTTGTAGAAAGATCCAAAACATTTTCTTTAACCTAATTTCCCTGCAGTAGCCGTTTTGAATTCAGAGAGGGGTACCATATTTTTCGGACTATAAGGTGATACTTTTTTTCCACCCAGAGTGCGCCTTGTAAAATGACTACTAATATATTAAGAAAATATAATAATAAATCCTGATTTTTTGGAAAAGTTTTGGAGGTGGGCCTTATAGTCCCCCAAAATGCGATAGGTATACCTAATCTTCTTACCAAAAAGTATGATGGATGTATCCATCATGGGGCAGTGAAGGGGTTAATATGGTTTTTTTTAATAGAATAGTATCTCCTGAATGTCTGACTTCAAATAGATGTAAAATGATAGCCATCAAGAATATTATTTATGTCTGTTTTGTGAGTGTGTGACAGGTATCTACCAATACTTCGCGTTTCTCCCTATTCGACCTGACCCAAACAACGCCGGTCAGCAACTTCCTGCCGAGGATGCGAACGACGTCGTCACCAAGTTTGACGCATACTTCAACAAGCGCATACTTCAACAATGCTTCAAGAACATTTCTGGTACAATCTGCGGCGGAAATGGTCAATCAATTGAAGCATGGCTAGGAACGGTCAAAGAGAAGGCACAAGAATGTAAATTTGCCAACACAGACACCATGATCCGTGACAAACTTGTCTTTTCATGCAAGGACGAATGGGGCAAAGATGAAACTCTATGACATAGGTGCCAGTCTTAACATTTGAAAAGACAGTCGAAATGTTATCTGTGAGAGAGCTGCACATTGCGAAAGCAGCGACAGTTGATGCAGTAGGCCGACTGTCCCAGTCCGCAGGTGCGAAAACAGAAAACTGGATGGGTGGCCACACACCTAATCATGAAATCGACGACCAGCCACCCAGAGTGTCAGCAAACTGTGGCTACTGCAACAGGAGACATGAGAGATGGAAGAAAATCTGTCCAGCTGCAAACGCATGCTGCAGAAAATGCAACAACAAAGTGGGACGTACACTTTGCCATTGTGTGCAGAAGCCCAGCAGCAGTCAGAGAGGTGCAAGAAGAAGAGGAGCAGCAACCTGAGAAGTACTTTAATTGTTTTGAGGTGTGCAGACAGATAGCCTCTCAGATCCAGGATGGCACATCAAACTGAGGATAGGTTCACAGGAACTCACCTGGTGTATTGACACTGGAGCCTAAGTTTCGGGTCATGCCAGATCATATCTTCAAAGCAGCATTTGGAAAACTACACCATCCTGATCGCCAGCTCCTTGGGCCTGGAGACCATCGCCTAGAGGTCAAAGGGTTTGCCTACATCAAGTTTTCCCATGGCAAGACCAGCATCAGCGAGAAGGTTTATGTTGGGAAGACCTCCAAACAAGACTGCCACACACTTTCAGTGAATTTACTTTCTGGTCTTAATGAATAGGACTGCACATTTCACACAAAGACTACACGTTTCAGCTACCCAAGACTACAAGACTGTAGGGGGTAAACATGTTTGCGCACGGCCCAAAGTTATGGCATGGCAAGGCAAGGCAAGGCAAATGTTTTATTTCATACCCACTTGGGGCACAGAAATATAAAGCAAAGTACACACATAGTTAAACAATCGAACATCAAAACAGAGTGATGTCTATATTATGAACGACAAGGAAATAACTAGGACAAATATACCTATACCATCATTGCAAAAAACAAACAAACATGTTACATTTTGTCCATACAAATCATCGAAAAGAACTGTTTATAACTGTAACAAAGTGCTTAATTTTAATCAAAAGTATTTTATTTTTTGAGGAAAACAAAGCATTAAATTTATACGCATTTGGTCGCACAAAAAAGTACTGTGGAAGATATCTATTTCTTTCAGTATTAAAGAAGGGACAGACAAACAAATAATGGAACTCATCTGCCACATCATGTACGTTACACTTTTCGCAATTTCTTTCACTTCTGGGTATATTATCGTAGTGCAGTTTATTTACTGGCAAGTTATTATTAGTTGTTCTAAATTTTAAAATGGTAAACACATAATTCTGAGGAAGTACTAAGTAGTAGGGATCAACACCAAATGATGGTTTAAACATTCTATAGTTCATATATAGTTCATCATTATCAATATGCATATACCAGGCTTGTAAGAAGCTATCTTTAAGACATCTCTTCACTTTCTCTTTGAACCATAAAGGATGTACATCAAGCAAATTTTGATTCAACCAAAAACTACTGAAACCAATGTCATTTAATAACGTATGAATGTATTTGATATATTTATTTTCGTGTACATTTAAATCATACATTCTCAAAAGGGTTTTATACACAATAAATGATAGCTTTTCACTGGCACTGTGATGGTGTGTCACTAGGTTAAACCAAAATGATAACATTCTGGATTTAACAGTGACTGATACGGGATATTTTCCTGTCTCTCCAAATATCATGAAAGAAGGAGTCGATTGTTGCACTTTCAAAACCAACTTATAAAAGTTTAGCTGCAGTCTTTGAATAATATCATTCATGTCAACCCCCCAAATTTCACATCCGTATGTAAGAATTGGAAGTACAGTTTTATCAAAGAGGTCAATCATTAGGTCTGCAGGAAGTTTCAGTAACTTAGCTTTTGTTAACAGAGCAAACATTGCTCGAGAAGCTCGATCAAACAGGTCACGTTGTGCAACATGAAATCGGTTATTATAGTTAAGCTTTAATCCTAAGTACAAAAAATCATGAACTACCTCTATCTTTTCTGTTCCTATAAAAAAAATCAGGAAAACATCTAACCTTACCCTTAGAAAAAATAACAATTTTACATTTCTTAGCATTTCATTTCAATTTCCATTTTTCACAATACTGTTTGATGTCATCAAGACCTTGCTGCAATCCAGCTGGAGTTTCAGAAAAAATGACAGTGTCGTCTGCATACAGTAATAAAAACAATTTCAACAAAATGTCTACATCAGATTCACTGATACCTGCTTCATTTGCTTTCCTTGCAACAGTAACAAGGCCAGTCATATCACCAGACAAAAACTCTTTCATATCATTCAAAAACATGGCAAACATTACAGGTGACAAATTCTCTCCTTGTCTCACACCGACATCTAACGAAAAATAATCAGAAAATTCCCCATTGACAGCTACACATGATTTAGCTTGAGAGTACATATTTTGTATTACTCTTAAAAGTTTGCCGTTAATGCCACTATTTATCAATTTCTGCCACAAAAACAACCTATTTACTTTATCAAATGCGTTTTCGTAATCTAAAAATATACAATGTAATCGTTTTTTCTTAAACAGCAAAATATCAATCACGTCATATAGAGTAAACAAATGGTCGAGTGTTGAAAAGTTACTTCTAAAACCAGCTTGTTCTATGCCAATCAAACCAAATGACTCAATGAACACATTTAAACGTTCATTCAGGATACTTGTAAATAATTTTCGGAAGCATGACAATATAGTTATACCTCGATAGTTAGTGGAATCTGCAGGGCATCCTTTATTTTTAAATATAGGATGTATAACTCCAATAACCCAGTCAGATGGTACTTTACCAGTAATTAGCACAAGGTTAAATAATTTAACATACAAACTAAGCATTTTTACTGCTGAATATTGCAGGAATTCATTTATAATATTATCTAGTCCACATGACTTATTATTCTTTAGCTTATTTATGCAATGTATAATCTCATTTTCAGTAATTACATTATCCAAAAAGGCATTCGCGTTATCATTATTAAAGTCGTTACCAAAAGCTTGATCAGCTTCTTCTTGGCCTACTACATTCATATTTTTAAATAGATAAAAAAAAGCTTGGCAACCGGGTTGATTAGGGTTAGGTTTTCTCTTTTTTCGGTTTAAAATGGTCCAATAAGCCTTTGGATCTTTCGACTGTAATTGGCGCAACTGTTTTGCCATTTCGTGATTATATTTTCTCTCTTGCTTTCTAACCGGTTTCTTATATGCCTTAGCAGCATGGTCTCTTTCTGCCTTAAAAAACAAATCATTTTTCATAAGTAGACTTCTTCTCCTACAACGTGAATAATTATTTCTTTTAACCTTACAGTCTACGTTAAACCATGGTTTATTGTTTGTTTTCTTTTTAGGCTGGTTAGCACTGTTCTTTTTCTTTTTCAGCATATTTAGTGTATTTGCACTTTTAAGTAAGATCTCATTAACTCTGCCAACAATATTATCAACACTATTTAAAGTAATAATCTCTGGATTTATAAGCAAATCATCAAGTTCAGACTACTGATGTAATTTTTTCAACATCTAAATCATCAACAAAAGTTGTTTTCAAGGCGTCATTCCATTTTACATAATACGAGTTGGAATCATTGGCATTAGGAACTTGCATTGGTTTCTCTCTTCTATCAGTTGATGAAATTACAAATTGTATTGTAATAGGGCAATGGATGTCTGAAAATAATTCATTAAAATCATGCACACAAAAGTCTGCAACACGATCGAACAAATCAAATGACATAACAGCGTAATCCACCACAGACGCATTCTTACAAGTCAGTTTACCTTTACCATGATCTCTACCTGATCTACCGTTAATAATAATAAACTGACATGCTTTACAAAAACTTATTAATTCATGCCCCATGGTGTTTGTCTGTCCATCTTCAGATGTTCTTACAGGAAAATTAACATCTCTATCGAAAACACCATCAGCAAAAGAGTTAGTAACAAACAATTCGTTTACCTGGCCACTTCTGGAATTAAAATCCCCTAACAGACAGACACTGCTAATCCCAATGTGCAAAATTGTGTCTTGAAGATCGTTGTAAGCGTTACGATTGAAATAGGGAGACCCCTCTGGTTCAATATAAGCAGCACAAAACAAAACTTTCTTTTCAAAAACGGAGTCATTTAAAAGCAAAAACCATTGCACTCCGACACATTGCAAAATCTACAAACTTGTAACTACTCAAAGTTTCAACACTGACGTTATTTTTAAATCGTTTTTCTTCAAACACAGTAATATACTGAACAAAACAGTTTCTTATTAATACTAGTGTACCTCCAGATTTTCTCTTTTTCTGTTCTTATAAAATGCGGTGTATCCATCAATTTGCACAGTATCAACATCAGTTAGTTTACTTTCTGAAATACAAACAACATCATAGTAATTAATAAACTCCAAGAAGTCAGGGAAGGCAACTTTAGACTGAAAACCGCACACATTAAGAGCAACGCATTTCACACATCTAGCTGATATGTCTCCCTTATTAGCTTCATTCAGATCATCTGCATCGCTTTCTTCATTATGGAAAGTATCATCTTCTTCAGTTATGTTACTGTTATTATTATCATTGTTGCGGTCATTATTTTCATCCGCATTATTTTCATTGTTTGCATCGTTTACCAGGTTATTTTTTAGGACTCTAACAGAATTACCCTGCTGAATATCAGCGTCACTATCGACATTGCCGACGTTATCGTCATCTTCAGTATTGAAATTATCAACATTATTAACATTGTTCTTACAATCACCATCATCATCCACATTGCTCTTACAATTACTATCCTCATCAATATTGCTTTTATAATTACTAATATCATCCACGTTGCTATTGCCATCACCAACTTTATCAACATTGCTATTACCATCACCAATATCATTGATATTGTTCTTACAATCACCAACATCATCGACTTCATTGCTCTTATAATCACCAACATCATTGACATTATTCTTATAATCACCAACATCATCAACGACATTACTCTTATAATCACCAACATCATCAACGACACTACTCTTATAATCATCAACGACATTGCTCTTACAATCACCAACATCATCAACGACATTACTCTTACAATCACCAACATCATCAACGACACTACTCTTATAATCATCAACGACATTGCTCTTATAATCACCAACATCATCAACGACATTACTCTTATAATCACCAACATCATCAACGACACTACTCTTATAATCATCAACGACATTGCTCTTACAATCACCAACATCATCAACGACATTGCTCTTACAATCACCAACATCATCAACGACACTACTCTTATAATCACCAACATCATCAACGACACTACTCTTATAATCATCAACGACATTGCTCTTATAATCACCAACATCATCAACGACATTACTCTTATAATCACCAACATCATCAACGACACTACTCTTATAATCATCAACGACATTGCTCTTACAATCACCAACATCATCAACGACATTGCTCTTACAATCACCAACATCATCAACGACATTGCTCTTACAATCACCAACATCATCAACGACATTACTCTTATAATCACCAACATCATCAACGACATTACTCTTATAATCACCAACATCATCAACGACACTACTCTTATAATCATCAACGACATTGCTCTTATAATCACCAACATCATCAACGACATTACTCTTATAATCACCAACATCATCAACGACACTACTCTTATAATCATCAACGACATTGCTCTTACAATCACCAACATCATCAACGACATTACTCTTATAATCACCAACATCATCAACGACATTACTCTTATAATCACCAACATCATCAACGACACTACTCTTATAATCATCAACGACATTGCTCTTACAATCACCAACATCATCAACGACATTACTCTTATAATCACCAACATCATCAACGACACTACTCTTATAATCATCAACGACATTGCTCTTACAATCACCAACATCATCAACGACATTGCTCTTACAATCGCCAACATCATCAACGACATTGCTCTTACAATCACCAACATCATCAACGACACTACTCTTATAATCATCAACGACATTGCTCTTATAATCACCAACATCATCAGCGACATTGCTCTTACAATCACCAACATCATCAACAACATTACTCTTATAATCACCAACGACATTATGCTTATAATCACCAACATCATCAACGACATTGCTTTTACAATCGCCAACATCATCAACGACACTGCTCTTATAATCACCAACATCATCAACTTCATTGCTCTTATAATCACCAACGACATTACTCTTAAAATCACCAACATCATCATCACCAACATCATCAACATTACTGTTATAATCACCAACATCATCAACATTGCTCTTATAATCCCCAACATTTTCATCAACATCATCAACATTGCTCTTATAACCACTAGCATTATCCATATATCTCCTACAACTACCAACATTATCAACTTCACTCTTACAAACATCAACATTAACAACATCAATTTTAAAACCATCAACATTATAAGCATAATCAAAATCACTTTTATAATCAACAACGTTATCAACATAAGGCTTACAGCCGTCAACATCATTCTTACATCCTTCAGCATTATCAACATCACTCAACTTATAGCATTCAACAAGAACGTTATGATCCACATTTTTCTCGTCATTACAGACTTCATCCCTGTAATCAACATCAGTACCAATAGCATTGTTGTTAGCAGCACGGCCACACACAGCATTATTAATATGTTCTGCATCAATATATATACTGCCATTATAACTCTTCTTATTACCTAGAACACAAGCAACACCACATGCATAATCGTCAACATGTGCCTTGCTCTGACTACACTTTCAATCATTTTCATATCGCTAATATCCTTTTCATCGACCACAATCTCACCAACCTGACCCATTTCATTCATGCCTAGCTCTCTCTTTTCCCAGCCTGACTCATAGGCACTGGTAATGCACATATCATCATAACTTCCATTACACCCTACAGTTTTTATCATTGCTTTGTGTTACGCAATTGTTACCATACACCACGTCATTTACACAACCATATGGGCAACAATTATTCAAACAAAAAAACAATATTTTTATCCACTTGCGTTGTTCCATCAAGAGAACACAGACAACGGGATTCATAAGCAGGGGGAGCAATCTTGTCACTCCTATCGGGCTGCAAATGAATACAAGAGTTCGCTCCCATGTTGTCACAATCACCCCATCCCTCCCACTCACATTCACACCCACTTTCATTGACACAGGCATCACAATCAGACGCCGCAGCGGTAGCACAGAAACACTTTTTAGTTGTCATTGACAGTTTCACAAAAGCGTTTCTCTTTTCAAGAATGATGCAATCACTGGAACCAATTGTCCCATTACTGTCAGATATAGCGTTTGTTTTCTCAACATCGTCACTCCCAGTTAGTGTATCTAGAGTCCTCTGCACATGAATATTTTTATGAAATATGTTTATACTACACTGATATGCGTCTTTTATCTTTAAACCGCTGACCACACATTTGTTTGAACCATGTCCTTGTTGCAACATACGAGTAAGAAACATAGATCCACTACAACCATGGTCACCATTCACTGCACCACACACATTTTCCATATAACGCACATCAGTTGATTGTTCTCTCTCAGCATGCGCATATGACTCATTCATATTCACACTCGAATCATTCAGACTCGAATCAATTAATCTGTCTTTCACAACACAACCACACGCTTCATTCACATAATCATACGCATCACCCAATTTATCTTCCTCTAGCTGCTCTTTGTCGGAAGAGCCCGACACATTCACACCACTCTCAACACTGCTGGTGACGTGTGGAGGTACAACACCAACGGAGCCCCCAGGGCAGCCCTATTCCATGGCCCCGTTCCCAGCGAACACCAGGTGGGTCAGGCCCAGTCGGCCGTAGTCCACCTCGGTCACCCCCAGACGAAACAGGTCGTCAGGGGTCTGGATGGAGATCGGCTTTGGGCGGTCCTCCGGAGGAAGCCCAGGGATGCACCTCTTCCGGCAGTGGATCACCCCGTCGATGGTTCAGGCCCTCTCCACCACAGGCAGGCTCTTCACGAGCCCCAGCAGCCGCGAACGAAGAGGCGTGAGGTTGTCGTTGACGAAGATCCTGTCGTATCCACTCTTCCCCGTCAGCGCCTTCTTCTTCATCATCAGTTCTCGGCGCTTTCGCCTGGACACGAACTTGACTAGGACTGCGCGGGGACCCTTGCCACCCTTCCCCGCTCTATGGCAGGCAGCGATGTCGTCCTCACCCACCTCCACTCCAGCGTCCTTCATGACAGTCAGGGCCTTCTTTTCTACATCCTCGGATGTCTCACCATCCTCCTGCTTCAAGCCGAAGATCTGCACGGACTCCCTCCAAGAATATTACTGTAGGCGATCGGTCTCATAAGTGAGACCTCTGATGGCAGCCTCCAGCTTCTCATGGCCACAGCATGTTGGGGCAGTGTCCCTGCGCTCCATGCGTTGGTCGAGTTTGTCCACAACCCCCTTCATCACCTCCACCATCGCCATGGACACTGCAGTGGCAAAGGCAGGCAGGGCCCTCAATGCAGGGTCAGTGTCTCCCTGTGTAGTGAAGGCTTTCACCGCCTCATTAATGCGCGTCACGACAGTCTCGTGGAAACTGTGAGCGTCAAACAGAGAAACCTTCTCCTTCTCCTTCTCCTTCTCCATACCACTTTCAGCGCGCACAACTTCTGCAGAATCGTCGGTTCGGGATTTCTTCGAATCTTTCTTCGCAGAAAAGGGCGAATTGAAGAGGCTACGTTTTGTTTTAGTTGACATCACCAGTTATCAGTTTTTCAAAAGCCCAACACGACACACAGCAACAAACCAGAATGACGCAGTTTGTGTTGACAAACACCGAGTCTCTCACGTGGAATTCTATTTACGGTAACGTGAGTTTCTGTTTACAGCAACAATACACAGCTCCAATCACACGATCCACAGACCATCACGTGACATGCAAACTCGAAGGAATATATGCAGGTTCAAAGTTCACAAACGGGCCACACGCCGAATGCAGGAATTCGATAGATAAACATGCATGACACGTGCAGAATAACAGCAACCAGGCAAAAATTTTTTTTTTCAAATGTCCACTTCGGCAGTTGAGTTTCTTAACTGGGTTACAACAAAATTGCACTTTCTTATTATGAACCTTTACAACAGCACAGCAGTAATAAACACTGTAAGTACTCATAAACTATCACACAATAGTAGAAGCCATAGCGAACAGTTTCGACGGAAGAATTAATCAAAAACTACAGACACCAAAATCAAAACACCCTCCATAGATCAAGGGACACCACTCCCATGGGAAAGAATGTTGTGGCTTACAAATCAAAATTTACCAAGCAAGTCAGTAAATTTATGTGTTCATTTTTTTAATTTTAGGTTCTGTGTGCGACAACTACCGTGGCTACTGTGACATATTCAGCGTGTGTCAGCTTGTGGATGCCGAAGGTCCCTTCGAGCACCTGACCAATATGATCTTTGACCCCATCACCCTCAGCAAGATCAAGGACTGGATGGCGGTGAGTATTTGGTCGGTCAATTTCATTTACATACTCACACACGCACTTACTCATGCACACACAATGGACACAGGACATAAACACGGGACACAAAACCGCATGTTGCACACACACACGCACGCATGCACACATACAGGCATACACAAACACATACTACACACACACACACACACACACACGCACACACACATACACAGACATGCACACACACATACACAGACATGCACACACACAGGCATGCGCAAACACATGCACACACAGAGACACGCACACACACATACTACACACACATACAAACACACATTCACACAGAGGCATGCACACACACATGCTACACACGTACACACATTCACACAGAGGCATGCCCACACACATACTACACACACACACACAAACACATTCAAACAGAGGCATGCCCACACACATACTACACACACATACAAACACACATTCACACAGAGGCATGCACACACACATGCTACACACGTACACACATTCACACAGAGGCATGCCCACACACATACTACACACACACATTCAAACAGAGGCATGCCCACACACATACTACACACACACACAAACACACATTCACACAGAGGCATGCGCACACACATGCTACACACACACACACATTCACACAGAGGCATGCCCACACACATACTACACACACACACACATACATGCACACACAGAGGCATGCGCACGCACACTTACATATGACACACACACGGTATATGCTGATTTAACTTCAAGTGCTGCCAATCAGATTTGCTGATTGCCCTAACTTTATTTAAACGTACTCTAGCATGTTCTACTCATGGACATCTCTGACGCTTCATGCTTATATTTGTATATGAGAGAGACAAAGAGAGACATAAACGGACAGAGAGAGAGAGACAGACACAAAGGCAGACAGAGAAACTCTTAAACTCTGAAAATTTTAATTGTAAGGCCACCAGCCTGTATGCAATAGCTACACGTTCATGAAACAAAAGGGGAAGTAATTTGCTTCTAAATACACAAAGCAACCACTTGCAAGGGAGAAAATTTGAATTCAGGAACAAATAACTTCAAAAAGACAGCAACACGCTATAAAACCGACTAATTTCGTAAGTGAAATCCATGACAAAATATACATTTAATTATCGTTTAAAAGTTCATATCTAGTTTGGAGTGCATAAAAAATATACATGGCCAAATTTCTTAGGATCAAGACGTTTTCAGACTGCAACATATGAATTAAGCATTCCTTGTCTAAATATGAATAATGATTTCAGAGGAGCTCAAAGGAGAATACTATTTGGAAGATTTTTTGGAGAGAAAAAAAGGCGGGAGAATGGGCCAGCAAGTCAGAAAGATAAAATCAAAATCAAATCAAATATGTTTTATTGTCATTAGCAAGCACCCTTATGGCGAAGAAGGTATAATCATGTAACATTCCGATAAGTCATAAAGATAGTACCGGTAGATTACAGAAAGCAAAGGGAAAAGACAGTCAAAGGGAGTGACAGATTAGAGGAAGCTACAAGCACAGAACTTCCAGAAGTTGGGGGAACTATTTGTACAAAAGACCCCACCCCCCGGTATCTCCACGGGGTGTATAAAGTAGAACAAGAAGGGAAAGGAAAAGGTCAAGCCCAAACTACCCAGACCTATCTGTCAGACTGTCAGCATCGCAGCATAACTGTCAATCTGACTTTTGGACATTCTGAGAAAAAAGTAGAAAACTTCCACAATGCCACTCTTCCTGAAGACTTTACTTTTTTTGTTGATAGAAAATTATGTCAGCGATGGTCATAGATTTAGTGTTAGCTCATTCAAGTTGTTCCGGCCATATATGTCCGGAATTAATAGGTAGCTGTCAATTTGATGCATTTGCTTCAAGGGAAGTAAATCTGTGTGCACACCATACCTTGGTCACTTCTAAACTTGCTTCGCTCACTTTGACCACAATTTTGCCTCTTACTTTGTTTTTGTAGTGGTGTGTTGTGGGGTAACCAATTGGTGTAGAGAGTTTTCATATATAAAGTCTATACACAAAAGTCTGATCTACCACTTCCCTATGTCTAAACCTGAAGTAAAAACCTGTAATCTTCCTTCATTTCAACTTTTGTTTATGTATGTTTTGTTTGTGTGTATGGCTGGAGTGATTTGTGAGTTTTTTTAATAATTCAAAATCATTGCGATGCGAATGAGTTAGATACAATTCTGGTCCAAGTTTTGAAAGGGGCACACTATGGCATGGGAATATCACAGGATTATGCAGCGCGTCTCATAAAAAATGCGACCCACTAAATTGGCGAGAAGAAATTCAATTTACAAGATATCATTTCTATGTTTCGGGTTTGTAAAGGAGATTCAATGCATTAAAGATTACAAGAATTTGTTTTTCCAAGATTTGTTTGTCTGCTTCAGAAATTAACTGTTTCCAAGGTACCCCATTTTCAGAAGAAGCCCTTTTTGAGATCCAGAAACACTTTCACGATTTCGACGTCTTCGTTTGTAATTTCAATTTCTATGGTATCCATGCAAAATCATCTGTCATATGTGGGCTTAAAACACAGGAATATATAATACAGTCTTTCATTTCAATTTTCAGGGCAAAAAAAGAGAATTTTGAAAAACAGATAGTTTTCAAACTGACATTTTGGGGGGAAAGTGTTTCAATTTACCCCTCAAAAAGGGACTTTCCTGAAAATGGGTTGCCACAGAAACTGGTACACTGTATTTTCTGGGGTTTCCAGGGCACCTGGGCAAAACAAACTGTTGCAACCTTCCGTGCACTAGATGTTCTTCATTAGCCTGAAAAATCAAAATGTTCATTTTTTTTATTTTTTTCATTTTTGATTTTGTGGGTTGCATTTTTTGTGTGAAACACCCCATATAAGAAACCTTTTCCCATTCACATTAAAACTTACAAAGTTACATACATAATCATGAGCATGATGTATAACAGAGAAAAGTGATATATTTGACACATTTGTGAGTGTAGGTGAAGACCCTTTCTGAAAAGTTCTGTTACAACTGTCAGTTAGGTTCTGCAAAATTGTACTGTACAAGTCTGACAAATGCAGTTGTGTTGTGAGGCTGCAGATATGCATGCATGTGTTGAAAACTTGATCTTCATCAAGTTTTCTTTTGACATCCATCCATCATCATCTGACAGCCATTTGCAAAACATTTAATGCCATTGCCGGTCCCAAGCCCGGATGAAAAAGGAGGAGGGTTGGGCGAGGGGTTAGCAGCTTACCCCTCCCTGTCAAAAACCTTACCGCTACAAAAACGCCAACAAGAGATCCAACAAACATTGCGGTCATGAGAGAGGATGGACCTTCACCTTAGAGGACTTATAACGCGGAGTGGTGAAAGCCGGAGAAGTCAGGAAGCCACTCAGCCGACTACCATTCTTTCAACCAGGGCAACCACCATTATCGGAACATGGAATGTGAGGACCATGTACGAGGCAGAGAAGACAGCACAGGTTGCTGCAGAGATGAAGACATAATGGCCTCGACATCTTAGGAATCAGCGAGGCAAGATGGACAGGCAGCAGTCAAAAAAGACTTTCTACAGGAGAGATGTTGATGTTTTCAGGCCATGAAGAGGACAACGCTTTTACCATTGTTTGACATTAATTGGTAATAAGGGCGAAGCAGAAAGTCAGAGTTGTACAATAAATGATTTTCTACAGCAATGGAAAATCATGGCACAGCTTTGTCTTTTGTGGAAGACAATGACTTTCTTCTTCTTCTGCGTTTTCAGGCCATATGGCCATAATCAATGGGTAAGGTACGTATGTGTCCGTTTTTCCGTTTTCGCATTTCTTGCTACGCAACTCAATGCGCTTACCCCACACCAGGTGTCCTCAAAGAGTCCTTGGGATTGGGGATGTGCCCCGAGCAAGGCATCTCTGCTATTTGATTTTAGCCCAGCCTTCCAGAATTAGTAGCTGCCCCCCGTTCTACTATCCCGCCAGTTATAGTAGTCAGAAATGACTGGCATACAAAGAAAATAAGTTTGTGTGTATGTGTGTGACGCTCTCACTTTACTCTTGGCATGTGTGTGGTGTCAAGGAGCGCTGGTGGGCGGTGCTGCTGATGTGCATGGGTCTGGTGGTGTTCATGGGGCTGTTCGTCAAGGTGTGTAGCTACAACACTCCCCCCTTCGACCCCAAGAAAGCGAGGCAGCAGGAGCAGCGACTCCAAAGACGGGTCGCCCAGGCCAGAGGGGTGAGTGGCCCATAACAGCACCTTGCAACCCTCCCTACTCACTCCACGGGTTTTAGGGTTGTACTTGTAGTGCTAGATTGTAAACTGTTTTCATGTTATAGTGTTAGGTTGTTACTCGATCTCTACTCATGTCACTAGTTTTATTGCTAGGTTGTAACAATGCTCATGCCATTGGTTTTTGGAATGTTGTAACTCTGCTAATGCCTTCAGTTTTAGGGATGGGCTAAGTTGTAACCCTGCTAATGCCTTGGGTTTTAGGGTGGTTGTGCTAAGTTGAAACTCTGCTAATGCCTTCAGTTTTAGGGATGTTGTGCTAAGTTGTATCACTGCTAACGCCTTGGGGTTTAGGGTAGTTGTGCTAAGTTGTAACCCTGCTAATGCTTTGGGTTTTAGGGATGTGCTAAGTTGTAACTCTGCTAATGCCTTGGGTTGTTTGTTTTGTTGCACTAAGTTGTAACAATACTCATGCCATTGGTTTTAGGGATGTTGTGCTAAGTTGTAACCCTGCTAATGCCTTGGGTTTTAGGGATGTTGTGCTAAGTTGTAACTCTGCTAATGCCATTGGTTTTAGGGTTTTAGTGCTAAGTTGTAACTGCTAACGCCATTTGTTTTAGGGTTTTAGGGTTTTAGTGCTAAGTTGTAACTCTGCTAACGCCATTGGTTTTAGGGTTTTAGGGTTTTAGTGCTAAGTTGTAACTCTGCTAATGCCATTGGTTTTAGGGTTTTAGTGCTAACGTTGTAACTCTGCTAACGCCATTGGTTTTAGGGTTTTAGTGCTAAGTTGTAACTCTGCTAACGCCATGGGTTTTAGGGTTTTAGTGCTAAGTTGTAACTCTGCTAACGCCATGGGTTTTAGGGTTTTAGTGCTAAGTTGTAACTCTGCTAACGCCATGGGTTTTAGGGTTTTTGTGCTAAGTTGTAACTCTGCTAACGCCATGGGTTTTAGGGTTTTAGTGCTAAGTTGTAACTCTGCTAACGCCATGGGTTTTAGGGTTTTAGTGCTAAGTTGTAACTCTGCTAACGCCATGGGTTTTAGGGTTTTAGTGCAAGGTTTAACCCTACTCACGCCATGGGGTTTAGAGTTGTAGTGCTGGGTTGTAACCCTACTCATGCCATGGGTTTTAGGGTTGTAGTGCTGGGTTGTAACCCTACTCACGCCATGGGTTTTAGGGTTGTAGTGCTGGGTTGTAACCCTACTCATGCCATGGGTTTTAGGGTTGTAGTGCTGGGTTGTAGCCCTACTCATGCCATGGGTTTTAGGGTTGTAGTGCTGGGTTGTAACCCTACTCACGCCATGGGTTTTAGGGTTGTAGTGCTGGGTTGTAACCCTACTCACGCCATGGGTTTTAGGGTTGTAGTGCTGGGTTGTAACCCTACTCACGCCATGGGTTTTAGGGTTGTAGTGCTGGGTTGTAACCCTACTCACGCCATGGGTTTTAGGGTTGTAGTGCTGGGTTGTAACCCTACTCACGCCATGAGTTTTAGCATTTTAGTGCCAGATGCCTACCATCACAGCAGGCTTGTATTTGTCCCGGAAAGTAAGAAAATGTGGAAAATTAAAATTTTCACTGCCTGTTCCAGTAGATAAAAAATCGCCAACTATAGAAATTATGAACTGCCATAATTGTGGAATGCAGCCGTTATCAAAGCTTCTGATTGGCTGATGTTACTTCCTGTCAGAAATGGTGCAAAATAGTTGAATAAACCCAAAGGGTATTTTGACTGGGTTGCGCAAATGTTTTCTTCAGCAAAGAAGGAAGTAACTATTAAACAATCCCTGATGTGGATAAGGGCTGTTCATCAAGAAAACAAAACATCTACTTTCTTAAAGAGACACCCTGACGGATGAGTTTTTTGCAAGAAACATGTTGAGGTCATCGGAAAGACAGCCTTTTCAAGGGTCGGAACACTCATTTTACTCTGGTTTCCTAGAAGTCAAACTGTCAAAACGGCGATTCCTCCTTGGCGGAGTTGCCGGAGAGAGAAGCCATTTTGGACGGGGTGGGTGGAGGCCACTCAGGGTGTTGAAGCTTTTTCTTCTTTGTAGTGCCGTAAAAAAAAAATTGGAGCTATTTCCTTTGTTGTGAGTGAAACTCCTTTTGGTAAACTATAAAAACTGTTTCAAAAGGCTTGTATATGGACATTTTGTTCAAATGATTTGGTGTAACTCAGGTGGCTATTAGAAAAGAGAAGTCACATGCTTTCTCTTTTTCTTTCACTGAAAGAATTTGACTCCCAACACCTCCGCCAAGGAGGAATCGCTGATTTGATGGTTTGATTTCTAGGAAACCGGAGCAAAATGAATGTTGCGATCTCTGTAAAGGGTGTTTTCCTGGTGATCTCGATATGTTTCTTGCAAAAAGTAATCCGTCAGGGTACCCCTTTAAGTTTTTATGAACTTTACTCTTAATTGTGACTTACCTTAGCACACGTTAAACCCAGTGGCATCGAAAAAGTTGTCATTTGGTCAAAATGTAGCCCCCCACCCCCTTCCTTCCTCATCAGTCACACAAAAATCGCACGCAAAAAACAAATCAAAACGGTGGCGCGCTCTCCAGGTGGGAGCAACCTGAATTTCACAGAGACGCCTCTGTGACTATGAAGTACCTAATACCAATACCTAATACTATAGCAAGAGCCCTGAGTTTAGTGCTGAGGAGGAAGCACATTGGTGATACAGTGGAACCTCCCTTATAAGCCCTTCAAAAATCATCCAAAATGAGGTCTTATAAGGGAGGTAATTTTAATACTTACAAAGAAGGGCAATGTCTCAGAAAAGTAGGTCCACTGGGACAAAAAGTAAACCGGCACAATCTTCTACTTTTACTTTTATTTTATTTTTTTCACAGTTAGTGGTGTTTGTGGTTTCTTTGATCTAAAAGTAGGTCTTATATGGGAGGGAGTCTTATACTGGGAGGTCTTATATAACCACTGTAGTAGCTAGTAAACTACATTTTCTTGCCATGTTCTTAAAGACCCACTGACCCAGCAAAAGTAAGTCTCTTGATTTGTTCTGGCCAGGTGGGACCCACATACAAATTTCTCCAAATTCAAAACGAGGCTGCTCTTCAAACTGATGTTTTGTTTTGAATTTGGGGTAATTTGTATGGGAGTCACACATTTTCTTGCCATGTTCTTAAAGACCCACTGACCCAGCAAAATTAAGGCCCGTGATTTGTTCTGGCCAGGTGGGACCCACATACAAATTTTACCTAAATTCAAAATGAGGCTGCTCTTCAAAGTGATGTTTTGTTTTGAATTTGGGGTAATTTGTATGGGAGTCACACCTGGCCAAAATAAGATTTCTTACCAGCGATAAGAGGGAAAACACGTGATAATCGCTGATTTTGACACGTGGCGTGGTGGGTCTTTAAAAATCATGGTGTGTACTGGAGTTTTAAAGACACACTGACGCACCACGATTAAGTCCCTTGGTTTTTTTCTGGGTAGCTGTGACCCACATACAAATATCCCCAACTTCAAATTGAGGCTGCTCTTTAAAATGATGTTTCGTTTTCAATTTGGGGACATTTGTATGGGAGTCAAACCTGGTCAAAACAAGATTTCTTACCAGCTATAAGAGGGAAAACATGTGAAACCCGTAATTTTGACACGTGACCTGGTAGGTCTTTAAGCCTGTTGTGCCTGAAAATTGAAATTAGGGTTGGCATCTCTGTAACTCTACTCAGGCTATGGTGGGTTTTTTTAGTGTTTTAATGTTGTAACTCTACCCGCATCAATGGACTATAAGGCAATAATTATTAGTTATCAAGTCTGAGATCTCTGCATAAGTATGGAAAGATATACTGTAATAGGAAACTGTTATTACAAAACTTTGTGTAAAACTTGGGGGCAGGGGTGGGTGTGGTCTTAGACTATATCGCTGCCCGCATGCAATACAGACATAACTCAATTTTTATCGATTTTGAGATTTTTTGCTTATACATAGTACAAGACAAGCACAAAGGGAAAATGAAGCACAAAGCAATATAAAGCATGCAAAACACAACTGTATATATTAACACGACAATATCAAAATCAAATAAATTTAGAAGGAAACACACGAATGCAATTATGATAATTAACTGCATTAACCTCAATTCCAAAAGATAAAGACGCTGTGATCAAAATAAGCTTGTTGAACTTCACGCACTTGGTTCAAAAGTTTCCACAAAACACAATTGTCTGTCATTTGACGTCATTTGATCTTTTCGACGTCATAATTTCAGAAGAAGATAAACAAAAAAATTGCCTTTAGCGAAAACTAATGGCTTTAAGATCGCCGCCCGCATGCAATACAGACGTAACTCAAATGTTTTCGATTTTGAGATTTTTTGATTTCATGTGTTTGTCCATTATTAGCCGTTTTAGGTGGGGTTGTTACTTCCCTTGGTTTGGTGGCTCACTCATACAGTCCCCTTGTTTGCTATAACTTCCGGTGGCGAGTTGGGCAGCTACCGTAGATAGTAGATCGACTTTCCTGTTTGTTTGCTTCGCAGACGCCACTTCTGACGATAAATCGCGATGTTGATACGAACATGAATGTTTTGCTGTCCCTAGACATGATTACGCGAGTTTTACTACTCCTTATTTGCTTCAATAACATTTACTTTGTCACCATCTTTACCCTGCGCTTTTTGTTTTGTTTCTTTTCATGGTAGGCCTATGACGATAATGTGTTTACTGTTTACCACATCTGTGTAAATAATTACGGTGTGGCGAGAGCGCCGTATGCTTTGGTTTGTTCCATAATTCCTTTGATGGTTTTACAACAAATAAAATAATCTGAGTTTGAATTTTGATATGGTTGAGGGGAAAGGGGGCATGCAAGCAAACGGGAGGATTATACTAGAGGGTGGGTGGGTCGTGGATGAAGGATTTTCACTATGATTTTGGAATGGGTAGAACTAGAAGGGTGGGAGTAAAGTGGGGCGGATGGGGGAAGGGGCTCGCACAGTGACACGCATACATGTACAGAGATAATTATATATATATAGTTTTACATCAGTTTAAAGAGGCAATGCTATGGCATAGCAGGCACCTTTCTAGAATGGGTTAACCAGTGACATAATTATAAGCCTTTTACTACTTGCCTTATATGCAAATTCCTTGATGTTGACTAACTCTACTTTTAAGTTGCGATGGAGGAAGCCAAGGGTCTTACTGACTTTGCTGCGCACATTTGAGATGTGGGTGTCCCATCTAAGGTCTTGTGATATGTAAAGCCCAGACATTTATTTTCATCTCTATCCAATCCAGGTCCTGGCCATATAGTTGGTAGTTCTTTATCAGGGGATTTTTCTTCCTGATCACATGGAGGCTCTTGCATTTGTCGGGATGGAAGGACATCCATTTGTTTTCCCATGATGCTAATTCATTTAGGTCTGGTTGGAGATCATTGAGGTCTCTGGGAGGGTCCACAGCTCGGTGACAGAGTCGTCCACAAAGAGAAAGGAAGTTGGAAGATAGTTGCCTCGAAAGACCATTGATGCCAACAGGAAAAGGGTCGGCCCAAGCACAGATCCTTGGGGGACTCCTGATTCTACAGGAATAGCTTCGGATGCAGCTCAATCAACAACTATTTTTTCCTGCCTGCCTGCAAGGAAGCTCTCAATTAATCTATTGACTGAACTTCTGATCCCATAGTGGCAAAATTATTCATAAGGAGATAGTGATAAATCTTATCAAAGGCCTTTTTAAAATCCACGACTAGGACGTTGGTCCTTCCAGATAAAAATTTTTTAAAAAAAAGCGACAAAAATGTGCTTGATAGTGGTGGTGAGAAATACTGGGTCACCAACTCGCTCACACACACACACACACCACAACTCACATACACACACAACACAACTCACACACACACGCATGCACACACACGCACACACAGAGGCACGTGAAGGTCGAGAGGGTATACAGTCGTATATTGTAAAGACAAACAATTTATCATGTGTGTGTGTGTGTGTGTGTCACTGACTGAGTCAGTTGTGTCTGACTATAACCTTTTCATAGCAGATAAAGCGACTGCTATTCTACTTTTACAGGGCTGGACTGAAATTTGTTTTCATTGGTGGTAGGTGATAGAAGCTGTGAAGCAGTGACCGACACCTAGGCATCTATATAAAAAAAAAGACAAACAATGTATCGTGTGTGTGTCACAGTGTGTGTGTGTGTGTGTGTGTGTGTGTGTGTGTGTGTGTCACTGACTGAGTCAGCTGACTATGACTTTCACATAGCAGATAAAGCTACTGCTATTCTACTTAGAACTACAGGGCTGGACTGAAATTTGTTTTCAGTGGTGGTAGGTGATAGAAGCTGTAAAACAGTGACAGACACCTAGGCATCCATTGTTTCAGAAGGCGTAAAATCTCTATTTCTCTCTCTCTAGGCATCCATAAAATAAGTTTTAAAAAAAGGACCTAGAATACTACCTTGAGGAACACTACTGCTAACATGTGCAGCCTACAGACTGATTTCACATCTTTACTATTACAATACTGAGTTCTGTTACATGAAAAGTCTTCTATCCATTTAAGTAAATTGTTGTGGATTCCATAACCATGTAATTTAATTTTATGTTGTAGGCCTACTTACAACAGTTGTGTTGTAATGGAAAGAGTGACTTGTTTTGGGCTTAAATTAAAAGCTGATTAAGTTCTTTTAAAACATTTATTATTTATTTTGTTATTATTTGTTTTTAAATAAATAGATCTAGCGCAGGCCAAACAATGTCTTAGCGTGTACTATTTCACTTCTGAGTACTGGGTGCACTATCCCAGGTTGTTGGGGTGATGGCTTATGCACACTTTCTTATTTCAAGCACTGGGAGAGGGGTGGAAGTAAAGTACATTTTCTTACTACACATTTCATAATTTGCACACCATTTCAACGCCCCAGGAGAAATATCAGTATGCAGTACACTTTCTTGTTACAAACTTGCTGTTTGTATACCCTTTGAAAATCCAAAATAAACCTTTTTTTTAAAAAGCGTGAATAGCAAATTTCTCCTTTACATCCTGCAGTCCTAAAGATTACAGGCACATGGGAGGGAACATGACAATCAGTGAACAATTGACATCATTGGTAGTGCAACATACTGGGAATGAGATTTAAATTATTTTTAAATTTTGTCTGAAATTGAGAGGATGTGGGGATACCCGGATAGTGTTGGTTAAAATAATGTGAGTATGTCTTTCTTTGTTGTGTCAGTGTATTTGTATTTAATGCTGTCATAAAGTAAAGTACACCTGTGCATGCGCATTAATTTTGAATAAAATCATACCAGCCCCGAAAGTCTCAAAACCTTTTCGTACGAACCTCCCCCCTTCCTCACTTTTTCTTTAATTGAAGAGTGTTTACTAGGCAAACGTGTTTTGAATAGGCAAACGTGTATGTAATTTTTTTGGGCGTGGTTTCATGATCACAATAGCAGGCAAATGTATTTCACTTTTACCAAAACCGTTTTGAAAAAAAAAATGTAACGAAGCCTACCTAACTGCCCCCTTCCCTCCCCTTTTTGGGGGTAAGATTTACTAACTATCCTGGGATAAACACTGATTTTAAGCACTGAGAGAAAGAGCATCATCACCCTAAGCTAAGTGACCCAGCCAGTCAGGTCAGCGGACACCCAACATTATGAAACATAATAGAAAAGGAACTGCCTAAGCTAATGAAAAAAGTTATGTTCTGTGGCTTTTTCGTGCAAGACAGTATGAGTTTGCTCAGTTGCAGGGTTTGTGATCGAATACATAATCACAACTGAGCCAAACAAATAAGATCGTGATCTGTGATGAGAAACACACAGTGTTGTGTAAAAGTAGAGCTGATTAATTTTAAAAAAATCAGTGACAAAATTGTGTGTCAGAGATTCAATGCGAGATCTGCAAGCTGCACGCACATCTTTGGTTGTTCCTTGCCCATTACTTGTCGTCAGGCAAACATTCAGCCCCATCGGCTCGGAAGTGAGTAGATCACTTTTCGCGACTCCGCGCGCTAGAGATAAACAAGCGCATTCACTCTTGCAAACCGGCTTCGATAAAACGGCTAATAGAGGGTGTGTAGTGCAGAGTGCATGTGAGTTTTTTTAATCATTGTTTTGTTGATTTTTTTTCATTAGTTTTGAGCTTGCATGTGTCTTTTAATAAATGTTTCAACTTACACCAGCAGACAAGAATAAGATAGCAACATTCATTGAGTTAAATCAACAAATACTTTTCACAATTTCTCCCCATGGTGAAAATGATGTTTTACGTCCTCTCGGTCATAGACACATATGGGACATTTGTAAATACAAAGATGGTGGGAACAATACTGGCTGCAATGCCCGGAGGCAGTGCAACACCAGTAAAGTCCCGAGTTTTTAGCAATATAGATAAGTGTAGCGGTAACCACGCCTCGGTTAAACCTCATCGGCTATGGTACCGCCACATTTGTAATTTCTCCCCATTATTTTGTATCTAAAAAATATATTGGAGGGCGTATTGGAGTGCCAAGGTAGCTTTTATTTTGGACTAAAATTAATTTTCTTCTCAGTCTAGAACCATGATTTGGGGGCAAAATTTCTTATTTCAATATTTCTTAAATAAGTCGTGATTTATTTTAAAAACTGAAGTGACAAAGTTATTTGATGGCTCGAAATAAAGCCATTATGAAAAAATCTGAAACAATTTGACTTGAAATGACCGAAATAATCAGTTTTTTGCTTCTCCTGTGAAGTGAGGTCTTTCGACTTACGTCTGTATTGCATGCGGGCGGCGATATGATGCGTCATATACATGTACTTATACAGTGGAACCTCCCTTATAAGACCTCCCAGTATAAGACTCCCTCCCATGTAAGACCTACTTCTCTGAGACATTGCCCTTCTTTGTAAGTATTAAAATTACCTCCCTTATAAGACCTCATTTTGGATGATTTTTGAAGGTCTTATAACGGAGGTTCCACTATAGTCTGTAAGATATGGTACTTTTTTTTTTATATATACTCTCATCTATCTGTCAGCCATACATGTGCTTTTTCCACTCTTTTTAATATCAGGAAAAGCCTACCCGCTTTGAAGAAATCAAGCAAAAACTAGGCCTACAAGGTTTCAGAGTTTATTTTACTTTTGTTTTGTTATGGGGTTTTTTTCTTCTTGCTTTTGCTTTTGTGCGGGTTTTTTCATTTTGGAGTATATGATGAAATGCAATTGAAATCATTAAATTGCGTGATTTTTGTTTTGAAAATAGAAGTAGACTGTCTTTTATGACAGTACATTTCATAATTAAGTTGAGTGACTGTAACTTGGGTAACTTTAGAATGTAACCATAAGTCTTGTGAAGTGATTTAACATATACATACTCGCACCTAATTTTAGCCAAATAAAATGAGTGTGAGAGAGAGAGAGAGAGCAACTTTTTATTTTTTTTATTGAAGGTAATAGAATAAGCAGTTACATGTACATGTTTTTTACATCCAGCCCTCAAAAATAAAAACCACATAAATAAAAGTAAAGATGAAAAAAAGAGGGAAAATGAAGCATAAAGCATGTAAAACACTACTGTATATAGTAACACAACAATATCAAAATCAAATACATTTAGAAGTAAACACACAAATGCAATTATGATAATAGTACATTCGATTAAGGTTTATGTTGGAAGCATGGAGTCAGCAGCATTAGAAATGGTCTAATGCAGTCAGTTAAAGTGGTTACTGTCGGGCTAAGATGAATTCAGATTTTGTAAACGTCATGTGCATATGAGATTGAGAGAGAGAGAGAGAGTGTGTGTGTGTGTGTGCGTGTGCGTGTGTGCGTGTGTGTATGTGTGAGAGAGAGAGAGAGAGAGAGTCTGAGTTAGTACAGTTTAGTATTAGGCCAAATGCCCGTCTCAATGGGTGAATACAGGTATATAAAATATTTAGCAATCAAACAATAATGTTAAAAACAAGAGAGAGAGAGAGAGAGAGAGAGAGAGAGAGAGCATCACTGCTGATCTCTGCCATCACTAGTTTAAACAAAGATATAATTATCTAATAGGCAGTGTTTTTTAATTAAGAGTTGATAATATTTGACTGATCATGCAATAGCAATGGATCTCCTCTTGGTTATAGTTTAGGCAAAGGGAGATCATCTGAGAGCCCATTCTTGGAGAAAAGAAACAAGGGCTACAGCTCCAAGGGTACTAACTCAAACTGTGGTGGGAGTACGTACCCTCCCTTTACTGCTATGCCTGGAGTCAAATGTCGCTCACTGTGAATATCAGTTATCTCCTTAGTTATTCACTTCAAACACTGAACATCGATGAAATTGTTGACGTAACATAGCGGAAAAATGGTGAATGTGCGAATCATTTCAGCACTACTGCTTTTTCCTTTGCAGGGCATCTTTCATCAGTGCCAAATATTCTTTCACTTTTGTTGTTGTTGCTATCTGCACAGGCATACGTCCTCCAGTACTTCAAGACTAACCACAGTAACCAACCAGCACAACATCTCTATCAAGTCCTATATCTGGTTAGGCAGAAGAAAGAGCAGGGTGGGTGGGGGAAGGAGGAGGAGGGTGGGCAGGAGACGGAGCAGGGTGGGCAGGAGAAAGATCAGGGTGGGCAGGAGACGGAGCAGGGTGGGCAGGAGACGGAGCAGGGTGGACAGGAGACGGAGCAGGGTGGACAGGAGATGGAGCAGGGTGGGCAGGAGAAAGATCAGTGTGGGCAGGAAACGGATATGGGTAGGCAGAAGATGGAGCAGGGTGGGCAGGAAACGGAGCAGGGTGGGCAGGAGATGGAGCAGGGTGGGCAGGAGACGGAGCAGGATCAGGGTGGGCAGGAGATGGAGCAGGAGAAGGATCAGGGTGGGCAGGAGATGGAGCAGGGTGGGCAGGAGACGGAGCAGGATCAGGGTGGGCAGGAGATGAAGCAGGAGAAGGATCAGGGTGGGCAGGAGGAGGAACCAGGTGATCAGGGTGGGCAGGAGGAGGACAGTAGTCAGGAGGAGGAGCGGACCAGAAAAATACAGCGTTTCTTCAAGGGCTTCAGCTGGCAGTAGAGAACTCTCGGAGGCCAGGGAAGCCCAACGTCTTACCTCCTGCCCTCTGGTCCTCTGTGGCAGGGGTGGGTGGTGGTTAACCAGTAAGGGTGTTCTAACCGAGCTGGAGCTGGGTTCCATTGGATTGTGTGGATCCATATTGTGCACAGGGTTTGGCTCTTGATTGGAAAACCTAAGGGAACGAAAGCAAGAAAACTCGTCCGGACCAGTTCGACCAGCTCAGAACCGACGCAGACCCACGCCTGCACGAGACCCACTCTTCATCTTCATCGCCCTTCATCCACGGGAAGACCAAGTCTTCAGGAACATTGTTCTGTCAATGAGGCTTTGCACCGAAAATTCTCTGCCCCTGTCTCTTGACCTGAGATGTGAACGCCCCCTACTTTAAGATTATCGCCCTTGCCTGTCAGGAACTAGTAGTGTATAGCCACAGAAAATTATCTGCTCCTGACTCATCACCAGGGGGCATCGGCAGTTCGGGCCTAAAATTATCGCCCTTTCGTGTTCAAGGAGTAGTATAAAGCCTCATTGGACGTAAAACAAACCAACTCCAGTAGGGAACGCAGATTTTTTCAGTGGTTCGTCATTCCTTTCCTTGATCAACAAATCCCTCTGTTGGTTGTCTATAATCCAGAATCCTAAAGAAGAAAAAATAATGTGATACAATGAGACAAGTGTGATTCATAAGGACAAAACAAGAACTTTATTAATTTAATTATGTTCAGAATGTTATGCAATGAAACAACCGTCATCTATTGGCCACTGCAAGTAGGTTTATTAACGCCCTTGATGGCAAGAGTTAAGCCCTTGTTGATCAGTATCCAAAAGGGCATTCACTCTTGCAAAAGGCAGCCATTAAGTGGCCTCAAATAGGGTTATTGGCGAGAGTTATGCCCTTGTTTGGTCAGTACTCAACCATCTTCCCCCACCCACCAAGGGCATTCACTCTTGCAAAAAGGTGTTCTCTGCAGTGGCCAATAAAAGCTGTTTACCATTACCATTGTTGTTAGCTTCAAAGAAAGAAAGTGATATAAGCGGAATCTGGCCCTTTTTATGTATAAAGATTTCCAATTTAGAGAAATTGCTATGTCATAGTCCTTCTGCCATTTTCTGACTGGATATTAACTGCCATCTGACTGAAGCAATTGTTATATGTAGCGACACTAGTATCATGTGTTTTGATTATTGATGATGATTTGTATTCCTTTTTTAAAATTATTTGATGGATTGCTAAGTTTATTATGGCTGTTAATCTTCGTTTGTTCACTTCCCATTCATAAGGGGGATTGGCCTATTGAATAAATTATTCGCATTCTCTCTCTCTCTCTCTCACTCACTCACCTCCCACCCCCACCCCAACTTTGCAGGAAGTTGATAACAATGCTTGATGATGATCGTTGCCCTTGGGTTCCTAAGAGCATTTTTTCAGAATGGAATTCATCATAGGAATATTTTTGTAAAGCAGAAATGTGTTTTTTGTGGAAAAAAATTACGCAGATTTCTGCAGAAAACAATGTAAATACATGTATCTTGTTTCCTTCAGTTCAGCACGAGTAGATGTTTAAAAATACAAGCAAAGTGAGATAATTATTTTTAGTTGTCAAAAAATCCCAGTTTATTGCTAGCACCGTTCCCCTGATCTATAGGACTTAAAAAAGTTAGAGCATTTAAAATGCAGCAATAATAAAATGTAATGAAACTTTTGTGTCCAAATGCCTTTAGATGAGAACATTAGAGTCAAAACTAGTTAACTTGGAATTATGATCTATGTTCTAAAAAAGAGAATAAAAACATAAAGAGTGCTAGTTTTGGTGTTTTTTGTCCTTGATAGGGAGGCAATGGCAGAAACCTAGAGAGGACAGCTGTTTTGACCCTTGGGGGTCTCATCAGCTCGGTATTGGATGGGTTCTTGCTCTACCAAAGTGGAGTTCTCTCACCTCAACAAGAAGAAAAGAATTTATGGGGTCGGGTTGTGATGCTTCTTCATTAATTTTGTATTGGTAATACTTGTGCGTGTTAGGTAGGACTACTTTCGCTTTCGTCTCAAAAGGTTGTCTTAACTTCCGTTCCGGAAGTTCAGGAGGGGATGGATCAGTTGCTACTTGGGGAAGAGATGAGTTTTCAAATGACTTTTGAATGTGGGCAGAGAATGAGAGTATCTGAGAGAGTGAGGCAACTGATTCCAGATGACAGGAGCTTGATAGGCGAAGGAGCGTTGACCAAACGTTTTAGTGCAGACAGTGGGGATTCGATAGAGGCGGGTGTCAGAAGAGGAGCGAAGAGCTCAAGATGGCCTGTAGAGATGCAACAGTTCAGTGAGATATTCAGGACATGAAGACTCGATAGATTTGACGCAGAGAGAAGCAATCTTGTAGGATATTCTTTGCTGAACAGGGAGCCAGTGGAGAGACTGCAGCAATAGTTACATGGTCGTATTTAGAAGAGTGGAAGATGAGCTGGGCAGCATGATTTTGAACTGTTTTAAAATTTGGTGATGAGGTGTGAGGGGGAACCAGACAAAAGTGCATTCCAATAATCAAGGCGGGTTAGCACAAATGCGCAGACAAGAGCTTTTGTGGCATCTACTGAAAGGAGATGGCGGATAGAAGCAATTTGATGGAGTGCAAGAAAGCAGGTGCGACAATATATATATATATTGCTGACGTGCTGTTGAAAGGACAGGGTTTGATCAAGAGTAGGCCTTAGGGTCTGAACGTGGAGTGTTTCGGATGAGACGATAAAATGAGGTCCCGTGTGCCCATGCACTTAGCACACGTTAATCCCAGTGGCAACAAAAAAGTTGTCATTTGGTCAAAATTTACACCCCCCCCCCCCCCCCCCCCCTCTTTCCTTCCTCGTCAAATTTCACTTTTTCTGTACTTTAACCATTTACCTAACCCTAACCCTAACCCTATCCCTAACCCTAGAAAAAAAGTGAAATTTGTGGTTCATGCTCAATGTCGCAAATACACACTGTCATAGGTAGCGAGCTACTTATTTTTATGAGCTACCTTTTTTCATGCGACAGGGGGTAAGGGAGTGGTGGAAGGTGGATGCACTAGAAAGGTGAAGTTAAGAAGAGGGTGGGGGGTGGGGGACAGGGAGTTGAAGGGGAGTAGGAGGGGGTAGTGTGGAGAGGGATGGTGGTGGTTAGGTTTGGTTCTTGAAGGCTTCCACCGTGGCTGATGACACTGCCACCGGTGGAAGAGCATCCCCACTCAAGCGATGGTGCTGCGAGGGAACAGTGACTGACTGCTGGTGGTACAGAGTCCTGCGTATGAATGCTGGTAAGACTTGGCATGCAGGGAGCGGGTTGACCTTGTTTGGGGGGTTGGGGGATCTTAAGGCTTCCTGGTGGAGTTGATCGATCACCCACTCGATCAGAGAGGAATCGTTTCCTATTTCTTCCCTCCTCCTTTTTGCGAGCCTGCTATCTGTCAAATATTAACTCTAACTAAAAATACACCCCTCCCTTCCCTACCCCTACCCCCCCACCCCTTTTTTATTTTTTTTTAATCGGTAGCATTAGTATTTTTAGTAGAGTTAATATTTGACATTAACATCCCTCCCCGCTAATTTCGCCGAAAGTTGACAACTGATATTCACAGTGAGAGCGTCACGCGACTCCAGGTATAGCAGTAAGGGGAGAGTACTCCCACCACAGGTTGAGTATCCTTAGTAGGCGCTTCAGCCCTTTTTCTTTTCTCTAAGAATGGGCTCTTGGGTGATCTCCCTTTGCCTAAGCTAACCAAGAGGAGATCTATTGCTATCAGTCAAATATTAACTATTATAAAAATACTAATTTTACTGAGCAACATTTCATAAAAAAGCAAAATGCCAGTTTGGTTTAAACCATTTTTGTTTTTGTTTATTTCTATGTTATTTGTTTGTTTATTTGCTGCCTTGTTTACCTGCTTGCTTTCATCTTGTCTTTCATTAAAGCAACTTTCTGTCGTTCTTTTTCTGCGCTTATTGAGTGTCCCCTGTGTTTTACTTTCTCTTCATTTAATATTCTCTTTGAGGGTGTTAATGTTTACTGTTATGGACAGAAGTCAGAATCTTTTATTTACCTTGTACTAAGATAAGAAATTTTTATCATATGAATATATTTTATATACTTATGCAGGCCCGGCGCATGCTCTGTAAAAGTGGTGAGGCCACTCCATTGCCTCCATGCCTTGATCATCAAAGATCAAATGTGTAACTTACCACTCAATCAATCGACCCATCGTGTAAAGGGAAAGGCTGAAATCATCACAAACTGGTCTCGTGCAGAGTTGTTGCTTTTAGCTACTGATCTTTCCGGAAGTGAAGCTTGTTGAAGTGTTCAACTTATGACCGAAATCGAAAGTAAAATCAACACACTTTGTTTGGCCACTGTGGAACAGGCGTGCCCTTCTCTTCCCCCTCTCTCTTTTCTTTTTTTTTTCTTTTTTTTTTTTCCCCAAAAAGTGGTACGGCCATGACCGTGGCACCGTACCTGGATACGCCGGGCCTGTTATAATTTGAGGCATGGCTTTGTTAAAAATAAAATTAAAATAAAGACATACTATATAAGCCCTAAGCAAAAAGTTCAATATTAGATGGAATAAAAAAAAAAACGTGCATTTTATGGAAGTGATTTTGAATGGACATTAAAACACAAGGGGTCACTATTAGAGAAGTATGAAATATTGACAATCGCATCAGTATTGTTCATGGGTAGTTTTTCGGTCTATTTACCGTAATTTAGATGTGTGTTTGGAGGGTCTCTTGTCCATGGCCTCTTGTCTACATTTAAAAAAAGATTATCATGAAGTAAAAACGGTTGACTAGGAATGCCAGTTTGCTTTTCAAAATTTTGCTTTTTAGTTTACATTTATTTTATTTTCCATGTTTGTAAAGTTGCCTTTTCCAGGAATGCCATTTCACTGCTTTGCACCCCCAAAAAAAATTTGTTTTTATGTTAAGCATGTGCGCATTTTTATTTTGTTTTGTTTTGTTTTAAATTCAAATAACTTCTTTTTTTTAATGGAATGTGGTAAGCATGTATGAATTGCTTTTGTTTTTAATTCAAAGAAGATACTTTATTTTTTAATGGAATATGGTAAGCGTGTATACGTTTTTGGGGGGTGTTTTTGTAAGCAGATTAATATTTAATCTAAATTATGGGAAAGATGTTTTCAACTGACCTTGTTAATGAAAAGATAATATGAGTTCTCAACTGTTAAAAAAAGCTATAGAGTGCAATCAGTTAATTTCTGTATATTAGGCATTTGGTAACTTTTATTAACCCTTTCACTGCCAGCCATATTTCAGCCAAAAATGCCCATTGAAATTACCTGGGTAGAGAACAAAATCCATCTGCAGTATTGGGGATTCTTCTGTGACATATATGAAATAAGGTATATCCTTACTTCCCCAAACTAAGACAAAAGGGTCTTTGGATAATAGACCCCGAATTGATGCCTTTTAATGACATAGCTGTTGAATCACTGTGGTGCTAAAATGCGAGTTTGGCGGTGAAAGGGCTAATTACCATTGACTGGCGCTCATAGCTTTGCCTTTTAATATGGCGGTGCTTTAAAAAAAAAATTCAGTTATGAATTTATATCATTACTTTAGTCATTTACATGCAGTTGATTGTTGATAGCCGTACTTGTCTGCTTGTTATAAGCATCCCCCCCCCCCCCCCCATCCCCCCCCCCCCCCCCCCCCCCCCCCCCCCCCCTCCCACTGCATTTTCAGTCTGTAGAAATAGCAATTTGTTTCGCAATCGTATGCTGCTTATTGGTTTTACCTGTGATGGTTTTGTTTAAATAGGGCTTTTGCCAAACGTGTTCGTATTCTATACTAGACTACTAAATTTCCCGCGCTCGTTCTGTCCGAGTTGCGTTGACCTTTGTAATTCAACTCTCTAATTTTAACTCAGCAAATCTCACAGCAAATGCCCTATTGGTGCCTGTGTTCATTTTCCTGTCTATTTGAGCAACATTATTCCTAAAAGACATTTATCAACAAATATGCCATGATTAATTAAAATTTGTATAGAGTTAGGACAGCCTCCGACAGAGCTTTGTTTCAATTTTTAGAATTAATGTGGATTGCCATTTTGGATAGAGGACTTTGAAATAACTTTTTTTTATTTGACTGGGGGGGAAAATAATGCTTTACGCCCTCTTATTTGACTGGGTTTTTTTTGCTGGCTTATGAACAAATTGTGTTTACAAAATTGAACAAAGGGGGAAAACTCTGTCTAATTAACTCCCCTCCACCAAAGGTGATTACGATACCAATCATCTAGCAATGCGTGGATCAGAGCCAAAGTGAGACAAAAAGCATCATTCTCAAGTTTAGAAACTTTACAGTTTGTGGAAAATTAGGGAAAATTGTATGTGAAAATGTATCCCATAAACATTTCACGTCTTTGGGACATGACGCGCTTACTAGTTTGTTTTAATCTGTAACGCTGGTTGTCTACTAATGTTAGCCTAACCCTGTAAAGGGATGTAACTGTTGCTTGGTGCGATCTCTCATTTCTCCTAACAGTGTTTTATAGCATCAGAGTTTTTAGGTTTTGCTTTCTCCTGAGAGGAAGAGGTTGTTAGTGTTACCTCCCTAAAGGGAAATAATTGATGAAGGAAAAGTCAAAGAACTTAACATGCTGCTTTTTCAGTTAAATATATGATCTTCTCTTACAAGATTAAAGAAAAAAGAGTGGATGTTACCAATAACTTTGCTAAGTTGTGTGGAACAATTAGTTAATGACAAATATTGGCCTCTGCAACTAGGGTTATTAACGCCCTTGACAGTGAGAGTGAAGTCCCCTTGTTGGTCAGTACTGAAAAGGGCATTCACTCTTGCGAAAGGCAGCCATTTAGTGGCCTCAAATAGGGTTATTGGCGAGAAGTTATACCCTTGTTTGGTCAGTACTCAAGCATCTACCAAGGGCATTCACTCCAGCAAAACATGGTTGTTGCAGTGGTCAATACGATGGCAATTTAAAAAAATGTCGTTTGAAAGTGTGTTCATGCTCTGTCCTTTCTTGATAAAGACAATTAACGACAAACATTTGAAATGCCTACGCTATGTACCCCCCTCCCGTAAAAAAAACTATGCTGGTGTTTCATTTGAAGTTTGCTTGTTTGCCAGGAGCAGGGATTCAAAATGCGGGTGCCGCAGCAGCGGGTGCCGCAGCAGCGGGTGCCGCAGCAGCGGGTGCCGCAGCAACGGCCTTACCAGAACAGCCTGTCCACATACGTCTACATCTTCGCGTACCCGAGGATGCCCCACAATTGGCAGGGCCGATAGCTCTGCCATCAATTAAAACATCCAGCCTTGCCGATCTCTCTCAACAACAAATCCGTCTGCCCCCGGAGGCCTCAGAGCATTTTAAGAAATTTTCATCATCATCACCCGGGGGGCCCCCGCAAATGCGTCTGCCCCCGGAGGCCGTAGAGAAAATTAAGAAAATTTCGACAACGTTGCCGCAAACTATGGGCCCCCGTTTTCCCACGCCAATGCAGCAAAAGGTCAAGGACCCCGAATCGCCTCTAGGATCGCTGGCGAAAAAAGTTAAAGCCCACTTACCCTCGAAAACCACCAGCCACTTTCCTTCGCCTAAACAAACGCAGGATCCGCGCCAACCGCAACTGGCAGGGCCAATAACGCTGCCAGAAATCCCCATTACACCATCACCAGCGTTGCCGCAAACTACGGGCCCACATTTTCCCACACCAACTCAGCAAAATGTCAAGAAGGGCCTTCTAGGATCGCTGACGAACAAAGTTAAAGCCCACTTACCCTCGAAAACCACCAGCCACTTTCCTTCGCCTAAACAAACGCAGGATCCGCGCCAACCGCAACTGGCAGGGCCAATAACGCTGCCAGAAATCCCCATTACACCATCACCAGCGTTGCCGCAAACTACGGGCCCACGTTTTCCCACACCAACTCAGCAAAATGTCAAGAAGGGCCTTCTAGGATCGCTGACGAACAAAGTTAAAGCCCACCTACCCTCGAAAACCGCCAGCCGCTTTCCGTCACCGAAACAAACGCAGGATCCGGGCCAAGCGCAGAAAAAGGGTGCAAAACTTCCACGCGGGTCGTTAGCTGCCTCCCCCCTTCCTCCAACGCAGCTGGGTCAGAAATCGCTTGCAGGAAACCGGTCGATAAATGTCGGCCCCCAATTGCTTCCAGAAGCTCTGCTGCAGACTACCACCTCCTTACCGCCAGCACCTGCCCAACTTGCTGGGGATGAAATTCATAAGCGTAGAGTATCACTCATATCTCCGCGAATACTCAAGCAGTTTTCAACAGCACAAGAAGACGACGTCGATACACCCTTAGACACGAAGGAAAATGCTGTTTGAACATTTTGCTAACAACAAAAAAAGACAAAAGAAAGAAATTGTTTTGCTGGATACTTGTGACTGTGTTTGAGAAATTATGTATGAACTGAAATTTCGATTGTGAAAGATGTTGCGGAGATTCCAAATTTAATATGATACAGAGAACGGAGTTTAAATGTCTTCGCTAGTTTTGATTTTACTTTATTTTTTAAAATTTTAAAGTCGTTGGAAATTTGACGTCCAATCTACAATGATTTTGAAACTCCGACATAAAAAAAAAGTTCTGTTTTTGTTGTTGCTGTTGATTTGGTTTAAAAAAAAAAATGATGGCATAGATAAAGAACTCATTCAAATTTTGATCTCATAATCTGGATATTGGATTACATAGAATTAGAGATAGATATTACATAGAATTAGAGATAGATATTACATAGAATTAGAGATAGATATGCCCTATTGGTATTTCTAAGGCTTGTTGGGCATGGTTTGTTTTTTATTTTAAAAAATATGTGGTGCAATTTATGTAAGGTTTTCTCAGGCACAGTCACAATTATGTTCGAATTGGGTTTTTTAGACGTTCAGTTTAGAAGAGGCAAGGAAAGCAGTGTTGGTGTTTGCTCACAGTGTTTGATTGTTAATGAAAACAAAACGGTTGGTTAAAAAGAGAAAAATTAAATATAAAAAAAAATGTGTTGGATACATTTTGTTCAAACTCCTGTTGAAAAGAGGAAAGGAAAGGAAAGGTTGATGATTTTTGTACGTTTGTTTTGCATGTTTGTTCTTTTTTTCTGTTTCTCCAAACGTTGATTTGAGAAGAAAAAGTTGTGTTCGATATTTTCTGATACGTTTTGCTGAGAACGGTGATTGCAATGCTTGATTATCCATCCGTCATCCTTTTATTATGATTTTGTTTTTTGTGTGTGCTTGCACATGTGTTGATTTTTTTTCTTTTAACTAATGGGCGCGAATGATGAAGACTAAGAAATTATTAAATTGTTTGCGGATGATGTTGGGGGTTTGTTATACGACTGTGGTGTACCTGTTTGCGGATGATTTGGACTATGTTGGGGGTTTGTTATACGACTGTGGTGTACCTTTTTCCTTTGAATCCCAACTCCTTTGTAGAGATATTGTTGCTACAATGTGTATGTGACAAAATGATTTTTTTTCGTTTCTAGTAGCAAGGGGTATGTCTGCAAGGGTTAAACCTGACAATTTAAAAAAGAAGGAAATGGGGCAAAGCCCCCACGAAGCTGATCACTTTTAATCAATTTAAAGCAATTTGGATGCATAATCGGGGCTCTTATACAACGGCAATCAGGTTCTCGCTTACAGCAAAGCTGTTTCACAGTTTCTATTATTTTCTTGTTGAAAATTTACAAAAACAACGGAATTCCGTCTGTACCGAATTTTCAGAAAAAAGGATTTCTTTCCCAGGCATGGGAATTGTCCGCGAATTCACGGATTTCGGCGATTTTGTTGTTGAAATTGTTACTAAATACTTCGTTTTTGTTAATAAATACTTTAATTGGTGGGCTTTTCAGAGTTTTTTTGTCTCTGACCTCTGACAATTCCCATGCCTGCTTCCTGAGAAGGAAGCAGTTTAAGCCCTGTGTCCGTATCAATTTGGTAATCGTTAAAAAGGCCTTTGTTCTTAGGGGTCTAAATTCTGGTCATTCTCCAATAGTTCATTCTTCGTATGGAGAGTGAACTTTTTTTCTTCTTTTTTTGTTTAACTGTAGCTGATTGTCTGTAGAAGTCAAACCCTTATTTTACACTGATCACTAGGGCATTGTTCAAGGGGGTGTGCCCAATATACGAAAACGGGCGAAAACAGAAGCGAAAGTGCATTTTTGATCGTAAACAAGAACAAAAAATGTTAAATTTGTCTAAACCCTACCAAATTTTGCATAGATTTGATCTTTAATCGACTGTTGATCCATATTTATATGTAATTTCCGATCTGCATTTTTTTTTATAAACCAGCTTCCGCTAGCCATTACTTCCGCCGACTGAACTTTTTTCCACTTCTCACAATTGTACCATACTATTAAATCTGAATGAAACTTGGCAGAAAGGTTCCTTAGATGCTGCCCATGGTGTTAAAATTGACGTAATGACCCAAGATCAGCGTAATCCCTTTGAATCAGATTCAGTCTCTTATGTTTTCGCCCGTTTTTGCTCGTTTTCGTATATTAGGTAGACCGGTTCAAGGCGCTTGGTGGCTGGACATTACGCTAGGGAGAGTGCTTTGACTGTATATTATAACACCAAATATACTACCGCAGTCTGTATTTATGGGAAGGAGAACAAGTCAACGAGTATCAAAACATACATTTTTCTGCTACTTTATCCCAAAAGAAAACAATGAGGCAAAGCCTTCAAGGCTCACTCGAACAGGCGCATGTGGGACAACGACAAACAAAGATTGAGGGGGGATGTCTAAAGTACAACTACAAGATTGCCAATAAAATTTTAAAGTACAAATGAAACTATCGTTAATGGATACAACTTTTTTTTTTAAAGACAAAAAAGTGTGACCGTGCCGAGGATTGGACCCGGAACCATTGGCATGAGAAACAGCTCTGCGCAATGAGCTATCAAGGCTTTCACTGTGGAATACTTTCTTAACTCATGTTGCCTGTTGAATACTCTCTCACCCACTAATCTAAAATGTTATCTGTTTACAGTGTTGTTTTAGGTATTTAATTATCAACATAATTTATGTTTAAAAGCTTGCATAGACATCTACATGTGTGCAAACTTTGAACAATGTACGCCTTTTAATTCCCAAGAAAATGCCAACATTAAAGTTTGGAGATTGGACCACACACCCAAACTACTATCATACTATAGACTCACTTCGTATACTTTTAAGAGTGGGTGGAACTGGAAGCTGTGATTGAAAAATAGGGGTATTTTAATGGAAGAACATGGAAAAAAGTTTGGCAGTAGGGGCAATGTTTTCACTATTGTGGTTTTAATTCATGCCGTATGTGTCTTGTGCTCATAATTGATAACAAGTCAGTGAAAATCTGTATGTAATTATTTGTTTGTTGGTTTCTTTTTGTGTGTTAAAGACCTGTGTATACTTCTTGTTATCTAATTTGATATCTACTGTACAGATTTTCCCTTCATCATCTTGATTTTTTTTAACCACTTATTGGATACGTTTCTTTTTGATTGTGCGAGAGAGTGCTTAGTCGTGGGCCCCTGTGTTCTCATGTACTGTATAAATGTGGCGAGTGGTTTGTGTGTGTGTGTGTGCCTGCATGTGTGTGTTGTGTGCGTGTGTGTGTGATTGCGTGCGTGCATTTTTGTTTGCATGTATGTGTGTGATTGGATCCATTTGTTTTGTTTATATTAACACTTATGAATATCTTGAGTACTTGTATTGTATGTGCGAAGTTTATATTGTGTATCATGTGTATGTTGAAAGGCGTATTACGGTCATTCATTTGTGTAATTATTGTTTCTAGTGTTTGCATTGATAGGTGCTTCTTTTCATGTTGATAACTCATTTATTATTTGTTGTTTCTAACGCTTGTGCTGACTGATGCTTGTTTTTATGTTGATTATTATTCACTTACTCTTGAATTGTGTTTAATGTATATGCTTACTCATTTGTATTCTAGTGCTTGGTTCTTTGTACAGCGCTTTGAGCTCCCTGCACGGGAGTAAAGCGCTTTACAAGTATCCAGTATTATTATTATCGGATCTGTGTTGGTGTTTGTTCATACTAGAAAATGTTGATACTTGAGGTGATTTGTTCATGAAGGTGTACACTTCTTGGGTCAACTACACTGCTGTGTTTTCAAACATAGAAAACAAATATGTACAAAATAATTTCAATGAAATTTTGTCCAATTCTATATTGTGCCTCGCCATTTACTGTGTTCCATTTTTGTTTGTGGCTCAAGCCACAAACCTATAACTCACTTTGTCAGTCGGTCGGTCGGTCTGTCTGTCGGTCCAAAATTGTCGCACTTCAAATCGAGGAGAGAAAATGGAGTTTTACGTCCTCTTGGTCTGAATCAGACACATATGGGACATTTGTAAATACAAATATGGTGGGAACAATACTGGAGGCAATGCCCGGAGGCAGTACGAAACCAGTAAAGTCCCGATTTTAAAAATTAATACAGATAGGTGTAGCGGTGCCCACGCCTCGGTTAAACCTCATCGGCTATGGCACCGCCACAAGTAATTTTATCAATTTCAATTTTTACTTCAAATCGAGGCTACACTTCAAATTGAGGCCGCTCTTTAAAATGATGTATTTTAAAAGCGTACAAAATCATAAACATACGTAATACAGACACTACAACAGACACGACGAGTATGCAGTGCTTCTTTTGATGAGTATAAGTAGGATACATAGTTTTAAATGTTTTCCAAAAGATATAAAAAGTTACGAAATGGTGCAGAGATAACATTCTGGTTTACAGATTAAAATTATTGAAAAGCCAGGGGAGGTGATTCATGTTTGGAGTGGTAAAAATAGACCGCGTGCCACAAACTATTGCGATTTCGCGCGTGTTTTATTTTACTTGAGGTGATTTGTTCATGAAGGTGTACACTTCTTGTGTCAACTACACTGCTGTGTTTTCAAACGTAGAAAACAAATATGTACAAAATAATTTCAATGAAATTTTGTCCAATTCTATATTGTGCCTCACCATTTACTGTGTTCCATTTTAATTTTTTTTCTTCTCAGTGTTACTCTATCTGTGAACATGTATGCAAAAGACTACCATATTTATCTCTGTACGTATACATTTCAATGCAAGAATGATTGTCGCATACTGGTGGCAAAATAGTTTCCGTTCCAAAACAAATACTCTGGAAATCAAAATCTTCTACATTCCATATCATTGAACTGAATTGCTCCTTTAACACACCGTCTTTATATTCTGTGTATCCCCCTGTGGGGTCTTTTCTACAAATAGTTCCCCCACCTTCTGGAAGTTCTGTGCTTGTAACTTCCTCTAATTCTGTCATTCTCTTTAACTCTGCCTTTTCCCTTTGCTTACTGTCATCTGCTATCTATCTCACTGGTCCATTCTCCTGCCTTTTTTCTAAACATTCTTACAAAGATTTCTTCAGCCGAATTCGGACGTGCTGGGCCTAACTATTTCTTAGGCGCATAATGGCAGCATGACGCATCTACGCTCATATGACAGGAAACTGTCTGAGCGAACGAAGATCAAGAAGATATTCTGTGTATTTATTTTTATAACATTTAATATGATCTTGCCTTGCTCTGCAGCTTTTTCTGTATAACCCACCGAGCCGTATTTCCCACAAAGTGACGCCGATAAAGCAAATGCTGGTCGGTTCTACCCTATTATTGAAAATTAGGTAAAGGTAAAGATGTGCCACCCCCCATGCATTTCTCGGTTAATTGTATTTTTCCGTTTTTGCCTTTCTTACCATACATAAAGCTGTATTTTAGGAACATTTTTTGCTAATTACCTTTTTGGAATACTAACCCTAACCCTAACCCTAGCCCTAAACCTAACCCTACCCCCCACTATGTACTGCAGTACACCGCGATTTGTCACAGTTATGGTTCGTTGCGTTTTTCCGTCTTATACGGTGGGGGGTAGGGTTAGGGTTAGGGTTAGGGTTAGTATTCCAAAAAGGTTATTAGCTAAAAAGGTTCCTAAAATACAGCTTTATGTATGGTAAGAAAGGCAATAACGGAAAAATACAATTAACCGAGATAGGTAGGGGGGGTGGCACATCTTGACCTTTTATGAAAATTATACAGGAAAACTGTTTAATGAAGTGAAGTTTTGCTTCACATAATTATTTGCGCGACAAGAATGAGAGATAAGCCTAATATTTAAACAGAAATATTGACTTAATTTCTTTGGCATGGCCGAAAGGCCGCAAAACCCCGTTTCTCTAATTTCTTTGGTCAAAGGTACTGAAGAAAACAATGCCACAGTTGTGTGAAAAGGACAGAATTTAAAGGAAAGAGTCATGTCCAATCTTGGCATGATCCTGTCAAATTTCATAGAAGAACGATGCATATCACTGTTCACAAGGTTTATTATTCGCATTATGGAACATTAATATTTTGTTAAGTAACTTTGCAAAACTTGTTTTTTAAATTTTATTACATGTATTGTTATTCGTTTCTTGTTTTGTATGTCATGCATACATGCTGCTGTATTTTGTCATGAATTCTATTACTGGATGATCCTATTATATTATCTAACCCCTTTTGGGGGGGGGGGGGGGGGCGGGGATAATGAAAAGCATAATTTATTTCTTGTTGAACATTCGATGAAACATTTCAAGATGTTTGAGGGTTACGTTAAACACTTGTTTTAATGCTTTATTGATTTGAATTAGTATTGACATTCATTATGCATTCTCTGTGAAAGTGATTTACTCTCCAATAGGTGCAATTTAAGAACTTTGAACATTTAAATAGTTCAAGAACTGTTGAAATAGTTTCATGTTGCATAACAAATCTTTTCGTGTTTTTTATCCTGTATGTACAACTGATCTTCAGATATCTGCCTTACAGTTTATGGATGTTCGAGTTGATGCGACAAAATCTTAAAATAGAGATTGTATTCTGTTATAAATAATTCGTATGAAATGTTGAAACCGAGTTGCAAATTTGTAATCATTTGAATTCGTACCATGCACATTTTCAGCCCTTTTTTTCTTTGGATTCCGATTGTATGTTACAGTGTAATATAAATAACTTTCAGAATTCACTGACAGGTTTAATTTTAACCAGAATAAAGAGCATTCGGAAAGAACCAAAGCTGGACACAACTGATTTAAATGATCTGATCTCAATTTGCAAAATAAAGAATTCTATAGACTTTAATGGATCTGACGTGCTTGGTAAATAAAACATCAAAATAGCAGAAAGATGCTGCATGTTTGAATTAAAACAAAATAAAACAGTCCAAGACTAAACCATGGTTTCTCGCTAATCATATCAACTTTGTGAATATGCCAGTTTTCTGGTGAAAAGAATAGAGCTAAGCTAGTCACTTTTCCAACAGTTTTGTCAGCAGTTTGGGTTTTTTCTTCATTTTTTGTTTTGTTTTGGTTTTTTTGGGGGATGCTGAAATGGGAACTGAAAATACAACTATCTTCTCAGTTAACAAGGTATCTCATGTAAGGTATGGTTTCAGAGCACTACTTTAACCCTTTCGCCGCCAGCCATTTTTTTCTCGAAAAAATACCATTTAAACTTAACCTGGGTAGAGAAAACAAAATCTGCAAAATTGCGAATTCCACTGTGGCATGTATAACATTATGCTTATCCTTACCTCCTAAAATTACAAAAAATAGGGTCTTCAGATAACAGGCCCTGATTTCATGCTTTTTAGTGACATAGGTGTTAAACCATTGTGGTGCTAAAATGCGACCTTGGCAGTGAAAGGGTTAAACACCAATAATAACAAAAAAAGTTAGGGACCACTTCCAAAATGTGTATCATATTGAGAAATAAAATGTTTAACATTCCACCATTTTATTTATAATGTTCACATTTAACATATATTATACTGTCCACATTTGCAATGAATGTAATGAGAGCATTTTGCATGTCCACTATAATCAGAATGATTTGTGCTTAAAAAGCTTATTAACGTCAATTACACGTAATTAACAAAAGATTTCCATAGTTCATTGCTCAAACCGTCACTATGGAAACTCAAGTTTAAACAGAATGGGATGGTCGTGCAAGTATATAATTTATATGCATCTGACCATAATCTGCTCATTTTTGTTTGGCCAACATAAGAAGCTGGCATTTCGATAAAATCTGGTACCTATCGAACTTTGCATTTTTGAAGAAAATTGAACCAATTCAGCCAGTGGTCCTTAACTTTTGTTAATGTCTGTATCATCACCTAACATCTCACTTCAATACAAGGTTTGCATGTCGATATCAAATGGATGGTTGGTCATTATTTTGTTGTTATCATTACGTGGCTCTAAACAATGTCCGGACATCTGTGATACAACAGGCAATGAGTACAGACGTGCGTCAATATTCAATGAATGATAATAATAAACTATTTCCAGTAACTACTGATTTCAATGTGTGCCTGTGAAGTGAGAGAGAGTGGGTGTGTGCATAGGTGAAAGTAAAACATTCTTTTAATCCTGAAATGACACGTAACGACGTTTGAATTTTTCTAGTAACAACTTTTGTTGTGTGCCTGTGAAGTGAGAGAGAGAGTGTGTGGGTGTGTGCATAGGTGAAAGTAAAACATTCTCTTAATCCTGAAATGACACGTTTGAATTTTTCTAGTAACAACTTATTTTGTCGTGTGCCTGTGAAGTGAGAGAGAGAGAGTGTTTGTGCATGGGTGAAAGTAAAACATTCTCTTAATCCTGAAATGACATGTTTTAATGTTCTCTGAATCTTCCCAATCCTGAAGTGGTGACCACATTAAAAATAATCTCCAATCAGTGTGTGTGTGTGTGTCTGTATACAGGATTGGTGGGGGTGGTGTTAGAATTGCATGTCTATTATCTTGTTTTAATCTGCCATCAATGTTGGCAGAAATGTTTGATTTTATAAGACTGGTTCCGGATGACAAGATGGCCAATCCTGAAGACTTACTATCATCAGCCTTTTCAATCCTGATTTCAGGAGCATGCCTGAACTACTTTCACCCATGTGTGTGTGTGTGTGTGTGTGTGTGTGTGTGTGCATGCGTGTTTGTGAAAGACACTGATTCCATCTTATAACAACCGATAGTCAGTGCACTCAAAAAAAACTTTCAGTAAAACAAACTAGATCAAGTCTTTTGGTGATGGGACAGCTATGAAGTAACAAGTTCACCGTAAGCAACAGCAATGGGTATCGTTTCCCAACCATTGCAGTTTTTTCTGCTTGCTCTCCACCAGACCTTATGGTCTGAACCCCAAGTCTTTCTGGTGAGACGACCAAAACCTAGGTCCCGTGTGCTCAAAGTTTTCGTCCACGTTAAAGAATCCAGCGGCGACAAGGGAGTTTGTCAACTGGTCAATATCCCTGGCCTCCCCACCCCTCTTTCAGGCATCAGAACAGTCCACGGATCCGCGGATTTCTGCGGTTTTGGTAGCCACTGGCCGCGGTTTTGGCACTGCCGGCCGCGGTTTGTACTTCATGAGGCAACGCAATCTTATTCTCAAATGGTATTCTTAAACGGTTTGTTTTCATACTGCGCCTTCGGAAACGAAAAATCGCGTCCATCTTTGTTTTTTCTTCCGAGTTTAGAGCTCTCTCGACTCTTACTTTCACTGTTTCAGAGTTTGTTTTGATGACGGTGATTGTGATTTGGGTTTTAAATGAGTCGATTTAGAGGATATGATCGCGGGAGACTACGATGATGTGAGAACTTTGAACTTTTCCGCGAGAAATCGGGTAGCGAATGATTGCAATGATGCCGAGTTTTGTGGGGTCCGACTCGATGTCGACTCCGAGTCATGGCGAGTGTTGTTCGTCCGCGGATTGGACTCATTCTGATGCCTGCATTTTGATGTAGTCACACATAAAACAAACAGCATTCAAAAAATAAATGGGGGGGGGGGGGGGGGGGGGGGGACTGCACAAGCAGTGACACGTTCTCCAAGTGACAACCCAATATGCACAGGGGTGTTTCCCTTTTCAATGATGTCCCGAGGCCCCGGTCATAGAACATAACCCTATTAAGCTGAAAATGTCCTGTTGTTCTCCCCTGTCGGGACAAATGTCCTATTGAAATTTTAATACTGGCAGTTTGTCCTATTGATTTCTGCAAATATATTGTCAGTATATTGTCCATTTGATTTTCTTGTTTCAGGACACAGGCATCAGTCTAATCCTCTGAAGGGGGCAGGGGTCCAGGGGCCGCCCAGGCCCTGGTGGGGTGCAAGGGCAACCAAACTTGCTTGCCATTGTTTTGTTCACTTCAACTAGTTTGCAATGAAGGCGCAATATGATAACGAACAGTTTAAGAATACCATTTGAGAATAAGATCGCAATGTCTCGTAAACTAAAAACCGCGGCCGCCATTGCGAAAACCGCGGTCGGTGGCATCCCAATCCGTGGAAATGTGCGGAAAATTCTGATGCCCGAGGACGGGTTCAATCACTTTTTGATCCTCATGTATTACTGCCTTTTACAATAAAACTTGAGTAATGCAGAGCTGCCAACTTTCCAGAATCAAAATCCGGAAATATAGGGGGTGGGTTCAGGAGAAGGGGGGTGACCCCCCTCCCAAGAGAGTGGGGGTTAGGGGGCTGTGCCCTCTGAAGCTGAAGCATTTTTGTTATAATAAAGAAGCAAAGTCTTCATCTCCAGAAAGGAAAACATTGTCTTACACAAACCGAATAAAACGGCATGCTTACCTCTCCACCGATTGTGCCGTTTTAGCATCAAAGCGCTGTATCATGACTACGTCATCGCGGTCGTTTTCACAACTGAAGACTTCTGCTTTCAGTTTCACGGTACAGGCTTCTCGTGAACAGCAATGTTATTTTAGATCCCCGTAAGAAATTTAAAAGTTGCGTCGACACAGTGCAGAAAGCGTAGCTATCTTCGTTGATGGGAAGCTGTTCTCTATACGGAGGAACAAACTTTGGTAAACTCGACGCAACCTCGCGGTTTTGTTTGACGCAATGTTTATTTAGCAGAGAAGCTGCTTAACGCACATTATGGTTTCAGGGATAAATGTTGGATTGGCATTTGGAATGGCTGTGGAAACGGCACGCACATTGACTTCCACATTGATTTAACATTTTCTTTTTTTTTCCCTTGCGATTTCGGAATCCAGAATTTTATTGTCATAATCGGAAATGCGGGATCGCAGCTGAAAAATGGAAACATTTGGAATGTTTGGCAGCTATAAGTAATGCACATGTACAATATATTACACCCCAAAAATCAGTTCATTCTGTGAAACGAGGGGATAATTAAGAAATTTAAGGTTATCTGTAAGCAAACTAAATTTTATACAGACAATCAGAAAAGACTCACTGGAGGCAAAATCTTGTCTTCAGCAGAACATGTTTAATTGTAGCTTTAACCAGAAAGCACATTTTTAATAAATAACATCAACTTCCCAAGCACCTATGTATGAATGCTGTGCAAGTCTTATTTCCTCTTCAACCTTGTTGATTCTTCTTAGGAAAGAAAAACAAATCATACAGATCTTAAAGCCGCCTCACACTATCCAACCTTTTAGTTGGAAGAAAATTCGGTTTTGCTTTCTTTTGACAGAATGAGTAGAAATCACAAATGCAAAATTTTGGTCGGATGAAACCCAGGTTCCAACCAGGTATGAAGGAATTGGCGACTGCTCCTTTTATTTCGACTTCACTCAGGCAGTTGTGGGAATACAACCAATGCTCGCTGATAAGGTAAATCCGGCACATGGCCACAAGTAGTTGAATAGAGTCCACAACTGAATTTTCTTCCAACTAAATGGTTGGTGATAGTGCGAGGCGGCTTTTAAGCCCATCAGTACAGCCCAACAAACAAAAACTTTATAATGAATAACAATATCAAAATTAAGAAGCAAGCATATCAATAAATACTAACAAAATATCAAATAAGAGCAACTTTGTAATTGAATACAATCTGAAAGACGTACACATGATACAGAGAACATGTGTGATTCTGAAAATTGAACAAATAACACAAGTTTTTAACTCGATATGATCTCGTGCTGAAAGTAAACCAGTTTGGTTCCAGTTGTTCGTTATTTGAGAAAAACAAAACAAATTACAAATGCTGTCACATTTTGAGAGCAACACATGTACATGAAATTTTAAATTCATTTACTCAGTACAGAAGACAGTCTGAATCTGACGACTGATAAATTACTGTTAACGACAACAGGAACTAAAATTCACATTTTCATAATCAGTTCAAATTTGTCTAAAAGCTATTTCAAAATGTTTCAGGTAAAGTCGTCGTTTGCATTTCTTGCATGCATCTGTTCACACCTAACATATGATTTCAAGGACAAGACATGAAGATGTGGGAGGGGTGGGGGTGGGGGGCGAGTGGTAAGACGGGAGAGAGTTGGGGGTAATGACTTAAATTTTAAATATGCTTGAAAACACCAGAAACCATTATTAAACATTGGTAAACCCTTGCAAAAACGTGGAACACTTCCATGACCACAACATACATGACAAAAAACATGCTTCTGAACTATTACGAAGACCCAACACCAGTACCTTCCAACACAAACAAGGACAACTTTGCGTCCCGGTGAGTTTCTCTTCTTTTCCTTTTCTTTCTTTCTTTCATTCAGATCAGATTCTCTGGCTATATTTGCCAATATCCACATTAGCCTCAAAGCAAGGGGCAGCCATTGACAAAAAAAGCTAATGTTAAGCTTCTTTTCGAATCAATAAGTTTAAGTACCCCTTACAGGGACATAGCCGGAATTGTTTTTTTTCTCATATTGTTCACTGTCAATCAAGCACAATCACTTGCGCTCATTTTACATCACATCACAAAAGACGGGGGAAATATTCTCCCGCTCTCTCTCCCTCCAATACCTTTCAAAGGACGGAGCCCTTGAACAAACAGTTTGAAAATCTAGGAGTATTGATCATCACCATTCTTTTTTTGTCACCCAACATAACAGCCAACCACCTCCGTTCGACTTGGGGACTCGACAAGAGATATCCCAACCAGTAGTTGCACGTAAGCCTAGCCAATGATGAAACCAAGGAGCCTCTTTGCCGTGGACTAGGACTCCACCTTGACCTCCTGAGCGGTGTTGGTGTGCAGGTCGTTGGTGGCCGACTCGTCGGGGATGATGCACTTCCACAGGCCGTAGGTCTTGCCCACGGTGGTCTGCCACAGGCGCAAGGTGCCGTCCTCGCTGCCGCTGGCGTACAGCTCCCCGTCCGGCGAGAAACGCACGCAGTGCACGGGGCCAAAGTGACCCTTGAACGACTCTGGGGTAAGAAAAGACAAACAAAAACAAAAAACCTGGTCAAATAAATGAAGCCTCAAAAGAAGAAAACATAACCCCTTCAATGCCTGCCCCATGTCTACTCAGGCATGGGAATAGGGCGTTTGCCACGAGTGTTCGTTCACTATACTCGACTACTAATTTGCCCGCGCTCGTTCTGCCCGAGTTACGCTGACATTTTTAATTCAACGCTCTAAATTCAACTCGGTGAAATTCAAGGTCGCCAGCGCGTGGCAAATGCCCTATTGGCCAAAGTGCTTGGGAAGCACAAGCGGGCGGGGCCCAGGGGAGCTAAGCCGCCCACAGCCTAGAATTGATTTTTGGTGTTTTAGAGAGCAATTTAAAGGCAAGGCCTCCCCTGAGAGATAAATTGGTAAAAATAATAAATTACTAATGCAAAAAAGTACATTAGTTTTCATATCATATGTTTAGGCTCTGTAGGCTTATGAAGCCTTTTGCCCTCTAGATATTTTTCTCAAATATAAATTTTTTTTTTCTTTTTTCTTTTTGTTTGCCCGTGAATTACTACGGCTATTGTGTATTTGTTGTTGGTGGTTTTTTTAAATTTCTCCAAATTTGTGGAGTACATAATAGTATTACATTTTTGGTCAATAAGATTTTTCAACCTATTTAGTGATGATGCATTTACAGTTTCATTAGAAAGATTGTTCCATGCAGTTATTACTCTGTTAGTAAAAAGGTTTTGAGCTGAACGACTGTTATTTAGTTTTTTTGTTAATTTAAAATCATGCCCTCGTGTTCTCTCCTCGTCAGTTAAAGTTAGTAAAGTTTTAGTTGTGATAGGATCATAAAACTTATTAAGAATTTTATACACCTCAATCAATTCGCCTCTTAGACGTCTGTATTCCAAACTAGGTATTCCCAAATACTTTAGTCTGTCCTCATAGTCCATATCTCTGGTTCCAATAATTGTTTTCGTAAATCTCCTTTGGACACCTTCTAAATGATCAACATGTTTTCTCAAAAAGGGACACCAAACAGGATTTCCATACTCTAATAAGGGGCGTACTAATGTCCTCATAATTGTCTGTGTTCTATAAGAAAGTCAACTAAAAAAAAAAGAAGCTAACATACCCTACTTTGTTCACTGACATTAGTAGAAGAATTAAAAGTATCCCCCCCCCCCCCCCCCCCCCCTTTCTCAAGAGTGGATGCATTAGATGTGTAGCCTGCACGTGAATTTTTGTTTTGTTTTGCTGTCCCATCTTCTGGGACGTACAGTGGTGTTGCTCCCACACCACTTATTCCGAATCCCAATTCGCAGCTACACCCCGGCTTGTTCAGGTACACGTGAAAATGTTGCTTTAATATCATCCTATGGACTTATCCTCCTTTATTTAAAGGGAGTTAATTGTGAAATAGACAATTTAAAAAACACCTAAAAAATAAAATAAACAAACCAGTGTTAACTTTTCTAGCGCCATGTATTTTTTTTATAATGTTCTTGGTTGTCCGTTGCTAGCGCCATGTATTTTTTTTCAACGTTCTTGGTTGTCCGTTGCATCTCAACCGACAAGAGGGGGGGGGGGGGGGGGACTATTTTTTCGAGTGCGGCATGCATACGTTGCTTTATCGGAAAAATCACTAACTTGAGCTCTAAAAATCTGAAAAAACACACAGCAGGGTGGGTACTTAGCAGTGAATGTCTTTGAATTTGGTGGGAGTGCAGTGTGATGTACTGGGCGAATGTGTACACAAGGGTGCAACTTTTCCTGGTGTACAAGGATTTCCTGCTTTTGAATTTTACCAGAAAAGTAATTTCCTTTTTTTTGTTGAAATTTGTCAAACAAGATCTTTGTGTGTCTACTGTATTTTTCAAACACTTTAAAATAAGCATTTGTATAAATTGTGGAAAAAGCAAACTAATACCTTCAGGGGGACATTGTTCCTAGACTCCGGCCTTTCAGGTTTTTTCATTTTGCGTAGTTGCACCCATGTTAATACGCCCATGGCGCTACAGTGGAACCTCCCTTACAAGACCTTCAAAAATGGTCTTATAAGGGAGGTAATTTTAACACTTACAAAGAAGGAAACTGTCTCTAGAGAAGTAGGTCTTATGTGGGAGGGTGTCTTATAATAGGAGGTCTTGTAAGGGAGGTTCCACTGTAGTAGAGTTAAGTTATCAACACCCTCTCTCACCTATTTCTTTGCCGGTGTCGTAGTCAAACTTGTACATCTTGAAGTCCTCCCCCCCGGCCACAAAGAACTTCTCGCTGTGGTGCAGGGACACCGAGTTGATGGGGGCGTCCGCCTCAAACTTCTTGATCTCCATCAGCCTGCGAAACCGTCATACATTGAGGGTCAAATAGCTGAAGGTCCTATCATTCTTAATTTCATGTGGTGCACTCAGGGCATTTGTTTGCGCATGCGAATTTGAACATTAATGTTTACGTACTTGTTAATTTAGACATTTCTGCTTCAGTTAGATGCATTCATGTATGTATTTGTTCAAATATTATTCTCATAGATTCCTTTTCTGGTGCTCCCTGTTCTGCAGGAGTGTGGACGGATTGAATCTGAGCGACGACTCATAGATGTACTCTGCTTTAATCAGAGCAGGCATCAGAATAGTCTGAAGTCCAATCCTCTGAAAACTGCGGTAAAGGGCCATCAAGGCCCTTGACTAAAGAGGGACAACACTGAAAGGAGTTCCGAACACCACCAAAAAGGCTTAATACAGTGATAAATCACTTTAAAATGCTATTTAACACAAAGGATAACACTCAATAAAAAAGCAAAACCTCTGACAAGAGAAGTCAATCCTCTGTCAGAAAATCTTAATCCTCTGAAATCCTCTGACAATTCTGATGCCTGCAGAGGATTGGACTTCAGACTATTCTGATGCCTGCAAAAGGCAGACTTGGCAGTGAAAGCGTTAAACAAAAAAAGTCTACTAAATTTATCGACTGACGTGTCTACGTTGTAGAAGGCGATGCTCTGGCCGTAGGTGACGATGATGGTGTTGCCGCTGGGGCTGAGGGCCAGGCTGGTGGGCGCTGAGTCAAAGGTCAGCTGCTGGATCTCCTGGCACGTCTCCAGGGTCCACAGCCTGCAAGCAGTGGTACACACAGGAATTAACACTGGTGTACAGAGGCAACGCGTTCGCCTCGTACACGATAAACCCGAGTTTGAACCTGGGTACAGGTGTTTTTTTCCCATCTGACCAGACCTGTTTACCCCCTACACAAGTCTCGAGTAGTCTAGATAGCTGAAATGAGTAGTTTTGGTGTGAAATGAGTAGTCCTCTTCATTAAACTATCAAACAATGTTCACTGAAAATGAGTAATTAGAGCATTATTTTCAATTTTGAAGAGTAGTAGGTCCAAATTGAGTAGAATACTACTCGAAAAGAGTAGAGTAAACAGGTCAGCCTCTCACTCTGCACTAGGCCTTATGGTCTGAACGTGGAGTCTTTCGGATGAGACGATAAACCGAGGTCCTGTGTGCCCATGTGCTTAGCACACGTCAAACCCAGTGGCAACAAAAAAGTTGTCAATTGGTCCAAATTTCGGGATTACAGATACCAGACCACATGTTGCAGGACTGCCCTGCTTTTGGCACCCTGAGATGTGAAATCTGGCAGAGGTCTGTGACAAACTGTGGGGTCCTGCTGAGGTGCTGCTTTTGACTGCGACCTTCATCAACCAAACCAGACTGAGCATCTGATATGGCCGGGAACAAAGAAGAAGGTCAAAATTTCCCCCCCCCCCCCCTTTCCTTCCACATCAGTCACACAAAAATTGCATGCCCCCCCAAAAGGTGGCGCGCCTCTTGCTGCGACGCGCTCTCCAGGTGGGAGCAACCTGAATTTCACAGACGCCTCTGTGACTGTAAAGTACCAAATAACATGGGTGAAAAATAAAACATTCTCTCAATCCTGAAATGACATGTTTCAATGTTCTCTGAATCTTCCCAATCCTGAAGTGGTGACCGCAAAATAATTTACAATTTGTTTGCGTATGCAGAATGGGCAGGGATGGTGTCAGAATTGCAAATACATCCTATCATCTTATTTTTGCTCTGCCACCAATTTTGGCAGAAATGTTTTGATTTTATAAGACTGTTGTTCCCGGATGACAAGATGGCCAATCCTGAAGACTTTCTATCAGGCTTTTTCCATCCTGATTTCAGGAGCATGCCAGAACTAACTTTCACCCATGGGAATAGAATAAATGCTCACATGCACATATGCATAAACATACACGCACATGGTAGCTGATGGATCTCAAGGCAGGTTTAGAAAATTATTCAGTCTGCAACTGTTTTCACACTCCTGGGTAGAATAGTAGCACGCGCAAAAGCATGCACTCAGACAGACACACACACACTACAGTCAGCGGCTGAATCTCTTGACAGTTTCCAGAGTCCACAACCTGCCACAGTGGTACACACAAAACACATGTAGAATGCATGCACAAATATGCATGTGCAAACATACACACACCCACAGAGAACAAACATGTGCCATATCCACACAATATACAAATATGCACACACACCAACCAAGTCAGCTGCTTAATTTCCTGACAGACTTCTAAAGTCTACAGCCTGCAACAATGACATGCACTCATGAATAGAACACACATATGCATGTACGCACGCATGCATGCGCATACACACAGTAACACACACATAGAAACACACACAGGAATAATGCACAGCATTGTAACTGCAATGACAATCTTCTGTCCAGATCTTTCTGAAGACTGCAACCACTCAGTGATCATGATGAGACTTGAAGACTGGACACTCCAGACTCAGGCATCACATGTTCACGGAGTTCCACACTGGAGACTCTTCAGTGTGCCCCTGTGGTGTCGCTGACACGACAGCAGAGCATCTCCTTCAGGACTGTCGTCCCCTACAGAACCTCGGGGACGAAAACTGCAACCACATAAAATGATCGTACAAATCAGGAACACAACAGCTCCACTGACCTGACAGTCTTGTCATCCGAGGCACTGATGATTTTCTTGGCGTCACCTAGGAACAGCGCCCCCTTGATGTTTGACGTGTGACCAGCGAACGACCGAGGCTCTGGAATAAAAAATAGTATCCAAATTACAAGTGTTATTTTTTTTACAATATGCAAAACAACAAAAAATCAGATTCCAACTTTGTTGACATCTAGGGCCTGAAGAAAACAGTGCAAGACTGTTGAAATTGAGTGGGCGTTGGCTTTCTATTATTAAATGTTAGTTTACACATGAACAAACCCCCAACATATACAGTTCAAACAAAGAATATCCATAGAGACAGATCTTAGGAACTTAAACCCAGAGCCGCCATATATAAAGCGTTCACGCGAGGCGAGAGGCATCAGTCTTATCGCGGCAGGCGAGAGAGACGGTTCAACCGTTCTTTTTTCTCTGTTGCTCGAACTTCGCAGCGACTAGGCTAGCAGTTTACACCTGATCCCTAGGATCGGTAGTTGTCCCTTTAAGGAGGTTAATGGGTATTGAACAGAAAACAAAAACGCGGCAATTGGTATGACTATGTTATAATTCATTTATGAAATCACATACTTAGATAACCAAAACAATGCCTTTACTTTTCTTTACAGAAGTATACATTATTGTATTTTCCATACTCCTATTTTTATTCACATTAAAATAAAAAGATATAACAAATATCATAAAATGACTTTCATGAGAGAAAAAAGAAGAAGAAAAGCAACGCAATTTGAATACTTTGCAGTTGTGCACTTGATACAAACAAAATAAAATTTATCGGAAAAAAAAGATGCTATAGGAAAGCACAGGTACTATTCCTACTAGGAAAAAAGGCATCTTCCATAATTGTACTTACCTACTAGGTTGGAATGATACATGTATATCTCAGTCATTATCTGGTGCATAATTCATTGCAATTTTATAAGTTTAACATAATTATATCACATTTTGAAATAAATGTAAGCATTCAATTTTATTTTACAATTGTGTCCTCGAGTGAAAACAATAAAACCAATGCACCATTGCAATTGCTTTCACATCAATTTTGTGATCCTATTCCATGCTGAACCAATCATCCAAGTGATATGCATATAAACATCGCCCGTGGGAATACTGGATGGGTGGGGGGTGCGTTCTTTAGTACAAATAGTTCCCCCACTTTCTGGAAGTTCTGTGCAAGCAACTTCCTCTAATCTATCACTCTCTTTGACTCTGCCTTTTCCCCCCCTTACTATCATCTATTATTTTTCCCCCCCCCCCTTCCAAATAATGTTCTCCTCTCCCCCCCCCCCCGGAAAAGTCTTCCAAATGTGTTCGGCTGAATGCAATGGGAATTGGAATGTGTCGGCTGAATGCCGGAAGACATATGGCCTTCAGATATGGCCTCGAGGCATTCCAACGCTGCCTCTCGTCTCCATCAACAAACATTATTTTTTAAAATTTTATTCTATATTCTTCTTCTTTATTTATCTGTTCACAGTGCTCTTTGACCAGAATTGGTTTTCTGCCAACGTAACGGATGCAGATGCAGATGGCCTGGGAGTAGAATGCACAAGAAGAAGACAAAGAAAAAGAAGCACACATACCAGCATCCGGCTTTCCCAGGTCGAACACTCTCAGCAGTTTCTCGTTGCTGCCGGTCAGCAGCAGGGTTCCGTCCTTGTTGAAGTCCACGCTCTTCACGATGTGTTTGTGAGTGAACGTCTGCAGCTCCTCTCCTTTCTCCGCATCCCAGATTTTCCTGTCGTCAGTGCAACATGCCAGAAATAAATGGTCATAACTATACACAATGGGTGAGACAGACTTTGGAAGTTCACGTTCTTCCAGAGCTTTAGATTGTTTTTGAACTTGATGGGTCATATGATCCCTGATTGTTGAAAATTATGAGTCAATCTCCAAAAGAATGTGCCAGTAATTGTTCACTGTCGTATTAACTCACTCGGAACGAATGAGATGGATCCGGCTCATGGCTTGCACAACCGTTTATAGGATGAATGAGCCTGATCCGCCTCATAAGCGTTTTCAAGAGGTTTTGATTTATGTCATGTAACCAGCTTTCAAGCGCGACGTCATAGCCTACTTTGAGTTTGCTTTGACCTTGCCTCACTTGAAATCAACCAATGATTGCATACTTTACATTCATGTTGTAGGGGGGGGGGGGGAGGTGTCAAAAATCGGAATATGAAATTTTCCTTCTTTGTATGTGTTAGCTGTTTTTGTTAATAGGAGACAAACGACGCAGGCTTGGAATCTGATATGTTACTATCATTTAGTGCATGGTGATGCAAATCTTTTCTGAAAATATTGATGCCTAACTATTCATAACTTGGTTTGGGCGATTGTTTTCCGAACCTAGTCAAATGCCCAGTCCCCACAGAACACGGGTAAATAATTCAGCCAGTCCTGAGTGAGTTAAAACTTAAATTCTATTACAGTAACAGGCATCTTGGGTCAGATGACCCCTGGCTGCACAAAATCAGGGGTCAAATCGTCACAATGGGTCAATGACCCGGGCCCGCTGACAATCTGAAGCTCTGCTCTTCATAATGTGCTTGTGGGTGAACGTCTGCAGCTCCCTCTCCTTTCTCCACGTCTCAGATTTTACTGTTATCGGCGTAACATGACAGAAATAAATGGTCATAATTATACAGTACATAATGGGTGAGACAGATCTTTCAGGGGAATTCCACACTCTGACACTGATGTTCATTGTGCTTGGTGAACGTCTGCAGCTCACTCTCCTTTCTCCGCGGCCCAGATTTTCCTGTTGTCGTGCAATAATAATTAATACTAGCTAAAACCACTTACGCGGAGAAGTCGGCAGCCCCAGTGGCGGCACGCGTGGCATCTCTGTTGAGCGTGGCCCCCCACACGGCTCCCTTGTGGCCCTCAAATGTCCCTATCCAGTCCCCTGTGTCGCCCTGCCGGATCATCGGCTTGCCATCTGCCGCACACAACACATCACACAAACTCGTATCATTCACAAGAGAAATTTTTCCCTCCATCAGGGTTCATTCTTGGCGTCGGTCATCGGTCATTGACGCATAAACCTTCGATTTTGACCGATAGTTTTAGCAGGCAGGCGGTCATCTGACCGATTGATTTTTCATCAAAGCAGTCAACAACTTCAAGGATTCTGTCGTCTGCTAAACTTGAGTTATTTCGCGGCCTCTGACCATAAACAGAACTAAAAAGTTGTATCTGGCGAAACGAACGCCGAAACGAAGAAATGGCGGCATTGCACATTCAGTAAAGCTTTTCCGATCCAACTTTTTGAAGACCAAATAAAGTTCCAGCGTGACCTAGTCTTCTACTTCTAGTGCTAAGCAAGATCGTTCTGATCGTTTCTCGGCCTTTTGACAACAATTCGTGTTTAAAACCAGCCATGCCTCCCAAAAAGAAGCCACGAGTAGGAAAGGGGCAAAAGAATATGTTTGCTAGTTTCGGACTCGCTCAGACATCGTCGGCAACTTGTAGGATCGTTGGAATTAGGTCAAGCCACCTCAACTTTTCCATATCAAAACTCCGAACCCGATTTTCGCTTCGTACCACAGCGGTCAGTCTGTTTGCTTTGGTTTTCCTGGTTGTCAGTCTTGTTTCTGACCATCCGGGGTTTTCCTTTCTAAAGCAGACACATGTCCGGTCATTCCAAAACGATCTTTGTCTACATCTGAATGCTTGTTCACAAGAGCGAAGCGCTTCAAGTTTTAGGTCTGATTTCTTCGTTGACCAAATCTGAACGGTACAGGGCTCCCAATCATCCCGCAAAACAAGGGGTCCCATGGACTCCTTCGCTTACAGTATAGAGGGTCCTAGAGGTGGGATAGAGGGTCCCAGTGGCATAGCGAATGCTAAAAAGAATGTTTCTAGTGCATCCCTGGGACACCCTGCACATTCTTTTAGAGGGTCCTGTAGAATATTAGTGCTTCATAGACCCCCAAATGGGGGTCCCTGGGAGCCCTGACAGTAAATAGAACATTTTTGCAAGTTCGACAGAGGAAAAAGCAGCAGCATCAAGCCGTTCTTTTAGATATGTGAATCTATGACCTATTGTTTTGGGAAAATGACCTATTGATTTTTCTGCCAACTGGTCAAATGACCTATGATGTCCTGTGGCAAGAATGAACCCTGCTCCATTGAATAACATCACAAGAGCATAAAAGGCCTTAGAAACGTCAGTAATTAGAAAAAATGTTCCTTCTCATTAATCTCAAAACAGAGGAATTGGGATTATTTTTAAAAAGTTATTTTACTCGCAGTCGCAGCCTCGAGGAGAAATCTGCCACGTGAGACTTTCTGGCAATATTGTGATCAAGTACCGTAGCTTTTGGTTTGTTCTCAAACAGTTCAAAAGTATGCATTAGACTTTTGAACTGTTTGGGAACCAAAGGGTACGGTGCTCACTCATGATAAGGCCGACTTTCTTACATTGTCTTTGTGTAGTTCCACTTCCAGACCTTCACTTTGTCTCAATTTTTTTCAGACTTTAAAGATTATGTATATTAATTATTTATTTATTAATAATATTATGACCTCCAACAGCGGAAAATAAGGGGTCAACTTCCAAAAGGATCAGCCACTTGTAACTTTTTTCCCCAAGTACTCTGTGTGTGTATGTGTGTGTCACTGTCACTGTGTGTGTGTGAACATTGCATAAGCAAATGATATGGGTTTTTTAAACAAGCCATCCCTAAAAATAAAAAACGGAGGGGGAGGGGGACAATGTGTCCAGAGCATTTGAGTGTGTGTGTGTGTGTGTGTGTGTGTGTCTTCTTGTTCTTCGCCTTAGGCAGCCAACTCCATGATTCATCACGTTGACGTGTGTGTGTGTGTGCATGTGGTATATCACTATATGTGTGTGTACATGTATGTATGTATGTATGTGTGTCTTATACTATATAATTATGCTACACATGTGTGTGTGTGTGTCACTGTGTGCGTGTGTGTGTGTGTGTGTGTGTGTGAGAGAGAGAGAGAGAGAGAGAGAGAGAGAGAGAGAGAGAGAGAGAGAGATTCAGAGAGGGTAACCCACAACTACTGAACTAGTTCATTTGCCTGCTCACAGCATTTTCACAAAAATAAATGAAAGAATGGACATTTCTAGTGAAAAGGGGAAAAACCCGTACATGGTTTCACTTTCAATCACTGAATGATATGCGAATCACAGTGAGTGAAAAAACTGCATGGTCACACTAACTAAAAGACAAACTCACAAAGCAAATCATTTCAGAAGTTATTGAATGGGTTTTTTCCCAAAAAGACGTTACCTTTGCAAGCGCTGATCATAAAATAACCGTAAGGTGTAACATCACTGAAGGACAAATCAACCACAGGTCGGGTATGGCCACTGCAAGTTAGCGGTGTCTGCCTGAGATTCGCCATGTTGTCTGCTCACAAGCTCTTACGCAGTCGTTGACTTTCCCCGGATGTCATAAAACGTCTTTTTAGTACAAACAATCTCCAAAAAGTTAAAACTGGGCGAAAAAACAACAACATGCCTTTTCTTTCTTGAACAAAACAATGTGCTTTTCATTTGATCAAACGAAAAGATTGGATTTGCTCAAACTTTAAAGAAAGAAAAAAAGAAAAGAAAGTGAACTTTCAGAGGGCAAAAGCCAAGCAAGGTATGTGTGAGCTACAGAGGTTAAAATGTCCGTGGTGTGAGCAAAAATGAAAGGGAAATAACCATTAGGGCTAGTAAGCAGAGTTGCGCAACAATTTTTTCCCTTTTACCCTTTCTGCTCTATGAAACCCTCACACGGATAGCACGCACACAGGTCAGGTCAGGTCAGGTATTTGGACGACCAGGCCTTGCAGCCTCTCAATGCGTCCTTCCTTTTGGTTAGAGTTTGGCAATTGCTGTGGCGGTTTTTAGCATCCATTTTGATGCACTAATCATGGATGTACTTTAACAGGGCAATTTTTGGATCACTGTCTAGGAGGTTTTTGAATTTGTTAGTATCTGAGGCCAGTTTAGTATGTGCAGGGAGGTTGTTCCAATATTGGGTGACTCTGTTAGAAAAAAAGTTTTTTCTAATGTTAGTTCTGCTGTACCTGGTTAGGATCTTAAGTTCACTATTACGGGTTCTTATTTCGTTAGACAAGTGAAACAAGCCTTTGTTAGTATTGTCAGTGCCTTGAAGAATCTTGTAAACATTTATCAAATCTCCCCTTAGTCTTCTGTATTTTAAAGATGGCAAGTCTAATTTACTTAGCCTGTCCTCATAATCCAAATTTTTCATGGATTTTATCAGTTTGGTTGCTCTCCTCTGTACCTTCTCAATTGCACTGGACTGTCGTTTAAGAAAGGGATTCCAAATTATATTGCCATACTCAAGATGAGGCCGTATTAAACATTTGTAAAGATTTATGAACACCTCTTTATTTAAGTTTTTAAAACTCCTTCTGATCAAGCCCAGCATCCTACTGGCTTTATTTATTGCTGTTGTGATGTGCTTATCAAATTTGAGTTAATCCCGAGTTTTATGATCAGCGCACGCGCGCACACACACACACACACACACACACGCACGCACGCACACGCACACACGGCACACACTACACACAGAGGCTGAAGGGTGTGAAGACGAACGTGAATATTTTCTTGAAGGTAAAAAGGATAAGCTTGGAGAGGCGTTGTTTTTTTTACATCCTGCCCTCACCCCTAACAACAACAACAGCAGTGCATAGTTGCATGCCGCATATACGATTAAAATTATTGATGAAATGTTATGTTAAATATTCATTGAAAATTGTTGTATTTTGGCTGTTTGTCAGTCTTAGACCGTGTACACACACATAAGCGGATATTCCATGCGGAAACCCGCGCGTGCGCAATCCATAAATAAGTGAAACAAAGAAGGGAACAGATTTGGCGTACGTGTCCGAATTTCCCCTATATGCGTAAACTTTTATCCTTCTTTCTTCCACTTAGTATTTAGGGTTTTCCGTACGGAACTTACGCGTCTAATGTGAACCCGGCCTTAGTCTTAATTTAACCCTTTCAACGCTAGCTCAGCCAAAATTTACCATTGAACTTACCTGGGTAGAGAAACAATTCGGTCTGCAATATTGGGGATTCCTTTGTGACGTGCCTAAAACAGGGCCTGTCCTTACCTCACAAAATTAAAAACATAAGGTCACTGGATACCAGACCCTCATTTGATGCCTTTCAGTGACATGGGTGTTAAATCATTGTGGTGCCAAGAGGCGACAGTGGCGATGAAAGGGTTAAAAAAAAAAGAAGAAGAGAAGTATGCGGGATAATGTTCTGTTCATAGTGTCTGTGTATAAAGACAGGGCAACGTGAGACCACACAGTGTAATCCAACAGGGAGAGAGAGAGAGAGGGGGGGGGGGGGGGGGGGGGGGGGGGGGGGGGGTGAGTAAGGGCAAACAGGAAAGATCCACATAGTAAGAAAAAAAGGACTACAGACCGACAGACAGACAGACACTGAGACAAAACAATACATCCAAAGACTATAAAACTGAGAGAAACAAAGACCTCGATATTCTCGTGAAACAAACAGCCACTATTTTACATATTAACCTTTTCACCGCCAATGTCGCATTTATGCACCATAATGGTTTAACACCCATGTTACTAAAAGGCATCAAAACAGGGCCTGTTATCCGAAGACGCTATTTTCTCAATTTTGGGATGTAAGGATAGGCCAAATGCTATACATTGCATGTCATGAAGGAATTCCCAATATTGCAGATATTTGTTTTTCTCTACCCAGTTAAGTTTAATGGGTGGGTTTTTTTGGGGCTGAAAAACAGCTGGCGGCGAAAGGGTTAAAGATATTCGGCTGTATTTAACGGCCACAATAACTCACTCATTCGGTGCCGCCTTAATGCTTTCTTGCATAGGGGAAGACGGGGTAAAAAGCGCATGGGCGGGTAAGAAGCCCACCCCAATTATCTCATGAAATGAAGCAAATTTCAGTCTCATTTTGCCCATGAGACGAGTGTTAATGTCTAGCATTCGTCTCATGGGCAAATTGGACTGAAATTTTCTTTATTTCATGAGATAATTGTTGTCTAGCATTCGTCTCATGGGCAAATTGGATTGAAATTTTCTTTATTTCATGAGATAATTGGGGTGGGCTTCTTACCCGCCCATGCGCTTTGTACCCCGTCTTCCCCTACAGTTAGGAAGTAAAGTGTTAAAACAGCGACCAACCTTAAAGAAGACGGATACTAGAGGAGTGTATTCTCTACAGACGCTCTTCACCATTATTATTCAGACATAATATATCAGTCAACTCATGACTCGAATAATAATCCGAGTGGGGGGGGTGGTGGGGGGGGGGGGGGGTAACGGGGGGGGGGGGGGGGGGGTCGGGGGTATGGCTGTAAGATGGGCTTTGTGTGGGGTAGGGTAGAGAAAGGGAGTAAGGTTGGGACGGGTGGTGAAGGTGTGAGGCGGAGGTTTGGAGAGGTTAGGGGGAGGGGATGAGGACGTATTATTATATATTGAAACTTAAAGAATACTTCGGTAGTAGTTATGCGACATCTGTATTGTTACAAATTCGGGACTTTCCTGGTGTTGCACTGTCTCCGGGCATTGCCTCCAGGATCGTTCCCATTTCTACATGTCCCGGCCATCACATATCTACCCATCTGTACGTGACACAAAAACTTAACCTTAACCTTAATCCAAACCCTAAACCTAATAATCTGAAACCATATCCTTTTCACATACCAGAAACATAACCCATTCCGGACGAAATTCCGAGTATACTCGGAACAGGTGAACGCCAGCCAGGGCCTAATTCCGAGTATTCTCGGAACAGCGATTCCTTCTTTTTCAGTTAATTGGAATCTGTATTGTTGAAAATTCAAGACTTTCCTGGTGTTGCACTGCCTCCGGGCATTGCCTCCAGGATCGTCTCACCATCTTTATATCTACTAATGTCCCATATGTGTCTTGTTCCAGACCGGAGGACGTTAAACAGATTTTCATTCACACCGTGATTTTTTAGTCTAAAACTTGTCTAAATCCATGGTTTTTCAGTCCAAACCACGTGTTTCGAGTTATTTCTCTTAATCACTATTCCAGCTTTCGTTTCACATAAATTATGTTTGGCACTTCTATTTAAATTTTTAATGTTAAAAAATGTCAAAACAATTGGCCTCAGAAAATACTCTTATTATTATGTTTTCATTAACAGTGATAGCAATAAGGAGACTAATTTCAAAGCGAATAATAAACTTGGATCAACCAGTAATGCTGTCAAAACTGAATCACTTGCCAGTGTGAGTTTTTGTTGTTCTTCTTATTTATATTTTTTCCAGGCAGCCCCCAGGCCAGTAGGGGAAGACGGGGTAAAAAGCGCATGGGCGGGTAAGAAGCCCACCCCAATTATCTCATGAAATAAAATTTCAGTCAAATTTGCCCATGAGACGAATGCTAGACATTAACGCTCGTCTCATGGGCAAAATGAGACTGAAATTTGCTTCATTTCATGAGATAATTGGGGTGGGCTTCTTACCCGCCCATGCGCTTTTTACCCCGTCTTCCCCTAATGAAGTTTGTGTAAAGGCAATGATGTCCTGAAGGGGATAAATCCTATCCCTAATTCTATCTCTAAACCGAGGGGACACATAGGCCTACACCGAGACCGTGGGGGACACATAGAAACAGGGACATAGAGACGGGGGCACAATGACAGCAGGACCGGACCAAGTGGGGGGGGGGGGGGGGGGGGGGTCTGCCGGGGGTCCAAGGAGCTGCATCGGTTCCGGGTTAGGGGGCAGTGCCCATGTGGGGGCACAGAGGGCGAAACCCCAGGAAAACTGTTGCAAATCAGTGAGGGATTATTAAGGCAAAAATCGAGCTATTTTCTTGGTTCTCACCCTTGTATAAGGTAAGGCAGGGGTGGGGGTAGTGGGGGGTTCCGGAAGCCAGGAACCCTCCCTAGATCCGGCTCTGGAGGGTGACACGTAAAAGTTGAAGAGACAGGGGCACACACTGAGAGACGGGGGCACATTGAATCGATCCTGAATCTACATAAGTATAAGTGCATACTTGTAAATGGCAGATGGAAACCAAGAGCAAAGAAAAGGATAGACACGTTCAACATTATTAGGGGAAGACGGGGTAAAAAGCGCATG
>CM065690.1:18397539-18400039 GCA_017654935.2 Phymorhynchus buccinoides | reverse complement strand
TAATATCCAACGAAAAGGCAACGAAAAGACACGAAAATCTCGATTTCCACGTGCCGTGACATGAAGTTATCGATTCGCACGTGCTTTCCGTGACGGCGATTCGCTTTCCTGCTCGGACACTGGCCAGTTTGAATCTGAATCTGATATACTTAGTCGATGCCGAGTGAGCTGTCGCTCCGGACAATGATACAGCGATGTGCGCTTAGCGGCAGGAATAAAGACAATAATCAACAGAAAATAAGGACATTATTAAAAAAAAAAAAAGGTATCCCCAGCGTTTCGTGGCTCCTGTCCTGCCAATGCGGCTATCATAGCGGCCCTACAGGGACGAACCCCGACCGGCACAGTCCCCAACCTTCATCGTCACTTTTTTTTGGGAAAACTGGCCAGTTTGACACACTCCTCTACTGTCATTCTCCTTTGTGTCTGGTTTAGGGCCGCTTAACATCAAAGTTCGTATCCAACATGCCCAGGAACAACAGCAAATGCTTCGTGGTTGAAAGATCAAACACCACCACCTTGAAGAATTCATTCTTCCCACGGACAACTTAGCCTGCCTGATGATGTCGTCACACTGTCGTCGGCCAGCCAGTTCAGGACGGCTGTGTCTGGTCCCAGGCACAGCCAACAACCAACACACTGAACCCTAGGAGGGGGAGTCGCATGAAAATAGGTAGCTCGTAAAAATAAGTAGCTCGCTATTATGAGAGTCTGTATTTGCGACAACCACAAATTTCACTTTGTCTGTACTTTAACCATTTAACTAACCCTAACCCTAACCCTATCCCTAACCCTAGAAAAAAGTGAAATTTGTGGTTCATGCTCAATGTCGCAAATACACACTGTCATAGGTAGCGAGCTACTTATTTTTTACGAGCTACCTATTTTCATGCGACAGGGGGTTCCAATTACCATGCTAGATGGTGCTGGGGGTCGGCTAGCCCAGCTGATTTTTTCAGCTGGATGAAAAGCGAAATGTTGTAGCCAGCCGATCATCACCGCCCACTTTATGTTCGTATTATTTTTCTAATAGGGTCGTTGGTGTTTACGTCCATAAGTGGGTCCTGCCAAAGTACTTCATCAAGATCAAGAAGATGAGGATCGTTCATCTCTGCTTTATGCATCATTACTCTTCTGATGGACTGGGTTCCTTTTGGAATCTCTCAAAGATCTTTTTTGCGCAGCACGATCAGTCAGTAGTGTACATACATCAGTCGTTTTTAATACCACCCTTCATCGACAGCTTTGAGGAATCAATACCGTGATCAGTGTTGGTGCGCTGCTTTGGATTATCAGGATAGTGCGCTGTTGTGGATTATCAGGATACTGTGATGTTGTGGATTATCAGGATACTGTGCTGTTGTGGATTATCAGGATAGTGCGCTGTTGTGGATTATCAGGATAGTGCGATGTTGTGGATTATCTGGATACTGTGCTGTTGTGGATTATCAGGATACTGTGCTGCTGTGGATTATCAGGATAGTGCGTTGTTGTGGATTATCAGGATACTGTGTTGTTGCGGATTATCAGGATAGTGTGCTGCTGTGGATTATCAAGATGGTGTGCTGTTGTGGATTATCAGGATAGTGTGCTGCTGTGGATTATCAAGATGGTGTGCTGTTGTGGATTATCAGGATAGTGCGCTGTTGTGGATTATCATGATAGTGTGCTGCTGTGGATTATCAGGATACTGTGCTGCTGTGGATTATCAGGGTGCTGTGGATGATCAAGATACTGTGCTATTGTGGATTATCAAGATACTGTGCTGTTGTGGATTATCAGGATACTGTGCTGTTGCGGATTATCAGGATGCTGTGCTGTTGTGGATTATCAGAATGCTGTGCTGTTGCGGATTATCAGGATGCTGTGCTGTTGTGGATTATCAGGGTGCTGTGCTGTTGTGGATTATCAGGATACTGTGCTGTTGCGGATTATCAGGATGCTGTGCTGTTGTGGATTATCAGGATACTGTGCTGCTGTGGATTATCAGGGTGCTGTGGATGATCAAGATACTGTGCTATTGTGGATTATCAGGATACTGTGCTGTTGCGGATTATCAGGATGCTGTGCTGTTGTGGATTATCAGGATGCTGTGCTGTTGTGGATTATCAGGATACTGCTGTGGATTATCAGGATACTGTGCTGTTGTGGATTCTCTATGCTATGCTGTTGCGGATCATCAGGATGCTGTGCTGTTGTGGATTATCAGGATGCTGTGCTGTTGTGGATTAGCAGGATGCTGTGCTGTTGCGGATTATAAGGAGCGAAGTCACTGTTACCTGCCGGGTGTTGGAGAATGGAGATCGTCTTGGGACACGCCAGGTAGGCCTGCATATACTGTTTCTCCTTTCAACTGGCTGTCTTGTTGAGTGTGTGCAAACTGTCGTGTCATGGCCGTCTTCTGGGCTATATTCACAATTACGCCCGCCAAGAACGGTAATTTGTAACAGAAAAGAACATAGTCCAGGTCATAGAGGTGAACATCAACACCCCCCCCCCC
>CM065690.1:18380039-18382539 GCA_017654935.2 Phymorhynchus buccinoides | reverse complement strand
TGCTAAGCAACTCAATGCGCTTTTCACTCGCCATTCGTACAGACATTTCTAACAGACTGGTTCACGCATCCTCACCATACATCTCTATGAAAATGAATGCTTCTTGGTATAGTGTTATATGTGTGATACTATAGACTGAAACAAATGAGCTGAAAACAGTTTTTGAGAGTTTAAAAACAGTTATATTAACTTCTCTGTCCTGTCTCTCGTTCTCTCTGTCTGTTTGTCTGTCTGACTGTTTGTCTCTCTCTTGTCTGCCTGAAGCGTTGAAAGCGTCTGTCTCTCTATGTATCTCTCCTTCTCCCCCCCCCACTCTCTCTCCCTCTCTCCCTCTCTCTCTCTCTCTCTCTCTCTCTCTCTCTCTCTCTCTCTCTCTCTCTCTCTCTCTCTCTCTCTCTCTCTCACCCACTCCTTTTTATATCTTGTTGTTGTGGTTGTCTTTGTTGTGGTTAGTGTTGTTGTTTTTTTCTTTCTTCTTCTTTTTCTTCTATACTACTACTTCGCCACTTCATTTATTTTTGCAGAGAGAGAGAGGGAGAGAGAGAGAGAGAGAGAGAGAGAGAGAGAGAGAGGGGGGAGAGAGAGAGAGAGAGACAGAGAGAGAGAGAGAGACATACAGAGAGAGAGAGAGAGAGAGAGAGAGAGAGAGAGAGAGAGAGAGAGAGAGAGAGAGAGAGAGAGAGAGAGAGAGAGAGAGAGATACAGGGAGATACAGACACAGATTGAGAGAGACAGAGACAGGGAGAGACAGACACAGACTGAGAGACAGAGAGAGACAGAGAGAGACAGAAACTGAGTGAGACAGAGACAGAGGAGACAGACAGAGACTGAGAGAGAGAGAGACAGAGACAGAGACAGAGACACAGAGAGAGAGAGAGGATGTATAAACGCGTTGAATAGACACGACCCAAGCTTTTCCCCCCAATATCTCATAACTGTTTAATGACGCACCGGTGACATTTACGATTGTGCATCCCACCAACATTCTCAGGGAGGCTGTGTGTTTGTATCGGGGGGAGGGGGGGTGGGGGGGGGGGGGGGGGGGGGGGGGGGGGGGGGGGGGGGGGAAAGAAAGTGAGGCGTGGTAGGGAGGGACGGGAGGGGGCGTAATGTCCCATGTTTTCTGGGTTAATGTTATTGTCCATGTTTTCTGGGGTTATTGTCCATGTTTTCTGGGGTTATTGTCCATGTTTTCTGGGGTTATTGTCCATGTTTTCTGGGGTTATTGTCCATGTTTTCTGGGGTTATTGTCCATGTTTTCTGGGGTTATTGTCCATGTTTTCTGGGGTTATTGTCCCATGTTTTCTGGGGTTATTGTCCATGTTTTCTGGGGTTATTGTCCATGTTTTCTGGGGTTATTGTCCATGTTTTCTGGGGTTATTGTCCATGTTTTCTGGGGTTATTGTCCATGTTTTCTGGGGTTATTGTCCATGTTTTCTGGAGTTATTGTCCCTTGGAAAGAACCCACGTTACACCTTTTAAAACCCCCACCATAAATTACATTTTATATCATGCTTTATGTTGAATTTAATTTACTTCTGTTATTCTAGTGGTGATATTTTGTTTTTATTTGTAAGAGGTATTTTTGTAATATTGACTTACATGCTACTTGTGGCGGTGCCATAGCCGATGAGGTTTAACCGAGGCGTGATCACCGCTACAGCTAACTGTATTAATTTTTTAAAAATCGGGACTTTACTGGTTTCGTACTGCCTCCGGGCATTGCCTCCAGTATTGTTCCCACCATATTTGTATTTACAAATGTCCCATATGTGTCTGATTCAGACCAAGAGGACGTAAAACTCCATTTTCTCTAAGAGGTATTTGTCTACCTGCCTGTCTGTGTATTATTTGTCTCTCTGTGAAAAACAAATTTCAATTCGTATGGACGAATTTTCTCAAAATGTTGCCAAAAAAAGAAGAAGAAGAAGAAGAACTTCCTTCAATTGTAGAGACACAGAAACACACAGACTTCTTTCGTGTGTGCAGCACTCTGGTGCTAAAACGATTTGCAGTACAAGAACACACACATAGTACTATTATTTATTGCTTAGTTCTGATTCTTCACGTGCGCACAGACTGTAGATAGCAACAACGGCAACATCAACAACAACAACCACAAAACAACCACAAAAGGCTAACGAGAGAGTGACTCGTAATTTATTTATTGTATTGCATACAACAGACAACCACCACACGACAAGTGTTAAAAGTGACGTTATTTTATTCACAAGAGACAAAACAAAACTACTGGATATTTCGGCGAATGCGCCTTTATCAACACAGACAAACAAGAAAACAGCAAATAGCAAAACGAGCAAAAAGCAGGCAACAAAAGGAGCAAAAAACCAACAAGATCAAAATAAAACAAGCGCGAAATCGCAATAGTTTGTGGCACGCGGTCTATTTTTACCACTCCAACCATGAGTCACCTCCCCTGCCTTTTCAATAATTTTAATCTGTAAACCAGAATGTTATCTCTGCACCATTTCGTAACTTT
>CM065690.1:18367539-18375039 GCA_017654935.2 Phymorhynchus buccinoides | reverse complement strand
TAAAAGGGCGATTCTGGCTGTCCAACTGGAGATGACTACACTGGCTTGTACTACTTCTGTTTGTCAAAAAGAACATAGCATAGCATAGCATAGCATAGCATTGGCACAATAGGCTTGACAGCCTTGTGCCCGTTGTGTAGTTTCTCTTTTATTTTCATTCATTGTTTTTGTATCTTTTTAATTTAAAGTGCTGCGTATACAGGCCTCTGCAACTAGGGTTAGTAACGCCCTTGACAGTGAGAGTGATTCCCTTGCTGGTCAGTACTGACAAGGGCATTCACTCTTGCGAAAGGCAGCCATTTAGTGGCCTCAAATAGGGTTATTGGCGAGAGTTATTCCCTTGTTTGGTCAGTACTGAACCATCTTCCCCCACCCACCAAGGGCATTCACTCTTGCAAAAGGTGTTCTTTGCAGTAGCCTATAGGCTTCTAGTTCATATTGATGTTTGGAAGCAACAGTCTTCCCAGTATTTGTCCACATTATATTTGAATCTGTTGAGTGTCTCCGATGTTACTATGGTGCTGTGCAAATAATTCTGTAAGTAGGGGAAGACGGGGTAAAAAGCGCATGGGCGGGTAAGAAGCCCACCCCAATTATCTCATGAAATGAAGCAAATTTCAGTCTCATTTTGCCCATGAGACGAGCGTTAATGTCTAGCATTCGTCTCATGGGCAAATTTGACTGAAATTTTCTTTATTTCATGAGATAATTGGGGTGGGCTTATTACCCGCCCATGCGCTTTTTACCCCGTCTTCCCCTATTAATAATTCTGTTAATAATAAAAAAAAAGTGTTGGGAGAGATTATATGTAACAAATGGCTTAGTGAGTTTCAGGATGATCTCTCTAGTGTGGAACTGTTAAGTAAAACAAAGATTGTTGGTGGTTTTACTGTCATAATAATTGCAATTATGCAATATTTTAAATGTCTCAATCATATCTCCCCAGAGCCTGCGATTCTATACAAGGTAGCTTAAACATTTTTAGTCTTTCTTCATAGCTTCATGCGAACTAAAAATACTAACTCAATACAGTAGAACTAACATGAGAAAAAAAAGTCTTTTCTAACAGAGTCACACAGTACTGGAACAATCTCCCTGCACAAACTAAGCTTGCTTCTAACATTAACCATTTCAAAAACCTCCTAGATAGTGATCCCAAAATTGCTGTATTGAAATACAATTATGATTAAGATAACAATGATTGTTCAAAAAGCGTCACAGCTATGGTAATCTAATTGCTAAGCAAAATCACTTAAATGAACAATCAAAAGAAAGGGCACATCAAGAGGCCGCGAGGCTTGGTTGACCTGAAGATCTGACATGACCTGACCTGTTGTTAGATAATCCAATTATATGTTTTGAAAATTGTCTTTGCACGTCTTCAATAAGAGGAAACATCTATGTTGTGTGTGTGTGTGTGTGTGTGCGTGCGTGCGTGCGTGCGTGCGTGCGTGCGTGCGTGCGTGCGTGTGCGTGTGTGTGCCGCGTGCTGGCGAAAGAGAATGAGAAAGAGAGAAAGAGAGCGAGCGAGCGAGTTTGGCGTTGCTGAGAAACGGCCTGTAGATGAAATGACTCTTGATGTCAAAGGCTAAGGACGACAATCCCACCCAAAGAGCTCACTCGTTCTTTCCCCCCCCCCCCCCCCCCCCCCCCTCCATAAGACAAAATAAGTCTGATTGTTTATGTACCCCCAGTTCTAAAGAAAGAAAGGAGGGAACTGTTCTTTCGCATCTTCTGTAGTTCCCCCACCTTCTGGCAGTTATGTGCTTGTAACTTCCTCTAATCTGTCACTCTCTTTGACTCTGCCTTTTCCCTTTGCTTACTGTCATCCACTATCTTTCTGCCTAATAACCGGTCCTTTCTCCTTCCTTTTTTTGTGTCTCTCCAAGAAAGCTCTCCTACAAAGCTCTTTCTCCAGCCGAAGACGGACATGCTGGGACTAACTATTTCTTAGCGAGGCGCATAACGGCAGCATGAATTATCTGCGCTCATATGAATTGACAGGAAACTGAGCGACCGATGATGAAGAAGAAAACAAGTTCTTTGGCATTGCTCTATTTCTTCGTGATTTATTATTCAAATTCTTGGGGTAGTGGGTGCATGCCTCGTGCCTCCATACGGGGAGCTGGACGACCCGGCCACTCCACGAGTCTCTCCCCGTGAGGATACCGGGGGGGGGGGGTCTTTCGTAGAAAACAGTTCCCCCACCTTCTGGAGAGTTCTGTGCTTGCAACTTCCTCTAATCTGCCATATCTCTTTGACTCTGCCTTTTTCCCCTTTGCTTTCTATCGTCTACTATCTTTCTGACTTATTGTGGTGCCATTCTCCTGCCTGAAAAAAAAAATCTTCCAATTAATGTTTCTCCTTTGAGCGCCTCCGAAATCAGAATATGTTGGCTGTACGCAGCGGGGAGACCAGTGACAACTGAAGACCGGACACATATGTACCTTACCAATTATGACCATGTGGCCCGGGAACGCAGAAGAAGAATCCAAATTCCGTTGAAAACGGTTGAACTGTAGGCTAGACCTGCAGCTAACGTACAAAGAATCAAAGAGGCAAACAAAACCGTAACTTCCGTGGCGGAGGTAACAGTAAACAATCATAAGATTAATCAGGTCACCTTGCTCTTGAATGGAATTCGGTTAATCTGATTGCTGCCCACTCCACTCCACTCTAAATCCACTCCTTGGAATTAAGACCGCAGAATTCTTTGAATGAGGAAAAGTCGAACAATTAGGCCTAGGTGGGCCTATAATTTAGTAAGCCTACTTATCCTTTTTCTAGGAACCAATCAATCATTGATACGCTAATATTCCCAGCTTAGTCCAGAAGAAACCAGTCTCTCTAAAGGCTGCCTCATGTGACTCGATCAGATCGTGACGTGTCACCTCATTTGCATACCATCTAACTCGATCAATCTGACTCAGTCGGGCCCAGTCAGGTGACAGGGCCGAATAGGGCGGGTTCTAAAGTTCACTGATCGAGTCAGGTGGCTTGTGACCTCTTCTGTGCTGGAAACAAAATTTGGTCTACGTCACGACCTGATCGAGTCATATGAGGCAGCCACATAGTCTGTCGCCGCCTTAAATGGCATAGAAAAGGAGATTTTTCAAACATTTTCCCGGCTAGAAATTTCTAAGTGGTACTCTCTCTCTCTCTCTCTCTCTCTCTCTCTCTCTCTCTCTCTCTCTCTCTCTCTCTCTCTCTCTCTCTCTCTCTCTCTCTCTCTCTCTCTCTCTCTCTCTCTCTCTCTCTCTCTCTCTCTCTCTCTCTCTGGTGGTGAGATTAACGTCTAATCGGCCAGAGACCCTTATGGACGGCAAAGTGGTATTGGAAGATTGATGGTTAAGAAGTATTATGGTAGGAGATCGCCTCTGTTAACCGATCAATACGGAGATATAACCGTTTAAAGATACAAACCGACGCGATTCAGAATTTGAAAAATCACGAAAAATTCTCATTTTCTAGGCCATTTAGAGACAAGATTCAAGATTCTTTAATTAGCCAATGCATCAATGTATAAATGAACTCTCTCTCTCTCTCTCTTCTCTCTCTCTCTCTCTCTCTCTCTCTCTCTCTCTCTCTCTCTCTCTCTCTCTCTCTCTCTCTCTCTCTCTCTCTCTCTCTCTCTCTCTCTCTCTCTCTCTCTCTCTCTCTCTCTCTCTCTCTCTCTCTCTCTCTCGTATCTTTTCATTGTTATTATTATACAAACATTTTCTGCAAGTCGATAAAGAAGATAAGTTCTGATCACGCCTGCATGCAGAATTTGGACCATAACAACACACACACACACAACTCTTCCAAACGGCTAAGGGACATAACTCCAGGAACGTGGGGAGTTATTCCCCGTCCCCTTCCCCCCCTAAAGATGGCGGGAAGTGGCGGCCATAAACGTCTCGGGGAGTCTTCAAATGGTTATGAGATCTCGACACAATTTAGTGGCTTGGTCGGGATCCAGGTTTATGCGTTTATATTACTCTCTGTCTCTCTCAGTCTCAGTCTCTTTGTGTCTCTGTCTCTGTCTCTCTGGTTGGCTTTAACCTCTTTCACCGCCAGCCATTTTTGAACCAACATTTCCCATTAAACTTACATGGATAAAGAAAAAAAAAGTTTCTCCAATATTGGGGATTCATCTCTGACATGCTTAAAATAAGGTCTACCCTTTCGTCACAAAATTAAGAAAAGTAGATCATTGGATAACAGGCCCTGGTTTCAAGGCATTTAATGACATGGGTGTTAAATCAATATGGTGCAAAAAAGCGACAGTGGCGGTGAAAGGGTTAATACGTTTTCTCTTCCTGTGCGTTTTTTCTGTCCCCCCCCCCCCCCTTGCTTGTCTCTTTATATCTCTCTCTCTGACTCTGTCTCTTGTTTCTCTCCGTGTCTCTTCCTTTATCTTAGAAAGTCAAAATGGAGCCATTTTCTTACTTTTTGTCCTTGCATAATTATGGTATATGCCTGGGGCAGAGAGGAGGTGGGAGTGGGTTCCCCTGATCTGGCCCGGATGTTGTTTTATGTATTCGTACATTGAAAACCCCCACCCCAACCCCATTCAACAACAAAGAAATAAACAAAACATGTAACAAAACTGTACTGGGACATTTATTTCATTGTCTCTGTCTCTGTTCCCCGTCCATGTCCATGAAGAAGGAAATGTCTGGTCTTCATGCAATTTCATATTCTTCTCACTGCTTTCTACCAGCACATTTAGATTTGAAAAGGGCTCAAAAGACACACTTTTAACATTGTCTTGAATAAAAACAACAACAACGACCTTACTAACGTGCTGTGATAATCAGAATCTAGCACCTTGTACATAGTTTTACTAATATTTGTGATATGATAACTGTACCAAATAGCTGTGATAAGCAACCCACATTCATTGTATATAGTTTTAATAACAGCAGGAGCAGACTGGGAAGTGCCCCCCCTTTTTTGTTTTTACTATTAAGATCATTTGTTTTTAACATAGTAGTATTCTCCCACCCTCTGCCGCTCGCAGCGTATTGTTGATGAAAATGCTCGATACTCATTATTTTAATAATCATTTTATACACATGTAGGAATTTGACACCACCTCGGTATCCCCTCAGTCTCTATCCCCATGGTCTACAGACATTCATCCCCTCTTCTTTTTCCTAGGGCTTGTACCCACGTGTCGTCATATCCGGCCACAAGGAGCGCCATATTATGGGAGACCGCCATCTTAGTCAGTAACTTTGTTTGAAAAATGCCAGATCGATGCTGCGTATTTGGCTGTTCCAATTCGAAACTTATCTAAACTGTATTTATAACAATCTGGATGTTTTCTTTACACATTTAGATAACATTTTCACTTTGTTTACACACAAATAAGGACTAAGATGGCGACACTTTCGTTGGAAGGGTCGAGATGCGCACGCAGGTGGGGGGGGAGCCATTTACCTCTTCTTCATTCATTCTGGAATAAAAGCGTGTGCAAGGCACACAAACAAAGGCAGGCAACACTAAAAGACAACAATGAAAGGAAGACCCGAGTCAAAGAGAAGTGATAGAGGACTTTGCTAGCACAGAGCTTCCAGAAGGCAGGGGAACTATATTTGTACTTGGAAGATTATCTAGAACAAAAGACAAGAGAAAGAGAAAGAAGACAGAAAATACTAGATGACAGTAAGAAAAGGAGAGGCAGAGTCAAAGAGAGTGATAGAGGACTTTGCTAGCACAGAGCTTCCAGAAGGCAGGGGAACTATTTGTATTTGGAAGATTATCTGGAATAAAAGACAAGAGAAAGAGAAAGAAGACAGAAAATACTAGATGACAGTAAGAAAAGGAAAGGCAGAGTCAAAGAGAGTGATAGAGGGCTTTGCCAGCACAAAACTTCCAGAAGGCGGGGGGAACTATGTAGAACCCATTCTGACTACCGCCACGGAAAGTATGTTGCGATTATTAGATAAAAGCATTATTAATTTGCGAATGGTCAAAATCGTTACAAGTCTTATTGACATGTTTTCTACTTGGTGTATTGCACAATAGTTAATTATAAATACTAGCGCAACGCCTAGTACTGGCAATGCACCGTACTGGTAACGCCTAGTAACGGTAATGCCAAGTACTGGTAACGCTGAGTACAGCAAATTTGAAGCGATTCGGTTAAGAAACGGCGGAGTTATGAGGCCCCGTTTCCCGTTGGCGCTGCTCTGAGAGTGACGCTCTCACCCTATTCTCTTCCAATTTGTTGCCAGGCTTTGCCCGGGCCATAGCAAGCCTGACCGCAAATTGGAGGCGATTCGGTTAAGAAACGGCGGAGTTATTCGTGAAAAGGTGAAGCGGCGTCTAGCACGCGCGTTTCTGAACCGATTCTGAACCGATCCGCGCAAATGACACGGCCGCCTCGGTTGCCGTTGCCATCGCCCCGTCGCCCCGAGAGGGCTCACAGCAAATTTGAAGCGATTCGGTCGAAAAACGGCGGAGTTATAAGGCCCGTTTCGTGTTTCAGACAGACAGACAGACACACACACACACACACACACACACACACACACACACGCGGACAGTTGGCTTTTTACTATATGATGATTTCTATACAAAATAATGTGACCCAGCACCACGAAAGGAACATAAAGTCGCTGGGCTAGTTTCTCATATATCAGTCTTGCAAAGTGAAATATATCATTTTTGCATGACGTCAGGTTCTCGTGTGTGGTTTCGTTTCGCACTACAAGTACAAGACAATGAGATGCAAAGATCTTGGTATGCTGTCATAGCTATGATGGATTCATTGTCATATTTTGCTACAAGATGTATTATGTATAATGTAGAACGCATACCACATAACAGCATGGCCATAAAGAAGGAAAGACCGGGAGAGAGGGAAGGAGGGAGAGAGAGAGAGAGAGAGAGAGAGGGAGGGAGGGAGGGAGGGAGGGAGGGAGGGGGGAGGGAGGGAGGGAGGGAGGGAGGGAGGAGAGGGAGGAGAGGGAGAAGAGGAGAGAGAGAGAGGAGAGAGAGAGAGAGAGAGAGAGAGAGAGAGAGAGAGAGAGAGTTAATTTAAATATAGGGACACAGTTGCATAACGAGTTTTCAAATTGCTTTATTAGCACTCTAATTCATTCCAGAGATAGAGAGAAAAAGATAGATAGATATATATAGACTGTGTGTGTGTGTGTGTGTGTGTGTGTGTGTGTGTGTGTGTGTGTGTGTGTGTCAAAGGCTCCATTTGTTTCAATGGATAACGACCAGTTTCTCCCATAACAAACTTACTTGGTACTTTCAACGGGACTTTTAAGAATCGCTTGCACGCAAAGGTGTGTACTTTTCAATGTTCTCAAATCTGTTTTTTAACCCCCATATTTCAGCTGCATGCATCAATACTGGCTGTACTTGCGTATCAAAAATCTTTTAAAAAAAGCAGCAAGATTTTGAAATATCTGGCAGTTTACAAATATGTTTCACACAATCAACACAAGCTCTTTAGGCCTATTCTTCCATTCTGTCCTTGGTTCTAAGCATGCAACATGT
>CM065690.1:18360039-18362539 GCA_017654935.2 Phymorhynchus buccinoides | reverse complement strand
ATTCCTCTATAATTGTCAACGTTTTCGGGATCTCCTTTCTTGTGGAGAGGTATAATTATAGCTTTTGACCATTGAACAGGATAAATCCCTGTATTGAAGATTGTGTTAAAAAGTTTAGTAAAAAATAATTGAACATGCTTTCCTCCTGCTTTCAACATTTCAGCCGAAATGTCATCAAGTCCACCAGCTTTACCAATGTTTAGCTTACTAATTGCTTGAATAACTTCGTCCTGTGAAATAGGCTGATTAAGTACATGACCAGTTTCATCGAAAACATTCGTTTCTATGTTGAAATCCTGATTATCTTCTTCAAAATCAAATTGAAAGACATTTTTGAAGTGATCAAACCAATCGCTTGTAGTAATGTTATTCTTAATTCTCTCTCTATTGCCACATCCCATGCTTCTGAGGCGTTTCCAAAATTCTGAAGAGTTTTCAGTTTCCTTTGCTAGTGATTCTAACTTTTCTTTTTTATATTTCTGTTCTTTACATTTTAACATATGTTTGTAATTCTTCTTTGCATCAAGATAGGTTAGTCTTGCTTCTTCGACTTGAACTGTAATGTCTTTTTGATTTAATGCTAACCTTCCTTCTTGGATATGATCTTTCATCTCTTTCTGAATTAATGTCTTTTTACGCAATTTTCTGAAATGATTTAATTTTTGTCTAGTTTCTTTTTTTACCTTGCGACATTCTTCATCGAACCATGGAGAGCGTTTCTTCATATTTGCATAAATCGGTTTTACCATGCATGCACTACACTCCTTTAGACACTCAACAAAAACATTTAAGGTATTATCAATATCAGTATCCATGTCATTTAATGCTTTGCTGATTTTGCTTTGTATATCTCTGCTCTCCCACTCTTTAACAAATTTATCTTCATATTCTTTATTCCAGATAAGCTTTTCACTTACAGTGTCTTTGTGTGTGTCTGTATTTGCAGATTTATCATTTGGTGTTTTCCTTTCTATGACAACACTTACAGGCAAGTGATCAGAATCAACCATGCTCTTTACAACAAAAGATTTAAAATGCACAGAAGAATACAAATCAATGGATGCAATGAAATAGTCAACAGTACTATCACCTGAAAAACCAATATATGTACAGCTGTCATCAAAATTTGATTCGATAAGCCCATTTAGTATAATACTATCGAACATATTACAACATTCAATCAACTGCTCACCAAAACTGTTCATCTGAGTGTCAACATTTTTTCGCGGAAAATGATTATGATTTGAAAATACTGTTTGTGCAAAATCACCATTATCATCAGGCATAAAATAGTTTTTAGAGAGAGAGAGAGAGAGAGAGAGAGAGAGAGAGAGAGAGAGAGAGAGAGAGAAGAGAGAGAGAGAGAGAGAGAGGAGGCACACATCTAACTTTCATCTTATGCTGTTGTTGTTGTTGTTGTTTTCGTACCTTGGCTTAAAGACTGGGTGAGAGAGAGAGAGAGAGAAGAGAGAGAGAGAGAGAGAGTATGACTGAGAGATGTGAGAGAGAGAGAGAGAGAGGAGAGGAGAGGGAGGGAGGGAGAGGAGTATGTGTGCTTTGTTTTAGTTCGTGAGTGCACGCGTGTGTGGGTGTCTGCGTGTTCGCGCTTGTGTGTGTGTGTGTGTGTGTGTGTGTGTGTGCGTGTGCGTGCGTGCGTGCGTGTGCGTGCGTGTGCGTGTGTGCGTGCGTGCGTGCGTGTGCGTGCGTGTGCGCGCGTGCGTGCGTACGTGCGCGCACGCGCGTGTATGTGTGTGTGCGTGCGTGCACGCGTGTACATACGTAATTGCAATAATGTTTAAGTATGAGCTTAATGTATGGATAGATAATATAAGCGTGTGCGTGCATTTCCATATGCAAATGAGTGTATGATCGTGCAATGATTATTATAATCATGACGCGTGCTTGTCACAGTTGTGCAGTATTAATCATAACGGAGGTAATTATGGTAATTGTTCGCATCGTTTTCTGTGCCAGTATTGCTGCATTTATTTACATTAAAACATCGTGCGTGGTCTGCTTAACCCCTTCACAGCCAGAAGAAAATTTGAGAAATTTATTAATTTGTTTCTTTTGTATATATGTGTGTATGTCATTTATATGGATGTATAGTTTTAGTACTTTGTTTTGTTCTTAATTGTTTTTTTTTGTAAAGCGCGATCCTATATGGCATTTTTTAAAATATTTTCTTTTTACAAGTATGTGTTTGTTATCCTTTTTATTTTTTTTACTGTTTTTATTTAAACCTGGATCCGATAAGTAGAGTAGAGTGGTTCGACGTTTCCATCAATGTGTGATATTATGTGCTATAGGGTGCAATGGTGGAGGTGTCATGTTATGAATTGTACTGTATGTTTTGTTGTTTACAGGTTGTTGAGCGTTGGTACGATACATTGATGAGTGTTTTGTAATAAGTGGTCGAACTTTACGCGGTGACAGTCCTGAGATGACCATAGCTGTTGACGGGACTATGATAGAAAAATAAATACATAAATCAGCCTGC
>CM065690.1:18345039-18347539 GCA_017654935.2 Phymorhynchus buccinoides | reverse complement strand
TGTAAACATGGTCATCGTCGTTGTCGCAGTAGTAGTAGTAGTAGTAGTAGTAGTAGTAGTAGTAGTAGTAGTAGTAGTAGTAGTAGTAGTAGTAGTAGTAGTAGTAGTAGTAGTAGTAGTAGTAGTAGTAGTAGTAGTAGTAGTAGGTGTTGTTGTTGTTAGTAGTAGTAGTAGTAGTAGTAGTAGTAGTAGTAGTAGTAGTAGTAGTAGTAGTAGTATTAGCAGTAGTAGTAGCAGCAGCAAGTAGCAGCAGCATAGAAGCACAGTAGCAGTAGTAGTAGTAGTAGTAGTAGTAGTAGTAGTAGTAGTATGGGCTACAGTAGTAGTAGTAGTATATAGTAGTAAGAGTAGCGTATCGATTATAGCAGGAATGATGAGTTTTCATTTTTGAAAATAACGGTCGTATAGTATCAAAACTATCTTACGCGAGGCATAAATTCCACTAACGCAGTTAAACCACCAACAATCCATAGATGTTGTAATTTTTGTTTCACCAAAAAATCCATTTTAACACCAACGTCGAACATAAAACAAATGAACAAATTTTTTTCTCCACATTCTGCAAAAAGGTACATAAGGAAGAAAGGTGACAGAGTGGTTAAGACGTTCGCCTGCCAAACGTAATGCGTGACTGCAGCGTGAGTGACCTGACCCGGGTTCGAATCCCGGCCTCGCCCTTTCTTTCTAGTTTGACAGGAAAATCGAACAGTCCTTCGGACGGGGACTTAAAGCTAGTCTGACCCGTGCGTTTTTACGCACGTAAAAATCCCACGGCAGTTGAAAGTCGGTAAGAGCAGGGAGAAATCTCGCTGCCTGGAATGGCCAAATTGATAGCTAGGGTTTTCAAGTGTGCCCGCCCACACCCCCTCCTCACCCTGTGCCCCCCCTCCACACCAAAAAACAAAAAAAAATTGGGTAGGCGCTGCACTTGCGGCGACGCGATCTCCGGGGGAGAGCAGCCCGAATTTCACAGAGGTAAGTCTCTGTGACTAGAATATAACCCCCCCAAAAAAACAACACCCCAAACCATCATGGGCCTAATAACGCAACTTGTTGACAATACAAAACTGTATTGTTATCGATTTGTATTGTTATGCCGTTAAAGAATATATAGACAAAAAAATGACCAAAAAAACACCCCCACCCCCCAACACACGGGGACTATTTTCTTACCTTGGCGAAGTGTTTGTCGTCGTGGCGGAAGAATACGTCGACGTCACAGCGCGGGGCGCACGTGTCGTTGCCTTGGAGCTTGTCCACGTGCACGAAGCGAGGGGGGCACTGCTTCTCCCTCTCCCCCTCCACCTCCCCCTTCCTCTGCTTCACCTCCTTCCGACCCCCGGACTGCATGGGAGAACGGTTTCTGAAAAGAAAAAAAGAAGAATTTGAGATATCAGTTGGTATAATGATTTTTTTTAAAAGCCAAAAAACACCAATGCTTTCAAGTTTTCGATATTTTGTATTATCTCTTCATCAGGAAAATGAGTTTTAAAACTGACATGAGATGAAAAGGTACAGCTAAAAAGTTTATAAAAATAAACAAATGTATTTGTGAACCTCAGAAACAAAACCAGTTAACGTTAATTTTATGTATTTTTGTGCTGATTTACTTTTTCTCCCAATGGGGGAGGGACAGTGCCTTATGCAAAGACAGCTGTTTCGATCTGTGAAGATCTCATCAGTTTGCGTGATCGGCCTGCAATTTGACTGTCCAGTGGATGTCAACCCGAGCAAGAAGACATTCTACAAGAGAATCAGTTGGTTTAAATAGCATTTTATTATTTCTCAAAGTCACGAATGAAAATCAACAATGATCATTAGATAGGGCAACAAAAAAACGTGTATAAAGCCCTATCTTAATTAAAGAAAAAACGTGCACAGACAATAACAGTGACGGGCGGCTAAGCAGAGTAATGAAGCGCTATCTTAATTTTCAAATATATATGAACACATATATATATATATATATATTAATGTAATACGAAAACACTCAAACAAACAAGCAAACAGTAAGACGAACATAGAAAGGTAACGATATTAAATATAAAATATAATGAATATTAAAGAAGTGTGGTGAAAAATGGAGATCAGTCTCACACGGAAACAAACTGTTACAAGGAAACAAACTGTTACAAGGAAACAAACTGTTACAAGGAAACAAACTGTTACAAGGAAACAAACTGTTACAAGGAAACAAACTGTTACACGGAAGCAAACTCTTACAAGGAAACAAACTGTTACAAGGAAACAAACTGTTACAAGGAAACAAACTGTTACAAGGAAACAAACTGTTACAAGGAAACAAACTGTTACAAGGAAACAAACTGTTACAAGGAAACAAACTGTTATAAGGAAACAAACTGTTACAAGGAAACAAACTGTTATAAGGAAACAAACTGTTATAAGGAAACAAACTGTTATAAGGAAACAAACTGTTATAAGGAAACAAACTGTTATAAGGAAACAAACTGTTATAAGGAAACAAACTGTTACAAGGAAA
>CM065690.1:18335039-18337539 GCA_017654935.2 Phymorhynchus buccinoides | reverse complement strand
CAGAGCTTGACCCTTTCCTAACGATACAACTTAGGCTTAAAGCCCAAAGCCCCTAATTGTATGGTAGCATTCTAGTTCTCAAAAGATTAAAAAAATAAACAGTTGCTTTGTTCGTTTTATAGTGAAGGAAGGTTTGATGATATATGTAAAAGCCCCAAAACACTAATTATAATGGTAGCATTCTAGTTCTCCAAAGATTGAAAAAAATAAACAGTTGTGTTCGTTTTTAGTCGAAGAAACACAGAAAATTAGTAAAAAACAAAACAATCCTTTATTGTATGGTAGCATTCTAGTTCTCAAAAGATAAAAAAAAAAGAGGTTTTTTTGTAGTCCTAGTTCTATAAGAACGGGAGTACATTACGAAGGGACGATGGCTGTGCGTTTCTCTGCTGTATGTATGCATGCATGTATGTATGTATGCATGTATGTATGTATGTATGTATGTACGTATGTATGTATGTATGTATGTATGTATGTATGTATGTATGTATGTATGTATGTATGTGTGTGTGTGTGTGTGTGTGTGTGTGTGTGTGCGTGCGTGCGTGTGTGTGTGCGTGCGTGCGTGTGCGTGCGCGTGTGCGTGCGCGCGCGTCTGTGTGTGACCAAATATGTCCCCCTTCATAGCGCCTAAACCACTGAACCGATCTGAACGAAACTTGGCAGAATGATTCTTTAGACCTAGTATCTTGCAGATGCTGCACACCATGTCAGATTCACAGAACGACAAACCATATCTACGTAATTTTGGGGCATTTGTATGGGAGTCAAGCCTGGTCAAAACGAGATTTCTTACCAGCTATAAGAGGGAAAACACGTGAAACCCGTGATTTTGACACGTGATCTGCTTCTTTTATTCGTGATCAAGGGATTTAACTCCCAAGGCTGAGTGCACTCTAGATTACCCAGATTTGATGAAGGGATAAACTGACATATTATTGTGATTGATGGATTAGAGATGATTAAGTATGATGGATTACCTAATCGTGTATGTTCTTTATCATGGAAGACTATCACGATTGGCTAGTTTTGATTGCATGCATGGCTAGGGACGATTACGTAAGAAGGGTTGCTTAATAATTATTTGTTTAGTTTATGAGGGATAACGATCAAGATTGACTAGTTTGTATTGCAACTTTTTTTTATTAAACAAATTAATTACACACACACACACACACAGAACGGGTATATCACTGACATTTTCAACAGCGTGAGGTCGACCTTGAATTTCACCGAGTTGAATAATTTAGAGAGTGGAATTATTGGAAAGGTCAGCGTAACTCGGGCAGAACGAGAGCGGGGCAAATTAGTAGTAGTCCTAGTATAGAGAACCAACACTCGTGGCAAATGCCCTATTTATTACCTCTTCTTCTTCTTCTGTGGTGATGGCCAGCTTCTTTTCATAGAAGTAAATGCACACACTTTAGGGGGTGACCAAAGAAAAAGAAGCAGAAGAGAAAAGAAAACAAAGAAAAGCAAAGACAAAAATCAGCTATCACACATAGTCTACTTGAATTTACTTGGGTCCAGTAGAAAAATATAAGATTCAGCCAAAAAAATAAAAAAATCCTATTTCTGGACTGGGATGGGGATATTTACAGGGAGCTGCCGGCAGCTACTAATTTTCACGTTCGCCCCCAGGAAGCTGGGAACTAGCCGACCCTAGACACTCCATAAGGCAGTGCCCAGGCGGGCCCAACCAAAAGGTTTCACGTTCGCCCCCAGGAAGCTGGGAACTAGCCTGACCCTAGACACTCCATAAGGCAGTGCCCAGGCGGGCCCAACCAAAAGGTTTCACGTTCGCCCCCAGGAAGCTGGGAACTAGCCTGACCCTAGACACTCCATAAGGCAGTGCCCAGGCGGGACCAAAAGGTTTCACGTTCGCCCCCAGGAAGCTGGGAACTAGCCTGACCCTAGACACTCCATAAGGCAGTGCCCAGGCGGACCCAACCAAAAGGTTTCACGTTCGCCCCCAGGAAGCTGGGAACTAGCCTGACCCTAGACACTCCATAAGGCAGTGCCCAGGCGGGCCCAACCAAAAGGACAAACAAAGACAATCAAACAAATCCCTAACTACTGGGGTAAAAAAAAAAGGTACCTGATATTGAACTCGGCGAACAGCTTCCTCCACTCCACGTTGTCGTCCAGGGCCCCTCCCAGGGTGCCGGCGTCGAACTCGGGCTCGTCCGTCACGCTGGGCGCCTCCATGCACAGGTTCCGCTTGGGGTCGCTCTTCTCGGGCAGCTTGTGGCAGGCCAGCATGCTGGGCCAGGGCAGGTTGAAGCGCTGCAGGATGGGCTCGCACTTGGCCTTGACCTCCAGGCACATGGAGCGGCACGCCGTGATGATCAGGGTCTCGTCCACCAGCTCCGTGCACATGGGCGCGTACAGGGAGCAGAGGAAGAACTTGAGGAAGCGCGAGCAGCCGATCTGCACCAGCGGGATGAACTCGTGCACCTGGATGGCCGCGTCTTTCTGGTTGTTGTGGCCCACCAGGTTG
>CM065690.1:18325039-18327539 GCA_017654935.2 Phymorhynchus buccinoides | reverse complement strand
AGAGAGAGAGAGAGAGAGAGAGAGAGAGAGAGAGAGAGAGTGGTGTGCGATGGTCGCCAAAGCATGTATGGGAGTGTGTTTGGTTTGAACCAATCTATATTCATTTCAAAAACATAGTCAAACAGAAAGACAATTAGAGCAACAACAAGCTCGAAGCTTATACCGTGCTCCTTAAATTTGCATTGTGAGTGTTTGCCGGCATGCATATAATGTGTGTTTGTATGCAAAATCAACATTCTTATCTCCAACCTTTCCCCATATCTCCCCACTCCTTTTCCCCACCCATTCCCACTCACCATTACTGAAATCACCAAACCTGTAAATAAATTAAAACAAACCGTACGCTAAAGGTTAACACCCTCTAATCCTATTAAGGAGCGCTGACTGATCCCCCACCCCCACCCCCACCCCTGTTTTGGGTGTGATTGGTTATGAATGAGTTAATCCGCTTAAAGCCAAGTTGACAATCTACAGCCATTAGCAGTAAGTAAAACATGTGCATGTGCAGTATAAGTTCAGTATTAACTATTATACTATAATAATTATGATGACCATGCTGGCTAGATCATATGGCATTGAAGTAGCACTAAAGCATTATGCATGTGCAGAGAGTCAAAGTTCAGTATTAACTATTATACTATAATAATTATGATGACCATGCTGGCTAGATCATATGGCATTGAATTAGCACTAAAGCATTATGCATGTAGTCAAAGTTCAGTATTAACTAAGCTATAATAATATGATGCATGCTGGCTGATCATATGGCATTGAATTAGCACTAAAGCATTGTGCATGTGAGGCCAGTCTAAGTTCAGTATTAACTAATCTACTATAATATGATGCACATATTGGCTATGTCATATGGCAGTGAATGAGCACTAAAACATGTGCATGTGCAATGAGTCTAAGTCCAGTATTAACTATCATTCTACTATAATAATAATGATGAACATGCTGGCTATATGGCAGTGAATTAGCACTAAAACGTGTGCATGTGCAATGAGTCTAAGTTCAGTATTAACTATTATACTATAATATGATGAAATGCTGGCTACATCAAGTCAATAGAAACAAAGAGGCAAAATAGTATCTTCTATGCCCGATTTCTACAAATGTTCTATTTCAAATGCCAAATTTCAAATAAATATAAAATAAAAACTAGACAAGATAACTCAATTCGATTTTCTGTGTATTAACGATGAATCTTTGCGCCACCATGAAAAATTAAAATCTCAATTTATGCCAAAATTCCATGATGTCTGGTTTTCCCATGCACTGTCACATAATTTTTTTTTAATTTCCATTTTATTGGACGAATAAATATTGTGATTGTGATTGTGAAATGCTTCACCATCATTAAGTTTCACAAACAGATTCGAAATTAAATGGCTAAAATGGTCCTAAAGTTTACTTGTTAGTCCTGTGTGTGTGTGTGTTGTGTGTGGTTGTGTGTGTGTGTGGTGTGTGTGTGTGTGTGTGTTTTGTGTGTGTGTGTGTGTGTGCGTGCGTGTGTGTGTGTGTGTGTGTGTGTGTGCGTACATGCGCGTACGTATGTGTGCTCTATATATCCGTATTGATCTGTTTCATAGGGATTACTAAATATGAAGAGAGAGAAAAGGCCAAGCGTAAGCTTTTTTAAAATTTTACTTTAAATTGTTAAATTGTTGCTAAATTATTATTATTGTTATATGAATAGAGAAGACAGAAAAGGCCAAGCGTTTTGTAAAATTTTACTTTAAATTTGTTGCTAAATTATTATTGTTATGCTTCTTAATGTTTTTGTAATGTTTTCGTATTGCCCTCAAAATATTTGAGGATGATGAATGTTTCATCGAAGAGCGCTATATCTAAACTTTATTTATTTATTTATTTATTATTATTATTATTATTATTATTATTAACGTGATATTATTAATATTATTATATTATTATCATCATCATATTATTATCATCATTATTATTATATTATCATCATCATCATCATTATCATTATCATCATCATTATTATTATTATTATTATTATTATTATTATTATTATTATTATTATTATTATTATTATTATTATTATTATTATTAAAGTAGGCCTAAATTTGTATATTTTGGCTAGACAGACTACATAGGCCTAAATTGGTATGTTTGGCTAGATAGACTAATGGATGCAGGGATGAAGAATGAATTCATACATGAAGATGATAGATCACGTTTAACACAAATCTATATTATTATAGTAGGTGCCTATGCTATCTCGAAGCGAACCAATGTTCTCTGTATCCTTTCCGAAACTTTTCTCAACGATTTCTGACAACTCCGCCATTATAACTCACCTACGTCGCCTTCAAACTGCGTCCCTGCGCATGAGTCAGTACGGACAGGAAGTGTTTCTTTACTTCCGGGTCCTTCTCTTTCACTTCCGGTCAGGGACAGACTTGAGCGTTTCTCTTGTTCATTGTGCATTGTGCGTCAATACCAGTAACAATGATAATAATTGTACATGGGT
>CM065690.1:18272539-18300039 GCA_017654935.2 Phymorhynchus buccinoides | reverse complement strand
TGTCCGGAATTAATAGATAGCTGTCAATTTGATGCATTTGTTTTAAGGGAATTAAATCTGTGTGCACACCATATCTTGGTCACTTCTAAACTCGCTTTGCTCCCTTAGACGACAATTTTGCCTCTGACTTTGCTTTTGTAGTGGTTTGTTGTGGGGAAACCAATCAGTGTAGAGAGTTTTGTTCTATATAACGTCTATATATATAAAATTTAAAAAAAGTCTGATCTACCACTTCCCTATGTCTAAACCTGAAAAACCCGTCATCTTCTTTCATTTCTCCTTTTGTTTATGTATGTTTTGTTTGTGTGTGATTGTGAGTTGTTTCAGGAGTGATTTGTGAGTTTTTTTAATAATTCAAAATCGTTGCGATAAGAATGCGTTAAATTGTAGGCATCAGATATGGAAGGGGAAAATGAAATAACGAGGTTGCAATATGAATACAGACTTGGCACTAATAATGAAGGAAAAAATCACTGAAAGCTAGCCTATATTAGTATCATAAACATGTTATCTCCCCGTGGGGATACCGGGGGGTCTTTTGTATAAATAGTTCCCCCACCTTCTGGAAGTTCTGTGCTTGTAAGTTCCTCTAATCTGTCACTCTCTTTGACTCTGCCTTTTCCCTTTGCTTACTGTCATCTACTATCTTTCTGCCTTACCGGTCCATTCTCGTCTTTCACTTTCACAAAACTTTTTCAAAAACATTTCTTCCAGCCGAAGTCGGACTTGCTGGGCCTAACTATTTCTTAGTTAGGTGCATAACGGCAGCATGACGCATCTGCGCTCATAATTGACAGGAAACTGTCGGAGCGATCGAAGAAGAATAAACATGTTATTTAAAACTTTGAACTTATTGACAGAATACTCTGTAAAATGCAGTTCGAACACTCGGTTGAATGGGGCATATATAGTTAATTTTACCAAGAAAGGAATACAACTGAAATAGATCTCCGTAGCTAGAAATAATACATCATTATCAGTGCAATACATTATGATTATTACAACACTTCCTATGTCATTTGTGTGTGTGAGTGTGCGTGCGTGTGTATATGTGCGTGCGTTCATGTGTGTGTGTGTGTGTGTGTGTGTGTGTGTGTGTGTGTGTGTGTGTGTGTGTGCCTGCGTACATGCGTGCGTGCGTGTGTGTGTGTGTGTGTATGAGGAAGAAAGAGAACGTTGCGTGCAAGCATCGTGTTCATTTTACTTTCTAATGATTTATTATTTGTTTGCCTTTATGCAAAGCGCACTAAGGTCATATGAGAAAGGGCGCTATATAAATTCCCATTATTATTATTATTATTATTATTATTATTTTAAAACGATGGATATGTAACCAAAAAAATAAAAAATAAAATAAACCGGGTAAATTTTTAACCGAGGGGTAGATCGAATCCTCGCCATCCTGTGTATGAGTGACTGCGTGTCGCGAACCCTGTTACACAGGCGCCCCCTGTTGAGCTGAAGCAGCAACAAGAGACAACCGAGATTAAAAGTAAGACAAGGGGGAGACTAATCAAGCAGAAGGGGCGGATAACAGCTGGTTCGATCTGATTTCTCCAAAGGGCGGACAAGCTGTCGTTCAGTTCGTGATAACTTGAAAGGCAAACGTACAAGAGAGACAACAGGGCAGTTAAGGGTCCTTCACGCAGACAGACACACTGTATAGTAGACAGACTGGCTGACGACATGGCTTAAGCTAAAGAGAGAGAGAGAGAGAGAGAGAGAGAGAGAGAGAGAGAGAGAGAGAGAGAGAGAGAGAGAGAGAGAGAGAGATTTTGTTTAATCAGGGTTATGAGATAAGCAGTGTTTTTCTTACACTCAGCCCTGAGAGAGAGAGAGGTTGTGTGTGTGTGTGCGTGCGTGTGCATCAGTGTGTGTGTGTGTGTGTGTGGTCGTGTGCGTGCATGCATGCATATGTGTGCGTGCGAGGCGCGCACGCGTGAGAGAGAGAGAGAGAGTGCTGTTAAAAAGTTGTAGCAAGATGGTTTCGGGAGTTTTTGACTGTGGAAATAAGACTCATTGATTTTGATTGAGAGAGAGAGAGAGAGAGAGAGAGAGAGAGAGAGAGAGAGAGAGAGAGAGAGAGAGAGAGAGAGAGAGCGCACTTGTGTTTTACGTCCTGAATTGGACTCTGCCAGTGAAACATATTAAGATCAAGAGAGACAGACAGGCAGACAGACAGAGAAGACAAATAGAAAGAGGAAAAGACAGATATAATCAGGGATGAGCGATGTAGTTTGTGGGATTACTCTCTCTCTCTCTCTCTCTCTCTCTCTCTCTCTCTCTCTCTCTCTCTCTCTCTCTCTCTCTCTCTCTCTCTCTCTCTCTCTCTCTCTCTCTCTCTCTCTCTCTCTCTCTCTCGGCTCACACACATGTATTTTATGTTCGTATATGTATCAAGGACAGATTCGAAGACCAGGCGTTGCCTAAAATCTTTATCCTTGAGAAATAAAGTTTTTTTTTCAAGTTTTCAGTGTTTCTCTCTCTCTCTCTCTCTCTCTCTCTCTCTCTCTCTCTCTCTCTCTCTGTGCGTGCATGTATGCGCGTTTGTGTGTGTACATGCATGTGAATGTGCCCACCACGCATGTGTGCGCGCATGCATGTGAACGCCTTTGTGCATACGTGTGAGTCTGTGTTGAGTCGCTCAAAACATTCTTAAACTTATACCAGTGTACGCAGACGTGCATGGCATACAAACCCACTGTAGTGCATAACATAGGGCCTATGACAGACAGATGGACAAATAGACCGACAGACAGACAGACAAACAAGCACACAAACAATTTGTGCGAGAGCGAGCCATTTATCTCACGACGTGATAAAACAAGGGTGTTGTCGCGACTGTGTGGCAACACAGATGGTCGGTGACCTTTTATTCTGATACACAAATGTCAACACACAAGAGTGTGCGCGCGTGCACACAGCCACACACACACACACACAGAGTGACACACACACACATGTAGAATTACAAGCACACACACACGCCCATGCGCAGACACACACATGCATGCACACACCTACAAACACAAACTCACACACGTGCATGCGCGCACGCACGCACAGACACATACATGTGCACACACACACTCACACAGTGACACACACACCTACAAACACCTACACACACGCATATGCGCGCACACACACCGACACACACCTACAAACAATAACACCCACACACACTGTCTACCATGCCTGTACGCACGCACGCACACGCACACACATGCTCACACACACACGCGCGCATAAGCACTTTTCCAGACGATTTCTGAATAGTTAAAAAAACCCATTGGGAGCCAAGTCGTTGTGCGTGGACATTAAGCTAAGGGAGGTAAGTCAAGTTATGAGCGGATTGTTTCATTATTACAGTACAGTAACAACTTTAAAAGTTGTTTCCCTTTTTTTGTGAATTACAGTACACTCCGCTTATAAGGAACTCGACGGGAGCCAACTTTTTTGTTCCTTATAAGCGGCTTTCCTTGTAACCGAACTTCGGTTATAAGGACACTATATTCATTTTGTTTCTTATAACCCATATTGTGAAATAAAAAGAAAGAACAAATAGAAAACACAAAACACAAGCGCATTCTTCTGATGTTTTAATCAAGAGTAAAGAAATAAAAAACAAGCGATTAAATATGCAATTACTGCGCACAGTGGTGTACAGTGGTGAACAGTGGTGTACAGTGGTGAACAGTGGTGTACGGTGGTGCACAGTGGTGTACAGTGGTGAACAGTGGTGTACAGTGGTGTACAGTGGTGTACAGTGGTGTACAGTGGTGTACAGTGGTGTACAGTGGTGTACAGTGGTGTACAGTGGTGTGGTGTACAGTGGTGTACAGTGGTGTACAGTGGTGTACAGTGGTGTACAGTGGTGTACGGTGGTGTACAGTGGTGAACAGTGGTGTACAGTGGTGTACAGTGGTGTACAGTGGTGTACGGTGGTGTACAGTGGTGTACAGTGGTGTACAGTGGTGTACAGTGGTGTACAGTGGTGTACAGTGGTGTACAGTGGTGTACAGTGGTGTACAGTGGTGTACAGTGGTGTACAGTGGTGTACAGTGGTGTACAGTGGTGTACAGTGGTGTACAGTGGTGAACAGTGGTGTACAGTGGTGTACAGTGGTGAACAGTGGTGTACAGTGGTGTACAGTGGTGTACGGTGGTGTACAGTGGTGTACAGTGGTGTACGGTGGTGTACAGTGGTGTACAGTGGTGTACAGTGGTGAACAGTGGTGTACAGTGGTGTACAGTGGTGTACAGTGGTGTACAGTGGTGTACAGTGGTGTACAGTGGTGTACAGTGGTGTACAATGGTGTACAGTGGTGTACAGTGGTGTACAATGGTGAACAGTGGTGTACAATGGTGTACGGTGGTGTACATTGGTGTACGGTGGTGTACAATGGTGAACAGTGGTGTACGATGGTGTACAGTGGTGTACAGTGGTGTACAGTGGTGTACAGTGGTGTACGGTGGTGTACAGTGGTGAACAGTGGTGTACGGTGATGTACAGTGGTGTACAGTGGTGAACAGTGGTGTACAGTGGTGAACAATGGTGTACAGTGGTGTACAATGGTGTATGTGCGGAAAAATACAACCGAGAAATGCAGGGGGGGGGGGGGTGGCACATCGTTACCTTTACCAAAATTCCTTATATCCGACGTCAGTAGACGTCACGTGTTTCTTATAAGCAGCATTTCCTTATAACCGACTTCCTATTATCCGACTTTCAATAAGTAATAACAAAGAACAACTTCAGCAGGGACCCAAAGCTTGTGTTCCTTATAAGCGAATTTCCTTATAAGCGGCGTCCTACTAAGCGGAGTGTACTGTAAATGTTTGAGGCTTGCACATGTGTGCGTGCAAGTGTGTAGGTGCACGAGTATGCGTGAATGTGTGCGATTCAAGTGAGCGAATGTGTGTGTGTTTGTGAGTGTGTGTAGTGCTTCGCAGCACACATGTGCATAAACTGTTCTTTAAAAATAGTTTTACGCAGATTGTGACGATGTCTGTGAGTCATGATTCACATGAAATACTTCCGTCTAAAAATAATTATATTTTCGTTCACTCTACACGATTCAAATAATATACATGTCCTTTGGAGGGGGACTTAAAGCTAGTCTGACCCGTGCGCTTTACGCACGTATAAATCCCACGGCAGTTGAAAGTCGATAAGAGCAGGGAGATATCCCGCTGCCTGGTATGGCCAAATTGATAGCTAGGTTTTTCCAAGTCTGCCCCCCCCCCCTCTCACCCACCCCCCCCCCCCCAAAACAAAACAAAATTAGGTAGGTGCTGCGCTTGCGGTGACGCGCTCTCCAGGGGAGAGCAGCCCGAATTTCACAGAGATAAGTCTTTGTGACTTGAATATACCAAATACCAAAAAAGATTGTGTGTCTCAGTTTGAATCATAAAACTTTGAAGCCAAAATTTCTTGGTGCATGTCTGTCCGCACACTCGATTCAGTTTGTAAATGTTTATTAAGTAGTTCACTTTACATTTATCTTTAACATTGTCCATTGTTTGGTTATATTCTTTAAATGTAAATTTAACTTTTTTAGTGTGTGTGTTAGTGTATGATTAGGTCTGTATCACTATCCTATTACTTTCTTTAATGCTTACGCACACTCACACTCACCACACCAACAACACGCTACAATATTATACCTACTACCCTACCTACTCCCCCCTACCCCTTGAGCTGATCATCTGGGCAGTTGTTCCTTTCCCACAGTACTTGTGTTTTTAGATGATACCGGAAACCCCTGTTTGCATACATCAGTCGTCAACAAGCTGACGGAGGATGCTAAAGCGAAGAAGAAAAATCACTTTTAGTGGAAGGACGTTAAACTGAAGAACACACACACACACACACAGTCATTCAATAAACAAAATAAGTAAAGACGAAAAGTCAAACCCCATTTTCCAATATTGAAATTGAACCTTTATTAGGACATCAAAGTACTCTCCATTGGAGAAACAATAAAACCATGTGCTAAACCAACTAAATGTAAATATACGGAATGTATCACAACTGACATAAAAACGACTTGCGCACAATTAATATGACCTATTCATATGTGCTTAGGGTTATCTAATATGAGACATTTGTCCTTTTCATAATCATACCCGTAGTACATTTCTTTATCTAAAATTCAATTTGTTTTTATTATAAGTATAATCGTGAAAGTCTTATATCAAAATTGTTAAACTGCAACCATTTTATGTACATATTAACAAACATCATAAAACTTGATTTAAAAAAAGATAAATATCACTTGTATTGAATTTTTCATGGATTTAATGGGATACCTCTGAATAACAAGTGTCTGGGCTAAAGTTTTATCCTGTAAACAATTATTGTGATTTGTCGTGTTATTACGGTGCCCTACAACAGTTTACATTGCATTAAATTATCTTGATATTACCTACCTTGCTGACTATCTATCTTTACTGACAATAACTACTTTTAAAAAAATCAAAAAAGACACAAAAAATTCAGCCACCCTGAAGCCTAAACTTGTTCAGTTGCGGCTGCTAAAGATTAATTACAAATAATTAACTGATTGTTCAAATCATGTTTGCTCATACGAGATCTGGCCATAAACGTTTAGACTCATTTTTGTTCGCACTACCATCCTCAGAGTAATAAATTAATATTAATTAATATTAATATGCACAGACACAACAGATATATCGCTTTAATTAAAACTATGCGCACAAAACGACTTAGTAACTGAAAAAAAAAATCAATAATCAATACGCAAACTTGTCTATAAAATGCATAATTTTCTCAGGCAAGAATTATTACTAGAGTACTAACAGGTCTGCGTGTTGGTTGGGTACGTGTGTACCCCCACCCCCCTTTGAAATCGTAGAGAAAACACGTCATGCTTACGTCATTTTTTCCAATGCCTTAAGGGGTACGCAACCCCCCTTAGTACTCTATAATAATCTTTCAAAGAAATTGTGAGATATACCTTTCCTGACTTGTTTAAAACCCCCCTAAAAAAAACCCATCATTCCAGGGCTATGACACGGAAAGTTATGACATCATCAATGACATCACCAGGCATGAAAGTGGATGAAGATCAAAAAAGAGGAGGGGGGGGGGGAGATAGAACGTTCCCCCCAAAAAATTTTCGAACCAAGTTTTCAGCTAACTCACGTCAGAAGTTTTGTTCAGCGGGGGAGGGGGGCTAATCTATTCTGAAAATTTGGTCGGCACAAGTATCCTTCCACCCACATTTTCAGCTAACAACGCTACTTTTCTAATTGGCAAAGCATGAAGAATGTTATTATCCACACAAAAATCTAAACAAACAAAACTACTAGACACAACACTGTTGCATTATCACGGTTATGGTTATCACATAATGTGGTAAGATCATCAAACCCTTATTTGACATATACAGAGGTACAGTGGAACCTCCCTTATAAGACCTCATTTTGGATGATTTTTGAAGGTCTTATAAGGGAGGTTCCACTGTACCTCCCTATAAAGACTTTCCATAGACTCTCACTAAAACGTGACCCCAAACTTATTCACTGATACTCCCCCCCCCCCTTTCATATCCAGACTACTAAGTGTCCACCTCCCTATTAAGACCCCTCCCTATAGGGGGGCTGATTATTCAAGGTCTTAATAGAGGAGTTCCACTGTACCACAAAAATGGTCACTGTCATCACTGTCAATGTTTTGAATATCCCCAGTCAAATAAACCGCTTTTAAAATGACACATACATACAATACAAAAGATAATAGGAGAACAAACAATAAACAAACACCACAATATTGTCAAGTGTATCATCACATACATGCATGAAATGACAGATCGATACAGTCAAAAGGGACTGAAATAGGCACACGCATGTACACACACACACAAACCCACACACTTTGTTGAGAAATTGCGTCACAACCAAGGAGGTGCAAGATGAACACCATGCGCTCTGTTCCAACATCTTTCTATCACAGTCGTTGTCTGCTCAGTAAAACGGCTATGATACATAACATGTGCTAAAAAAACAGCTTTGTGGAACCTCACTTATAAGACCTTTAAAAAATCATCCGAATGAAAATTCATTTAACGTCCTCCGGTCTGGAACAGACACATATGGGACATTTATAGAGATAAAGATGGTGGGAACGATCCTGGAGGCAATGCCCGGAGGCCAACACCAGGAAAGGCAAGAGCAAAATCATCCAAAATGAGGGGTCTTATAAGGGAGGTCATTTTAATACTTACAAAGAAGGGCAATGTTTCCGAGAAGTGGGTCTTGTATGGGAGGGAGTCTTATAAATGGGAGGTTGTATAAGGGAGGTTCCACTGTACAACTAAAGTTACTGGGAACTTATGCCATCAGACATGTCGAAAAATTAAGCTGATTAACAATACCAAGAAAACTGCAGAAAACATACAACTTTTTTTTTTTATTAACAGAAAACTTGAAAGACACGAATCAAAAAGAAAAATTACAAACAAAAAACCCAAAACAGACACACAGCTTAAACAGAGTAAATGAAAAAAACACGAAAAAAAAAACCACCAGCAAAAGCAACAACAAAAAACAACATAAGGACAACACAATCTTTTCCAGCGTTGAAGACTGACAAAATGAAGGAAATGAAAGGGACAAAAAACGCTGAGAAACTTGAAAAAGTGGAAAATACAAAGCAAACGAGAGGATTTGCCTTCAAACAGAGCGTCAGAACTGCCTCTTTTCTTAGTATTATTTTTTTTTTGCATGAGGGAAACGCATTCGCGGAAGAAAGGAACACATCACCAAGAATACGCAAAACGTTACGCGCGTCTTTCTCAGTCTTATCTTTCAAAGTGCCGACAAATTTCCACACAGAAATTACAAGATGCAGGTTTTCGTTTGGCAATTCGGGGGGGGGGAGGGGGGGGGGGGGGGGGGGGGGGGGGGGGGGGGGGAAGTGACGCATCCAAAATAATTTTCCGGTCCGTCCAAATAAAGTTTGTTTTTCTTTAACCACCTCAAAATATAAGCCATCTTTGACAAAGGGTGAAAAGTGGAAATGATGAAAAAATATTAGAAACCATAACAATTAATTCTGCAAAAATTAAGGTGAAAAAGAAAAAGCCATTTAAGAAACAAATGAGACTTTTGTTCCCGAGAACGTGAAAATTGCTTCGGTTGCCTTTTTAAAGCTTTTGGGTGTTTTTAATTTTGTTTTGGCAAAGCATAATGCTATCTATTGTTTCTGGTCACAAGAGTGAACGCAATATTCTTTCCGACCAAAACTCGTATACCGGGTAATTCTTCATATTCTTTGCACAACCACTACACACATTATGTTTTCAAGCGACTTGGTGAAAGTCAAAAAGCAATATGGTTAAAAAAAAGAAGCCACAGTTCACAGCAAACAAGATCAGATAAATGCAGTTCATCCTTTCAGTTAACCAGTTGATTAAAACAACAATATTCCCTGTCTCCCGCTCACCACCCCCCCGCCTCCCTCACCACCCCCACCCCTTCACCACCCATTTCCAACACAGGACTTTTCTTATTATTGGTATGGCATGGTATATACGGTTGAAAGATAAGGACCTCAAACAGAATAGGAAGGGGTTGTTGTTGTTTACCCTGGTTTAAAGACTCCAGGGATCATTCCAACAGCCGAAGCACTTGAACACTATGGTACAAATGCAACAGCTAGGGATGAGAACATTACGTGTGTGACCGTTTTTGATTACCCCGCCACATGGGCAGCCACACTCTGACTTCAGAGGATCTAAGACTGATGATGTTATGCTAGGAGCTTGTCATGGCTTAGGACAATCCGCACAACCATGCAGAGCATAACACCATTGTTTTCATGTAGCCTTGGTGTTCTAGCATATGTCAACTGGTCTGACACAGCCTCATGCCAAGGCGAAGGGAAGGGGGTTAAATCATCATACAAGAAATATGTGAGAGTATGCGCGTGCATGCGTGTATGCTTGCATGCGTGCGTGGTGTTTTTTGTAACACACCACCAAAGGTTAAAAGGGGTATACAAAGGGAGTACCCATACCAAAAAAAGCAAATGATGGTATTTAGTACCACCGCTTGATCAGAGCAGTGAAAATATGAAAGGTATCAAAAGTAGAACACCGGTTAAGAAGAAAACTACATTCAAACAGTCTTCAAAATTCAAATGATCAGATCACGAAAACAAATCATATGGTAATTACACCAAAGTGCAAGATTTTTTTTTTAAAAACACCCACACACAGATAACATTTTCTTATATACAGGCTATTATTAAATTCTTCTTTCTTAAAACATGTACAGGACAAATTCTTGCTATTCAAAGTCAAACAAGTGCTTTTTGGTGCAGCATAGTGATAGTCAAACCTTCACTTAGACCTGTTTACCCCTATTTTGCAAATTTGTAATTTCTGAATTAAAAAAATATAGTAATTTTGAAGGAAAAAAAACTAATCCAACGCGCGGCGGATTCTTTTTCTTCACAAAACCTGATCAACCAGAAAACTATTTGTAATAACACAATTATATGCAAGCAATAATGCACTGGGAGACCTTTAAAAACATTTTTTAAACCATGTATTTGCCTTTTCTTTGGTGTCTTTCCATCAGATTTTGGATCATTTGACCTAGAACTCTCACCACGCGGTCGCTTTGATGCCATCTTGAAACAGAATGAAAAGAAATTGACGCGCGTTGTATGCTGGGAACCAGAATGACTTTTCACCGCATTGTTTCAAAAGCATTGCTTGCCGATGCAACTGTCGTGGTGTTTTTTTTTCGTTGCCATAATTCGACTTTTGTTTCGTAAAAATTACGACAAAATCGTAAAGGTAAACAGGTCTGTAACACTGGCGCCTTTTATACAACAGATCTTTGTCATCCTTTTAACAGATACATTACGTGCTGTGTAAAAAAAATATACACTGTGCATACCGTGGATTATACTTGGGCATTTTCTGTACAGGCAAGGTTGTCTTTGTGTAACTTTTAAGCAAAGGAAAAGGTCAAATGGTGTGGTGATAAAATATGGGGTGCTGTCCATTTCGCCTACGCGTGTTTCGCCTACTCATTGATGTAGATAATATGCCGCTTCGTTTGCATTTGTTGCGTCGGCTGTGTCGTTTCGCCGACACCGAGTGTCTCGCTTCGCCCACCGCATTACACAGCACGTAGTATTTGCCAGCACATAAGGTGGTTATAAATTGTGATTTGTTTTCTGTTTACCATATTTTTCGGATCATTAGGCGCTGCAGTGTATAACGCGAATAGGGCAATTTTCAAGAAAAATCTGAAAAAATTAAAGCAAAAGGTGCCCTCGTTTATAAGGCACCTCGCAAAAGAAAGTCAAACTTTGAAGCCCGTACGCGTTCGGTAAAGGCTTGCCGACCGCCATTACTGCTGTTCAGAAACGAGAGTTGGCTCCCTTTTCAAATCATCGAACTTCCATTTGTGCCACTTCCGGCTGTTGTGTTTGGACTTTTCTTCGCGAAAACTGATAGAATTGTGGCATTTTAAGCTCTACAACGATGCTTTTTACATCCATTGAAGGGTTATGGCATCTATTTGGTGGTATCTCGGACGATAATAGGGATTTTGAAGCATTTTAACATGAGTTTTCGTCGTATCGGCGTCTCATGACCACTTTCGATGTCTGACTCACAGTAGACTGTACTGAGCACGGCAATCGTTGCCTCTCTTCTCATGATTTTGTTCACTAATAGGGCACCCTCATTTATTAAACGCATAGGTTGAAATTGGAGAAACAAATATCGCCTTATAACCCCAAAATTATGGTACATAAAGCCATTAAATTTGTTAGCAAGTTATCCATTTGTACGTGCACGCATATGCACACGTTTTTTGTGTGCACAAAGGACAATACTTCTAATTAAAAAGTTTACATGAAATGAGCCAACCATGGAAATGCTAGACGCGTTGTAACGACGAGGTTGTCAAGTTGTTCCGGTTTAGCATTTCATCAGTGAAATTCAAAAACATTGTATCTTGATTTTTGAGTTAGATACATAGTCAGCATTCTAATTTTTCCAACCACCTTCCACCAAAAGCTTGTATCTCTAACGACTTTCTATCTGGGGTAAATGAGGTTGTGAAAATAGACGAAAAACTCTTAAGTCCCAAATTCAGATCTCGTATCTTCGTTCTTTTCAAGTCTAAAAAAACACTTTTCAGTAATTTTAACAAAAAGTAGGACTAAACTAGCAATGTCTTGAACAACATATTCATCACAGTTAATCAATTGTGATCAACGCGGTTAATTTTTAAAACAGTTTATTTTGTTTTTCTCAAAACTACCAAAATTGAGATATGAGGTTTTTGAATTTCACCGACGATTTGCTATCCTCTTCTGTGTGCGATGTGTGTTGTCTTTATTGTGTTTTGCGTACTTTTGAACATTCATTTTAGGCAAAACGAGACCAATTATCAGTTTGTCGATGGAACGTGCATAGGCAAAACTCGCTTAGGCGAAATGCACGCAGGCGAATAGTGGCACAGCGAAAATATTAAGGTCATTATTATTCAAACAAACAACCAGTGTCTACTTTACAAAATGAGGCACCCTCTCGTGAAAACCATTGCACTCTGAATCAGTCATGGACGGATAAAATTATTATGAGACACAAACATTCTTATACCAAAACAAAAGGAGAGAGAGAGAGAGAGAGAACGAAAACGAAATTTTATTTAACCAGGGAAACATGATAAGCAATACAATGTTTTTTTCCACCCAGCCCTGGAGAGAGAGAGAGAGAGAGAGAGAGGGAGGAGAGAATGAGAGAACGAAAACAAAATTTTATTTAACCAGGGAAACATGAGATAAGCAATACAATGGGTTTTTTCACCCAGCCCTGGAGAGAGAGAGAGAGAGAGAGAGAGAGAGAGAGAGAGAGAGAGAGAGAGAGAGCGAGCTTCAACATCATAGAGACAGAGCTTCAGACTGTCATGGGGCCCGGGTCAATGACCCCAAACTGACCCCTTGTTTTGTACAGCCAGAGATAATTATGACCCATGAAATCTGAAGACAATCTGAAACTCTTGACACACATTACTGGCCCCTCATTTTGGAAATTGACCCCTCAACATCTGTTAATCAAGGGTCATATGACCCATAAAGTATGAAGACAATCTATATGCTCAAGAGAGAGACAGAGAGAGAGGGGGAGAGAATGAGAGAGAAAGAGTGCGAGGTGGAACTCTCTCTCTCTCTCTCTCCCTCTCTCTTATCATTTTTTTGTCGATTCTACTTCTTTTGTCTATTGCTATGTCCATTGTTCGTTTGGTTTGTTGTGACTTTCTTTTCAAAAATGTATTGCTTGTATCCATTGGGAGAAAAAGTAAATCAGCACAATTTATATAATTTTTTATTTTTTGATCACGGAACATTACTCAAAGTTAACGTTAACTGGTTTTGTTTCTGAGGTTCACAAATAAAAACATTGGACACAGAATAGCTTTATCAAAGCAAACTATTCTGCATTTCAAATGCACTAACTTTTCAGTCCTTCAGAGTAGGGGTACGGAGCTGGCTATTCACTGAGATTTTTCTTTCATGCTATATATATATATATATATATACAGCAATAATCGCAATAAAAACCACGTAATTTGGCAAAAGGGCAACAACAATAACAAGAAACTAGCCAATCACAACACCCCTCTTTCTGTTCTTATTACCCCCACCCCCCAAAAAAAACATCACACAAAAATTCCCATTCCCAACAGAATCCCAATGAATATTACTACACCCACCTCACCCCCACCCCAATCAAAAGTCATTTTCATCCACCGTCCCCCTCCCCCCCCGCCCTGCCCTTTGGAGTCGAAGCGTCTGGGGGAGGGTTGGAGTGGTAGCCCCTGCTGAACTGGCTGGAGGCCACGCTGCTGGCGTCGTCGGCCACCGCGTTCCCCGTGTAGGACGAGTAGGAGAAGCTGCTGAGTCTGGCCGGGGCCCACGAAGTAGTGCCCCCCCCTTCTGCTTGAAACACACAGGGACGAAAAATGGTATCTGACGACGTGGCGTCACAGGCCTTAGGTATTAGGTATTAAGTACTTTATAGTCCAGGGCTCACAATCGTCCCGCAAAACAAGGGGTCCTAGAGACTACTTCATTTACATTATAGAGGGTCCCAGAGGCGGGACAGAGGGTCCCTGTGGCATAGCGAATACTAAAAATAATTTTTCTAGTGCATCCCTGGGACCCCCTGCATATTCTTTCAGAGGGTCCTGTAGAATTTTAGTTCTTCATAGACCCCCAAATGGGCGTCCCTGGGAGCCCTGTAGTCACAGAGGCATCTGTGAAATTCGGGTTGCTCCCACCTGGAGCGTATCGCAGCCAGAGGCGCGCCACCCAATTTGTTTATTGCATGCCCCGTGAAGGACAAGTAGGAGAAGCTGCTGAGTCTGGCCGGGGCCCACGAAGTGCCCCCCCCCCCCCTACTTCTGCTTGAAACACACGGGACGTAAATGGAATTTGTCACACTCACAGGCTTTAGGTATTAGGTACTTTATCAGAGCTAATTCTAGGATTTTGAAAAAGTGGGGGCGTTCCCCCCATAAGAATTAAAAAAGGGGGGCAGGTCCAATGGATACGAGGGGAAGGGGGGGGGGGGGGGGAGGCGGCCGATTCAATCTTCGCTAGCCATGGCCACTTCTTCAGCCACTCGTCTTGGCCAATCGTCTTGGAACCGGTGTTCCCTCGCACTAGTGCTGTTATCTTCGGGCTGATTCTCTGAGACTGTTGATGCAGTAGCTGTTTCTGCAACATCTTCTGCACACACGTTTGGCATAGGACTTCTTTTTCTTTCTTTGCCGCCACAAAAAGTCAAAGTCAAAGAGCGTCGCTGTCTGCTTCGCTTTGAAGAAAATTCAACATGGCAGGTTGGACTCTCGCAACTTCTTGTCGGTAAAACGAGATGAACGCGATTGGTTGATTTACAATAACATTGTAAAGGAACCAATGAAATGTCGAGAAATCATTCATTCCTGCTCAATGCTTTCGGTTTGTGCAGACGACGGATTTAGCAGACGACGAAGGAATTCCCGCAGCGATCGGTAAATAGTGCAGACAGTTCTGCAAATATGCGGGCGTCGGAACAGATTTGGGGGGGATTATATCAATGCCGCGCCTGTGACGTAAGTGTCCCGCGCGACCCACTTTCTCCGTTTCTTATCTACACCCCCCCCCCCCCCCCACCCTTTCTTTTCTCGGGCCGCCACTTTAATTGCCATCCACCATCAAACGGACGCCGATTAAGGCATTTGTCTCTTTGAAGCCCGATCTACCTCCCCATCACGAGAAAGTGACAACCACGGTCGGCTCCCTTTGAACCCTTCCTTTCCGAGCACGAGAAAGATAGGAATGTCGGCACGTGATAACAATGTAACCGGCGCGTGATTGTTCGGTACTAGTATGCATAAAATTATAGCATCATCTTGTGACGTGTCAATTGCTATAAACCAACCACAGGCTTTCATTGTTTGAAAGTGAAGGCTATAATTGGAGTAGTGAGAAAAAGTTTTCACACAAGACGCTGAAACCTAGCTAGAGCAACATTGCAGACTCAACCTCTCCCAGCCAGTCATAATAAGCCCAACTAGTGAGTATTATTGATGGCTGGTGATTGAGATTTGGTTTGTTTGATCCGAGTTGTGATCTAGATCCTATGTTCAATGATGAATAAGGAGTAGATAGATATGTTATTGAAAAGAAGTGGTAAACATTCTGTTCTATTTATGTGCACTGATTATTTGTGTGTGTGTGTTTTTGACTTTAACACTTTTGGTACCAGAACCGGATTTTATGCCTACTAACCCTTTTGTCTATTTTTAGTAGGAAACCTGTGGGTTGCAATCTTGCACTTTATGATACCATTCCTTTCCAGGTGTTGGATGGAGAGTGATGTTGGCTTGATCACCTTTTATGTTTTACTGATCTCAGTTTGTTAACTGAAATTCAGATTATGTGTTCTTAGTGCTATTGTACAAGGGAAGCCTTCTAGCCGGTTGGGATTCACTAATTCCCTGCCGACTGAAGCCCCTTGTCTCTAAGCCATAGAGAACTACATCCACCTTCTCCTGTGATTATCAGCAGGGCATCGTGGGCCGGACGATCATCCCGGACTCACAAGCACCAAGACGGGAACGCCGCCAAGACGACCCGCACCCAGAATCCGCGAGGAGACCACGCCTGAACCGTGCCATCCCGCGAAGCCGTAACCGGAACGACTGGGAGCTACTCTCACCTGATGAGCAAGCCCAGCCAACCCAGCACTCGCCGATCCCTACGGAGGAACTTGACAGCAGCTAAGTCCCCCGGACCGCGCCAATCATTTGAACTTTCCCCCTGGCACTGAAGACACTAAGTGACCCTTCTCGCTTGGGGCTAACCTTCTAGAAAGACAAAAGTCTTGTAAATCCTTTCGGATTTCATTGTCATTGTTTTTTCATTCATATTTTGTTTTGGCGCCATTGAGCTGCTTTATTATTATTGTTGCATAATCTTATGCAGATTGTGTGAGTAAATAAAATACAAGTGTCAAATAATCCTGAACCCTTTGGTCAGACTGATGAGAGTGGGAGTCTTGTAATTTCATGTAAAACCCTACTTCTCTCTGTCTGCTATTTAGAGCAATTCAACCACTTGTATTTCTTACAATCATACGAGCCAGAACCCGGGCACAAATATAAATTTATTAGATGAAAAGGGGCCGGGAAAGTTGCTCATCTCCCATACCCTAGAGAAGTGGGCTAAAGGCAAATTTTCTACTTAAAAATTTAACACACTAAAAGTCTTCCCTAGAGGCTTAGCCTTTTAACCCATTACCTCGTCACAGCGCTCTAGAATCAGCTCTGCTTTATAGTCACAGAGGCGACTCTGTGAAATTCGGGTTGCTCCCACCTGGAGAGCGCGTCGCAGCCAATTTTTGGCATGCAATTTTTGTGTGACTGATGAGGAAGGAAAGGGGTGTGTGTCAGAAGAAGAAGTCAGAAGTTTCTTTATTGTCCATTGGCATTGTACAACGCACATGGAAACTTGTCTTCCACCGTTTAAAATAAAAATATGAAATAAAAGTATGAAACAGAAATTTACATTAACAAATATGTAACTCTCACCACACCCAATCATTCATCCGCTCTCCGCTATCTTGCTCACTCATCATGCAACCCATCACCACTTCTGCCTTCATTTTTAACCCTTTCTTTTCTTTTTTTCTTCCTTTCCTCCTTTTTTCTTTGTTCCCTTTCTCCCCCCCCCCCCCCCCCTTTTTCCCTTTTTTCCTACCCCCCCCCCACCCACCCCACTTTGTGTGTGTGTGTGTGTGTAAATTTTGACCAAATGACAACTTTTTTGTTGCCACTGGGTTTAACGTATGCTAAGTGCATGGACACATGGGACCTCGGGTTATCGTCTCATCCGAAAGAGTCCACATTCAGACCGTAAGGCCTAGTGCAAAGTGAGAGGGAAAATCCCCTGTACCCAGGTTCGAACTCGGGTTTACTTGACACGAGGCGAACGCGCTACCACTGTGCCACTCTACACTTGATTAACTCATTCAAGTCGTTCCGGCCGTTATATGTCCGGAATAAATAAATAGCTGTCAATTTGATGCATTTGCTTCAAGGGAAGTAAATCTGTGTGCGTAAGTCTATAAGTGACCTTTGGTCACTTCTAAAGGTCACTTCTAAACTCGCTTTGCTTAGACCACAATTTTACCTCTGACTTTGCTTTTGTAGTGGTTTGTTGTGGGGAAACCAATTGGTGTAGAGTTTTCCTGTATAAAGTCTATATATAAAACAAGTCTGATTTACCACTTCCCTATGTCTAAACCTGAAGTAACTCTCTCTTTCTTTTTCTTGAGTTCCTGTATGTTTGTATAGTTATTCTGTTACAGAATTTGAACGTTTGTGAATGGCCATTCAGCATTTTTCTTTTATTCTTAGAAGCATTCGCGCAGGCATGTGCTTGTGCGCATATTTGCGTGCATGCACGTGTGTGTGTGTGTGCTCGTGCATGTGTAGGCATAGGTGTGTGTGTGTGTGTTTGTATGTGTGTGTGTGTGTGTGTTTATATGTGTGTGTGTGTGTGTGTGTGTCTGTCTGTCTGTCTGTATGCAGACCTGTTTACCCCCTACACATGCCTTGAGTAGTCTGGATAGCTAAAATGAGTAGTTTGGGTGCAAAATGTGTAGTTTTATTCATTAGACCATCAAATAATGTTTACTGAAAATGAGTAGTAATCAAGAATTAAAGAGCATTATTTTCAGGCTTGAAGAGTAGTAGAGGTCCAAATTGAGTAGAATACTACTCGAAAAGAGTAGAGTAAACAGATCTGTGTATGTATGTATGTATGTATGTATGTACGTACGTATGTACGTACGTGTGTATGTATGTGTGCATGTGTATGTAAATGATAGGTTGTGTTCGTCAGTGTATGTGCTTGCGTGCGTGCGAGCATGGGTATTGATGTGATTTGGTTAAATGTATTTTCTGTAAAGCGCCATGAGCAGCTAGCCTGGAATGCGCGCTACATAAGCTTTCTGTATTATTATTATTAGTCATTGTTCTTATTTTTTACAGTAATAAAGTTTAGGTAAGAAGTTTGAAATTATAATGTAATAAATATAATTATCAAGCTGCAACGCTTATATTTGCTACCTTCACTTTGCTTTGACACAACGTGAAAAAAGAAACAACTTGAAAACCAGCACAAGCAGCAAAATGATACACAAATCATGCAGACAGAAGACTTTTAAAACTCTCAGTGCGCCCTCCCGATTCCATTGAGCAATAGCCTTTTTAGGCTCAATCAACGTACCCGAACCAGAACCAGAAGAATATTGTAAATTTAGAAGAAAAAACACCTAACAAAACCAACTAACCTGATCTGTCCATAGGTTTGGAATTACTACTGCCATCTGCAACAAAACCAACACAATTTAAAAAAAAATTCATTTCATAGCCCATTCACTTGAGAGCAAACTGAATAGCATATTTTTTCAGACTACAGTGGAACCTCTCTTATAAGACCTCCCATTATACGACTCCCTCCCATATAAGACCTACTTCTCTGAGACATTGCCCTTTCTTTGTAAGTATTAAAATTACTTCCCTTATAAGACCTCATTTTGGATGATTTTTGAAGGTCTTATAAGGGAGGTTCCACTATATAAGCGCACCTTACTGAATTTTACACACATTTTACACAACATTCAGATTTTGTTATTATACTTTCTTACTATATTATCGGTCACATCATAAGGCGCAGGGGTCTGAGTCTGGGGCATAATAAATATCGCCTTATCAGAGCTGATTCCAGGATTTTGAAAAAGTGGGGGCGTTCCCCCCTAAAGAATGAATAAAGGGGAGCAGGTCCAATGGATACGAGGGGAAGGGGGGGGGGGGGCGTCCGATTCAATTTTCGCTAGCTTCGCCACTTCTTCAGCCACTCGTCTTGGAACCGGTGTTCCCTCGTACTAGTGCCGTTATCTTCGGGCTGATTCTCCGAGACTGTTGATGCAGTAGCTGTTTCTGCAACATCTTCTGCACACTCGTTTGGCAGAGGATTTTTTTTTTTTTTTTTTTGCCGCCACAAAAATCAAAGTCAAAGAGCGTTGTTGTCCGCTTCATTTTGAAGAAAATTCAACATGGCGGGTAGGACTCTCGCAACTTCTTGTCGGTAAAACGAGATGAACGCAATTGGTTGATTTACACTAACATTGTAGAAAAGGAACCAATGAAATGTCGAGAAATCATTCATTCCTGCTCGATGCTTTCGGTTTGTGCAGATGACGGATTTAGCAGACGACGAAGGAATTCCCGCAGCGATCGGTAAAAAGTGCGGGCAGTTCTGCAAATATGCGGGCGTCGGCCCGCGCTTAGACCCGATTATTACGGGAAGGAACTGTTTTGAGGGGGATTGTACCAATCCCGCACCCTAAAATCAGCTCTGCTTATACTTATTAGTCCGAAAAAGTGTGGTAGTTAAAAATGATTTTTCAATACAAATTTCAATACAAGACTGACACGGACAGATATTAAACAACACCTATACAATTATCTAAAAGTAAAATTCCTGTGTAATCATAAACTTTACAGTCGGAACCGACGTTCAAGTGATTATACCATTAACAAAAACAGTATCACAGAGATGTTTTCATGGTCTACCTGTAGAGGCGATTATAAATAATAAATTGACTGGCCTGTTTCTTAAACTTTGACCAAAAAATCATGAAATATTTCAGCCTAAAATTTTTGTATTTAAAACAAAATTATACATATAAAATAAGATAAGGCCATATCAGGTCCAAGAAGTTTATGTGAGGGTTCTTAAACGTTGACAACAAAATCATGAAATATTTCAGCCTAAAATTGTTATATTAAAAACAAAATTATACATATAAAATAAGATAAGGTCATATAAACAGGTCCAAGAAGTTTATGTGAGGGTTCTTAAGTAAAAGAGTAAAAACAGAATAGCACAAGGCTTTCTTTAATTCATTTACCGTATTGTAGGGACTATAAGGTGCACCTGATTTAAGGCGCACCGCCCAAATTTGACTCAAAATTCAGATTTTGTTACACTATTTCCTTACTATATTATCAGTCACATAATATAAGGCGCACCGCCCAAATTTGACTCAAAATTCAGATTTTGTTACACTATTTCCTTACTATATTATCAGTCACATAATATAAGGCGCACCGCCCAAATTTGACTCAAAATTCAGATTTTGTTACTCTATTTCCTTACTATATTATCAGTCACGTTATAAGGCTCAGAGATCTCAGTCTGGGAAAAAAAAAGTATCGCCTTAATATAGTCCGTAAAATACGGTATTCTTTAATTAATTTAGTGTGTTATTGACAAAATATTTTATACACTAATCAAGATACCATGCCTATCCGTGCCATCAATAATAATAATAATGGAGGGAAGATGAGGAGAAGGGAATGAAAACCAGACCTATTATTATAAGGTAAAACATACAAGGATAGCTAGACAAATAATCACACATTTTGACAAAACGCCCAATCGTTGTAGGTGTAGAGTGGCACAGAGGTAACACGTTCGCCTCGTGCACAGTAAACCCGAGTTCGAACCTCAGGGTACAGGGGATTTTTCCTCTCACTCTGCACTAGGCCTTATGGCTCTGAACGTGGAGTCTTTCGGATGAGACGATAAACCGAGGTCCCATGTACATAGCACACGTTAAAAACCCAGTGGCAACGAAAAAGTTGTCATTTGGTCAAAATTTACACACCCCATTTCCTTCCTCATCAGTCACACAAAAATCGCATGCAAATAACAAAAAAATTAATTCCAGGTGGGAGCAACCCGAATTTCACACAGACACCTCTGTGACTATAAATTAAAGTACCAAATACCAAGGTTGAATAACCTGATCCTTTCATCATCATCATGGTCATCATCACCACTATAATCAATACCTTCATGGACATAACGAATATAAAGGAAAGGAACAAAAGAACAAGTAATTCAAGTAAGAATAACACACAATGCATTGTGAAGAACAAAGGGGATGTTTAAGAGAGAAGAAAAGAACCAAAACTCAGGAGGAAAGATAAAAGGCTAAAAGTGTTGAAGACAGTACAGAAAATGGCAGGCATGTAACATTGACAATTTCTGTTTAAACTCACCGTAAAACCTGTCATTTCAATTCAATTCAGTAACTTCAATATTGGTCAGCAAAAAGGAATTTTTCTTCAGCTCCACGCACACACATATGTAATCCAGCACCACGAATGGGACATTAAGTGTCAAACTGACCATTCTGAGAAAATTATACATTTGAAAACTTCAGACAAATCTCTTTCTAATGGTACAAGGGCTATTCTTGTATCTTTTTCTGTTCCAGACTTACGAGCATTTAAAGTTAGTAGGGTGAGCGTCGGCCATTTTGAGAAAACACTCTCTAAAGTCTAGCCTAGCTGAAGAAAGGGCACTGACCTACTCGTTTTAAAGCACTTATAAGACCATTTAGAGACCATATAAAAGAGTATCCTTTACAAGTATGAAAGATAAGATGTTAGAGAACACAAAAATACCCATAACTCACAATTGACAAAAATTCAGATTTTTGACTTTTCAAGCCTGTTGTGAGAAACTAGCCCAGCGACTTAATGTCCCTTTCGTGGTGCTGGGTCACATATAACATTGCACAGAAACACATGATAGAAAAAAACCATGAAACGCAGCATGAAAATAGAGTCATCTTCTTAACCCATTCTTTCCCTTAATAACAACTCACATGCCTGCCTCCTCTCAAGTCTCTCTTGTCCCAGCCTCAAACCCACCCTCTTTAGCCCAGCCCCTACAACAAGCACACCTGTGTTACTTCAAAAGGTCAAGGTATGAAAGTATAATTAACACCATATGAAAAAGTCAAAATACTGTTAACCAAAAAAATGGATGACAAACTGTTAAAAGGAACAAAACAATATTTAAAAGACTAAGTTAAAAGGAGAGAAATCAAAACATTTTTCATCACAGTCACATAATTTCAGACAAAAGTCTTGCCAATCATGCTTAACTCATTCAAGGTCATATATGTCCGGAATTAATAGATAGCTGTCAATTAGATGCATTTGCTTCAAGGGAAGTAAATCTGTGTGCACACAATACCTTGGTCACTTCTAAACTCGCTTCACTCCCTTAGACCACAATTTTGCCTCTTTGTTTTTGTAGTGGTTTGTTGTGGGGAAACCAATTGGTGTATATAGAGTTTTTAATCTGTGTGCACACCATACCTTGGTCACTTCCAAACTCGCTTCACTCCCTTAGACCACAATTTTGCCTCTGATTTTGTTTTTGTAGTGGTCTGTTGTGGGAAAACCAATTGATGTGGAGAGTTTTAGTCTATATAAAAAAAAGTCTAATCTACCACATCCCTTTGTCTAAACCTGAAGTAAAAACCCGTAATCTTCTTTCATTTCTCCTTTTGTTTATGTACGTTTTGTTTGTGTGTATGGCTGGAGTGATGTGAGGTTTTTTTAATAATTCAAAATCGCTGCGATGCGAATGAGTTAAAGGCACACATCCCCACCCCCTCACCCCTCAAAAAAGACAAAGTGGGCAAAGACTGAAAGAAAAAGAAACACATCACGGAAGCTTTGTGTTATATCAAACATGATGATATAACCTGGCATCAAAGACCACTTTGTATATCTGGACCTCCACGGGTAAGTAAAATAGTCTTGATCTGAAGCTGGAAATGAAAGGAGGATTACAATACCTTATGAACAGACTAGAAAGGTTCATTAAAAGTGATCCATAGGCGAAAGTAAAACATGTTCTCAGTTCTGAAATGACAAGTTTCAATGCTCTCTGAATTTTCCCATTCCTGAAGCTGACCTTAAAAATAACTTCCAGTGAGAGAGTGTGTGTGTGTGTGTGTGTGTGTGTGTGTGTGTGTATGTGTGTGTGTGTGTGTGTGTGTTTGTGTGTACAGGATAGGAGGGGATGGTGTTAGAATTGCACATCCATCCATCACCTTGTTTCAATCTGCCATCAATTTTGACAAGAAATGTTTGACTTTATAAGACCATGGTTCCGTATGACAAGATGGCCAATCCTGAAGACTATTTCCATCAGCATTTGTATGCCCAATTTCAGGAACATTCCTGAACTACTTTCACCCACATTGCATAATAATGTCATTACAGTTAATCATAAAATATGTATGAAAATGTCTATGGAAGAGTTGCTACCAAAGTTAACAAAGCAACTTCAACTTTACATAAACACATAACTATTAAACATGTTAACATTGAACTTAGTTAAAGAAAATAAAAGTCCATTTCAAATGTCTCAAATCATCTGTACAATCGCATACTGTACACATAAAGTCAGGTTAATTCTAAAGATCCCATAGCAATTTAGGGTAATGAATCAATGGATGTTAATCTATAACTCGTTAAATGTTCTAACTGCATTGCTGAAAATGATCACTAAAATTTTGTAAGAAAAAAAAAAAAAAAATACTAGAAAAGAAAACAACAATAAATTTGTTTGGATGTATCATAACATGCAACAGTAACTTTTTTTTTAACCCCTTGACTGCCAGAGAAAATTGAAGAAAAAATCACTGGGCAAATCATGCCATGGAAAAGACAACTGAGAGAGCCAATCTGGCAAAATAGTCTGGGGATATTAATCTCTTGACTGTGTTAGAGCAAAAGCCAACATATCAGGGTTATTCCTCTTCATCTGATGACGTCATCAGTGATGTCATCAGGTCAGTACGTAATACGTTGGTGGCAGTCAAGGGGTTAAACCAGGGTCTTTCTTTTAGTTTCAAAGCACTTTACTACATTATCTATTAAAGTAAACAATAACGTCTAGATATCCATGGATACATGGTCAGGGCTCCCAGGGACCCCCATTTGGGGGTCTACGAAGCACTAAAGGACCCTCTAAAAGAATGTGCAGGGGGTTCCAGGGATGCACTAGAACATTTATTTTTAACATTCACAATGCCACTGGAACCCTCTATCCCGCCTCTAGGACCCTCTATACTGTAAGTGAAGGAGTCCCTGGGACCCCTTGTATTGGGAGCCCTGCTGGTTTTCCAATGATTTTAGAGAAGCGCCCCTAAAACTAATAACTATTAACTCAGTATTATTAGTATTGAGCTACTGGCTACCTTTCATCCCCCCATGGCGGGAGTAGAACCCCTTGCTGGTGTTGTGCGTGAGGCGGTCGGAGCTTCGGCTGGCCGGCCCACCCAGACTGACGTTCTTCTGTATGCTCCACACATCGTCCAGGTCCACAGGCATCGCTGCTGTTTGGTTTTTTCCACAACCATCACAAAAACATTCAGGTCAGGTCAGGTCAGAGAATGAGGACAACTAGGCCTTGTGGCCTCTTAATGTGTCCTTTCTGATTACCGTAATTTGCGGACTATAAGATGCAACTTTTTTTTTATTAAACCCCACCCCTGCAGCTAGTACAGTGCTGCGGCCTAAACGTTACCGAAAGTGAAAGTAAACTCAACTCAGTGGCATCCTTGATTCAGACCTTTGATCTGTGGCCTTGTTCACGGTTGATGACAAAAAAATCACCTTGAATTCTGTATATTTTTCACAAAATGACGATCTGTTTCGCGGTCCGACACTTTCGTTATGGCAGTCAACACACCCGCTATCAACTCTAGACTCAACCGGAAGCAGACATCGTTCATCGCCACGCTTCCGCGGCTTATGCTTTAACTTTTTCAGTTTTTTAAAAAGTAAGGTGCACCAATGCAGCTTAAAACCTATCATATGACTTAGCACTGATCAGCACTTCAACATTTACAAAGGGAGATTGTTTAAAGACACACTGACCCAGCACGATTAAGTCCCTTGTTTTTTTCTGGGTCAGTGTGGCCCACATACAGGCTTTCCTCATATACGATCGAGGCTGCTCTTTAAAGTGATGTCTCGTTTTCGTGCGTGAGGAAATTTGTATGGGAGCCACACTTGGTCAACATAAGATTTCTTATCAGCGAGAGAGGGAAACCCGTGATTTTCACGCACAGACCTGGTGGGTCTTTAAATCTAACCAGTAATCCTTATCTTCTTTATTAATATTTTTCACTCCACCCAAGCTTAAACTACTATACAGTGGAAACTCCCTTTTAAGACCTTGAAAAAGCATCCAAAATAAGGTCTTAAGTGGGAGGGAGTTGTATATGGGAGGTAATTTTAATACTTACAAAGAAGGGCAATGTCTCATAAACATAGGTCTTTAGTGGGAGGGAGTCTTATAAGGGGTGGTGGAGGTGTCTTATAAGGGAGGTTCCACTGTAGTGCTTATACTCTGTGTGTGTGTGTGTGTGTGTGTGTGTGTGTGTGTGTGCGTGCGTGTGTGCGTGTGTGCGTGCATGTGCGTAGTTTTCTTTGTTGTTGGTGGTGGTTTTTAGATTGGCTTGCAATTTTTCAAAACCATCTGGTTTCACTCAGCTGTACTACTACTACTACTTTTCAACCACTCTCAGTTTCACCTCTTTTAACCCCTTCAATGCCAAGCCTGTTTCTGGTTCTGAGGCAACTATTTGCCAAGCCGTTTTAGGTTGCAAAAAATCATTTGAGAACACTCTCACATGCATTCTAACATACTGTGAAAAACATAATTATGGATAGAAAAAGGGAAACTCTTAAAATAACCCTATGATGGATATTTCCGTGATGGGGCAGTTTATAGGTTACCGGAAGTTGACGGAAATATCCGTGATGGGGCAGTGAAAAGGTTAACCAATGGAAAATGTTGTAGAAAGTAAGATGAACACCCGCACCCACACATCCAAACAATAATGACATCAAAACCAACATAATAACTGGGGAGATTGTACTTACTGGGTTTACCGTTTTCTTTCGCTTTTGGTGCAAAGGCTAACTGCTCTTCAGCTTCTGTCTGCCTCTTAGTTCCTGTGTAGAGGAACTTTTTGGCCCCGCCTGCAAAAGTAATGCGCACAAACTATATATCGTCGGTGAAATTCAAAAACCTTGTATCTCGATTTTGGGGAGTTTTGAGTTAGATATATGTAGTCAGCTCTTTAATTTTTCCTGTCACCTTTCACCAAAAGCTCGTATCTCTAAAAACTTTCTATCTGGGGTAAATGATGTTGTGAAAATAGAAGAAAAACTCGTAAGTCCCAAATTCAGATCTAGTTAAAGGACAAAAACCTCGTATCTTCATTCTTTTCAAGTGTAAAAATATTTCTTAAAAGAAATTTGAACGAAATGCAGGACTAAACTTGCAATGTTTTGAACAACAGTTTGATCATAGTTAATCAATTGTGGTCAACATGTTTGATTTTTAAAAGGTTTTTTTCATTTTTCTCAAAACTACCCAAATTGAGATACAAGGCTTTTGAATTTCACAGACGATATATATATATATATATATTTTTAATTCAGGTGATATTCTTTAATTTCTTATAAAACTGAACTCGGTTATAAATCTGAACTCTCATGTTCTGTTGCTACTTACCTACTTCACTGGGATAAGTAATGATACAAATTTGCTCCACAAAAGCAAATTCTCTCTCCCTCTCTCTCTCTCACACACACACACACACACACACACACACACACACACACACACACACACACACTCTCACACATATACACACACTCACACACACACACACTCACTCACACATATACACACACACTCACACGGTAGATAGTTGCCTCAAGAGGTTAATGTGCTGGCCTAGAAGGAAGACTGTTTACCACATGGTTCAGATTGAGATATATGGTGCATCCCCAAAATTATGCTATGGTTATTGATTATTGTTTGATGATACAAATGCACACAGTTTTCTGTTTAACATCTCGGTGCGCATATTCAGGGAGACAGAATATATGGCAACGAAAATGGTGTTTTACGTCCTCTTGGTCTGAATCAGACACATATGGGACATTTGTAAATACAAATATGGTGGGAACAATACTGGAGGCAATGCCCGGAGGCAG
>CM065690.1:18249070-18272039 GCA_017654935.2 Phymorhynchus buccinoides | reverse complement strand
TTATTTATTTATAATCGTGATATGAAGTTCAATGTTTTGTCCTCTTTCCATTGTAGTACATGTTCATTGCACGTCTTAACTCATTCAAGTCGTTCCGCCTAAATGTATGTGGAAGAAAATATACACAGCTGTCAATTTGATGACTTTGCTTCAAGGGAAGTAAATCTGTGTGCACACCATACTTTGGTCACTTCTAAACTCGCTTCGCTTCCTAGATCACATTTTTGCCTCTTACTTTGCGTTTGTAGTGGGGAAGCCAATCGCTGTAGGGAGTCTTTCCATATATAAAGTGCACACCATACTTTTGTCACTTCTAAACTTGCTTCGCTTCCTAGATCACATTTTTGTCTCTTACTTTGCGTTTGTAGTGGGGAAGCCAATCGCTGTAGAGAGTCTTTCCATATAGATATAAAAAGTATGATCTACCACTATGTCTAAACCTGCAGTAAAAACCTGTAATCTTTCATTTCTCTTTTTGTTTACAACTGCTTTGTTTGTGTCTATGGCTGGAGTGATTTGTTGAGTTTTTTTAATAATTCAAAATCATTGCGATGCGAATGAGTTAAGATTTAAAATAAAAATGAACGAACTCAAACGTATGTGAGTAGAATGCTTTAAAAAAATCTATCATTTTAAAAGATGTGCGACTTTGGTGGATTATGAAGAGATAACTAATTTCCCTGATTGTTTGAGACATGTGTGTATTATGAAGAGAGGGATAATTTCCATGTGATTGTTCATCATTTTGAGACACTTGTGTATTACAGGCATGGGAATTGGATAAGTAAAATAAAGCTGAAAAGCGGGGGTCTAGGGGCCACAGAAGGCCCCTAGTAGGGGTCCAGGGGGTAATGCTGAAGCTTTTTTGGTAATTGAAGCCCTAAAACAGCATTAAAATGGATAAATGTAGCTCAAACGTTTTAGGGGGATAGATATTTTTTGGACGGAAAAACAATGTCATTTCGGCAGAAATGTGCTGTTTGACGGACAGTTCCCATCCTTGGTATTAATTCTCGTGTTGTTGGTTTTTTTACCGTCTCCTAGTCAAGCTGTCACCACGATTAAATAAATAAAGATCTGAAAAAAACATGCAGTGAATATTTCTTTGTTTCTTGCCTTTGTTTCTACTATTATTCGTTTGTGTGTTCAAGATAGTTTCATCACCCTGTCTCTTGACATGCATTGCCCTCTTTCTTTGCCCCATGGTCATAGTCCGGGGGTGTCTTTCGTACAAATAGTTCCCTCGCCTTCTGGAAGTTCTGTGCTTGTAACTTCCTCTAATCTGTCACTCTCTTTGACTCGGGGTGTCTTTCGTACAAATAGCCGGTTCCCTCGCCTTATGGAAGTTCTGTGCTTGTAACTTCCTCTAATCTGTCACTCTCTTTGACTCTGCCTTTTCCCTTTGCTCTCTGTCATCTGCTGTCTTTCCATCTTTCCTTCTTTGCTGTGCGTCAGTGGCCACAATCATCACGTTGATTGTTTTGCCACGGAACCGGGGAGGCTCAACCACTCTTGCCGGAAGAACTGAAGGGCCTCAAGTAGGCCAGAGAATAAATTATTGGGGCAGTGGGTGGATCGATGCCTCGTGTCTTCATACGGGGAGCTGGATGCCCCCCCCCCCCCCCCCCCCCCACCACCACCACCACCACGAGTCTCTTTCCACTGGTCCATTGATCTCCAGCCTTTTTTTTCTTTTCTTTTTTTATAAATTCTTACAAAGATTTCTTCGGCCGAAGTAGGTCATGCTGGGCCTAAACTATTTTTTAAAGGCACAAATCTTAGTTAGGCGCATAGCGGCAGCATGACGCATCTACGCTCATAATTGACAGGAAACTGTCTGAGCGAAAGAAGCGGAAGACGGTACTCATCAATATGGAGACAGAGATATGAGGCCGTGGTCATTTTTGTCAGCCGTCGCTCAGTTGGGGCAGTGGGTGGATGCCTCGTGTCTCCATACGGGGAGCTGGATTCCCCCCCCCCCCCAAACCACCCCTCCACCACTGTCGCATGAAAAAAGGTAGCTCGTAAAAATAAGTAGCTCGCTACTATGAGAGTCTGTATTTGCGACAACCACAAATTTCACTTTTTCTGTACTTTAACCATTTACCTAACCCTAACCCTAACCCTAACCCTATCCCTAACCCTAGAAAAAAGTGAAATTTGTGGTTCATGCTCAATGTCGCAAATACACACTGTCATAGGTAGCGAGCTACTTATTTTTACGAGCTACCTTTTTTCATGCGACAACCACCACGAGTCTCTTTCCACGGTGAGAAACCAGGGAGGGGTTCTTTCGTACAAATAGTTCCCACATCTTCTGGAAGTTCCGTGCTTGTAGGCCTAACCTCCTCTAATCGGTGACTCTGCCTTTTCTCTTTGCCCTCCGTCATCTCCTATCTTTCCGACTTGTTGGCCCATTCTCCTGCCTTTTATTCCAAAAATAGTCTTCCAAATAACTAGTTTTCACAGTTGAGTTCCTCCGAAATCAGAATGTGTCAGCTGAATGCAGCGAGTAGACCCGCAGTGAATACTGAAAAACGGATACATATAGCCTGCATAGCCTCACCCATTATGGCCATATGGCCTGGGAAGGCAGAAGAATAAGAAGAAATACTCCTTGGCTTGATGCATTCAGCTAACACATTCCAATTTCGGAGGAGCTATAGCTTTATGTTTGGTAAGAAAGGCAAAAATGGAATTAACCGAGACATGCAGGGGGGGGGGGGGGGGGGGGGGGGGGGGGCACACATCTTTACCTTTACCAAAAATGGATTTTTAAAAAAAGTCTTTGGCCTTCTAAATAATTTCGCTCTTAATTAATTTTGGTGTTAAGTTTGTTTTTATTCCATTATAAAAGGAGAAAAATATGTAAAAGGTATTTTTTTTTTTTCCAAAAGAAATACAGGGGAAGCAAATGGCTATCCAAGGAATAAATGAATGATCTCAGTGTCAGTAGTGCCCCTTTAACAACGCAGGCTTTCGAGACTGATTCATCCATCCCCCGTGGGGATACCGGGGGATCTATTGTAAAATAGTTCCTCCACCTTCTGGAAGTTCTGTGCTTGTAACTTCCTCTAATTCTGTCATTCTCTTTGACTCTGCCTTTTCCCTTTGCTTACTGTCATCTACTATCTTTCTGTCTCACTGGTCCATTCTCCTGCCTTTTGTCTATAAATTCTTACTATGTGGCGGTACCACAGCCGATGAGGTTTAACCGAGGCGTGGTTACCGCTACACCTATTACCGCTACACCTATTGCTAAAAACTCGGGACTTTACTGGTGTTGCACTGCCTCCGGGCATTGCAGCCAGTGTTGTTCGGGCCATCTTTGTATTTACAAATGTCCGAGTCTATGACCGAGAGGACGTAACACATCATTTTCATCACCTTCAGCCGAAGTCGGACATGCTGGGCCTAACTATTTCTTAGTTAGGCGCATAATGGCAGCATGACGCATCTACGCTCATATGACAGGACACTGTCTGAGCGAACGAAGAAGAAGAAGAAGAGACTGATTCAAAGGGTTACCACACAATTGCACCTGGTTTCCGCAGTTGATGTATGCTAGAAGTCAAACTTCAGATGATCATCATCTGAAGTTTGACTTCTAGCATACATCAACTGCGGAAACCAGGTGCAATTGTGTGGTAACCCTTTGAATCAGTCTCTTCTTCTTCTTCTTCGTTCGCTCAGACAGTGTCCTGTCATACGAGCGTAGATGCGTCATGCTGCCGTTATGCGCCTAACTAAGAAATAGTTAGGCCCAGCATGTCCGACTTCGGCTGAAGGTGATGAAAATGATGTGTTACGTCCTCTCGGTCATAGACACATATGGGACATTTGTAAATACAAAGATGGCCCGAACAACACTGGCTGCAATGCCCGGAGGCAGTGCAACACCAGTAAAGTCCCGAGTTTTTAACAATAGGTGTAGCGGTAATAGGTGTAGCGGTAACCACGCCTCGGTTAAACCTCATCGGCTGTGGTACCGCCACATAGTAAGAATTTATAGACAAAAAGGCAGGAGAATGGACCAGTGAGACAGACAGATAGCAGATAACAGTAGTAAGCAAAGGGAAAAGGCAGAGTCAAAGAGAATGACAGAATTAGAGGAAGTTACAAGCACAGAACTTCCAGAAGGTGGAGGAACTATATGTACAATAGATCCCCCGGTATCCCCACGGGGGATGGATGAATCAGTCTCGAAAGCCTGCGTTGTTAAAGGGGCACTACTGACACTGAGATCATTCATTTATTCCTTGGATAGCCATTTGCTTCCCCTGTATTTCTTTTGGAAAAAAAAAAAATACCTTTTACATATTTTTCTCCTTTTATAATGGAATAAAAACAAACTTAACACCAAAATTAATTAAGAGCGAAATTATTTAGAAGGCCAAAGACTTTTTTTAAAAATCCATTTTTGGTAAAGGTAAAGATGTGCCCCCCCCCCCCCCCCCCCCCCCCCCTGCATGTCTCGGTTAATTCCATTTTTGCCTTTCTTACCAAACATAAAGCTATAGCTCCTCCGAAATTGGAATGTGTTAGCTGAATGCATCAAGCCAAGGAGTATTTCTTCTTATTCTTCTGCCTTCCCAGGCCATATGGCCATAATGGGTGAGGCTATGCAGGCTATATGTATCCGTTTTTCAGTATTCACTGCGGGTCTACTCGCTGCATTCAGCTGACACATTCTGATTTCGGAGGAACTCAACTGTGAAAACTAGTTATTTGGAAGACTATTTTTGGAATAAAAGGCAGGAGAATGGGCCAACAAGTCGGAAAGATAGGAGATGACGGAGGGCAAAGAGAAAAGGCAGAGTCACCGATTAGAGGAGGTTAGGCCTACAAGCACGGAACTTCCAGAAGATGTGGGAACTATTTGTACGAAAGAACCCCTCCCTGGTTTCTCACCGTGGAAAGAGACTCGTGGTGGTTGTCGCATGAAAAAAGGTAGCTCGTAAAAATAAGTAGCTCGCTACCTATGACAGTGTGTATTTGCGACATTGAGCATGAACCACAAATTTCACTTTTTTTCTAGGGTTAGGGATAGGGTAGGGTTAGGGTTAGGGTTAGGTAAATGGTTAAAGTACAGAAAAAGTGAAATTTGTGGTTGTCGCAAATACACACTCTCATAGTAGCGAGCTACTTATTTTTACGAGCTACCTTTTTTCATGCGACAGTGGTGGAGGGGTGGTTGGGGGGGGGGGGGGAATCCAGCTCCCCGTATGGAGACACGAGGCATCCACCCACTGCCCCAACTGAGCGACGGCTGACAAAAATGACCACGGCCTCATATCTCTGTCTCCATATTGATGAGTACCGTCTTCCGCTTCTTTCGCTCAGACAGTTTCTTGTCATTTGTATGAGCGTAGATGCGTCATGCTGCCGCTATGCGCCTAACTAAGATTTGTGCCTTTAAAAAATAGTTTAGGCCCAGCATGACCTACTTCGGCCGAAGAAATCTTTGTAAGAATTTATAAAAAAAGAAAAGAAAAAAAAGGCTGGAGATCAATGGACCAGTGGAAAGAGACTCGTGGTGGTGGTGGTGGTGGGGGGGGGGGGGGGGGGGGGCATCCAGCTCCCCGTATGAAGACACGAGGCATCGATCCACCCACTGCCCCAATAATTTATTCTCTGGCCTACTTGAGGCCCTTCAGTTCTTCCGGCAAGAGTGGTTGAGCCTCCCCGGTTCCGTGGCAAAACAATCAACGTGATGATTGTGGCCACTGACGCACAGCAAAGAAGGAAAGATGGAAAGACAGCAGATGACAGAGAGCAAAGGGAAAAGGCAGAGTCAAAGAGAGTGACAGATTAGAGGAAGTTACAAGCACAGAACTTCCATAAGGCGAGGGAACCGGCTATTTGTACGAAAGACACCCCGAGTCAAAGAGAGTGACAGATTAGAGGAAGTTACAAGCACAGAACTTCCAGAAGGCGAGGGAACTATTTGTACGAAAGACACCCCCGGACTATGACCATGGGGCAAAGAAAGAGGGCAATGCATGTCAAGAGACAGGGTGATGAAACTATCTTGAACACACAAACGAATAATAGTAGAAACAAAGGCAAGAAACAAAGAAATATTCACTGCATGTTTTTTTCAGATCTTTATTTATTTAATCGTGGTGACAGCTTGACTAGGAGACGGTAAAAAAACCAACAACACGAGAATTAATACCAAGGATGGGAACTGTCCGTCAAACAGCACATTTCTGCCGAAATGACATTGTTTTTCCGTCCAAAAAATATCTATCCCCCTAAAACGTTTGAGCTACATTTATCCATTTTAATGCTGTTTTAGGGCTTCAATTACCAAAAAAAGCTTCAGCATTACCCCCTGGACCCCTACTAGGGGCCTTCTGTGGCCCCTAGACCCCCGCTTTTCAGCTTTATTTTACTTATCCAATTCCCATGCCTGTAATACACAAGTGTCTCAAAATGATGAACAATCACATGGAAATTATCCCTCTCTTCATAATACACACATGTCTCAAACAATCAGGGAAATTAGTTATCTCTTCATAATCCACCAAAGTCGCACATCTTTTAAAATGATAGATTTTTTTAAAGCATTCTACTCACATACGTTTGAGTTCGTTCATTTTTATTTTAAATCTTAACTCATTCGCATCGCAATGATTTTGAATTATTACCCCCAAAACACTCAACAAATCACTCCAGCCATACACACAAACAAAATCAGTTGTAAACAAAAAGAGAAATGAAAGATTACAGGTTTTTACTGCAGGTTTAGACATAGTGGTAGATCATACTTTTTATATCTATATGGAAAGACTCTCTACAGCGATTGGCTTCCCCACTACAAACGCAAAGTAAGAGACAAAAATGTGATCTAGGAAGCGAAGCGAGTTTAGAAGTGACAAAAGTATGGTGTGCACTTTATATATGGAAAGACTCCCTACAGCGATTGGCTTCCCCACTACAAACGCAAAGTAAGAGGCAAAAATGTGGTCTAAGGGAGCGAAGCGAGTTTAGAAGTGACAAAAGTATGGTGTGCACACAGATTTACTTCCTTTGAAGCAAAGTCATCAAATTGACAGCTGTGTATATTTTCTTCCACATACATTTAGGCGGAACGACTTGAATGAGTTAAGACGTGCAATGAACATGTACTACAATGGAAAGAGGACAAAACATTGAACTTCATATCACGATTATAAATAAATAATAGCGAATGATGATTTTTTATTTGTGGTTTGGACAGAGAATGGAAATTAATAAATATTTGGTCTTTTTCTGAAAATATGTTGGCAAATATTAGTTTACCTTTGGTTCTGGGAAGGTTGGCATTGAAACAATGTAATGGACTTCGTCTTCCAAACACACTGGTGTTCGCATTTTGGACAGAATTCGTTCGTTGTGTGGGATGTTTTGAATCCCACTGTTTGGATTGGTAGTTTACGGGTTAAAGTTCCATAATTTAACAAATGAAAGGCTCAAGTTATGGGTGTAAAGCTTTTAAATAATTTCAATAACCAAAGCGTCCTTCATATAGTATGTAATACCGGAAAATTTGCTTTTCATTTAAATTATTCGGTAATCTTTCCACTAGAAAATAATAAACGAAAAGTTTTTTTATATAGCGACATCATTTTAACACTTGAGGCTTTTAAGAACTCGTTCAATATACCGTCGTACCCATGGGCTTTGTTAGATTTCAACTCCTGAATAGCTTTCCTTACTTCTTCCTCAGTGAAGGGATTGTTAAGGATGTTGTTGCTGTTATCATCTACTTCAGGGCCCACGTCTGTTCCTGTTTCGTCTGATTCATTGTTTTGAAATACTCATAAAAAGTCTAGCATGATATTTTCGACTAAAGTTCTTCTCTTTCTAATTTAGGTCCATTGATTATTTTCCAGTAAGCTTTGGGATCTGAATTTTTAAGAGATCGAATATTATTTGCTATTTTTGCTTGATAAAGTCTAAACTGTTTATTTATTTATTTTTTGTATACACAACTTGCTCTTTTTTTACTGGCAAGATTTGGAGCAGATTTTGCACCGTTATATCGGTTCTTAGCAGTGAAGAAATGTTTACGCTTGTTTTCACATGCCTGGTTAAAACATGGGCAGTTATTATTCCTTCGTTTATATTTTCTTCTTATTTTTCTTCTTATTTTTAAACATGGCATTGTAAATTCCGCTTTTGAAAAGTATATCCCGTATGTACCCGACTACATTATTAATATCATCACGACTAACAGTTTCTTCAGAGGACAATAGGTTATCCAACATACTGTTTATTTCCTGTATATTAACATCATCTAATCCATTAATGAATTGCTCTTCCTTGTTACTTTGCCATTTTGGATACTGTTTTTCTAATATTTCCTGATTAACTTTCTTACTAGTTTCATTTTTTGTATTGGTATTCTTTTTAGAGGGTTCATCAATTTCATGGTCATCCTTAAGATACAGTGTACATCCGAATAAAGTTCACAAAAATCCATCACTTTAAATCCGTTGACTAGATTAAATAGATTGACTGATACAATTACATAATCCACCACACTCACATGTTTACAGGTACATTTTCCAATACCAGCATCTTGCCCGGCGCGACCATTAACAATACACATGTTTGTTGCCTTACAAAAATCTAACAACCTTTGTCCACAATTATTTGTTGTTTTATCCTGAGAAACCCTGGTTGGAGGCTGTATAATTATTATTAGCGTCATTCTCAGTATGGTTCATGAATAATTCAACTTTATAGGTTCCGTTATAAGTACTGTCATCAAAATTACCCGTTCGTGCGTTAAAATCTCCAAACAGGCAAACACTTTCAAGTTCAATATTTAGTAATGCGTCCTCGATTTCAGTAAAGGCGTCTTTATTTTCAAATGGTGAGCCTTCCGGGGGTAAGTATGACATGCCAAACAATATGTCCCGTGAAACAATTTCTTTACTTAGTTTGAAAAACAATACATTTGTACAAAGAGTTTGTTCTACAAAAGAATACTTCCTGCTGTCTAGTATGCTAAATTTATCTTTTTTACTTTTACTTTCAAAAATTGCAACAAATTCTGCTATTTCGTCACGCACTAGCAAAAGGATACCTCCAGATTTCCTCCTAAATTTACCTCTATTTTTGTAAAACGGTGTGTAACCAGGGATCTGTATAGAATCGGTGTCATCTAGTTTACTTTCGGTGATTGCAATAATGTCTTGCTTATATAATAGTTCTATGAAATCGGGACACTTCAATTTGGATAGGACTCCACATACATTCAAACACAAAAAATAAAGTGATCTATCGTGATAATACTGCTCTACATCAACAAACTCATTATCACTGTCACTCTCATGACTTAAAACATCGTCATCATTGTTACTAATATGCCCAACATCATCCCCGTGTCCCACATCATTAATATGCCCAGCATCATCCCCATGACCAACATCATCCCCATGACCATCATCATCCCCATGACCATCAACATCCCATGACCATCATCATCCCCATGATCATCCCCAAGATCAATATCATCCCCATGACCAACATCATCACCATGACCAACATCATCCCCATGACCAAAATCATCCCCATGACCAACATCATCCCCATGACCAACATCATCATCCCCCAATGATCATCATCATCCCCATGACCAACATCAACATCAGCCCCATGACCATCATCATCATCATCCCCATGACCAACATCATCCCCATGACCATCATCATCCCCATGACCAACATCATCCTCATGACCAACATCATTCATATGACCATCATCATCCCCATGACCAACCTCATCCATATGACCAACATCATCCCCATGACCATCATCATCCCAATGACCATCATCATCCCCATGACCATCATCATCCCCATGACCATCATCATCCCCATGACCATCATCATCCCCATGACCAACATCATACCCATGACCATCATCATCCCCATGACCATCATCATCCCCATGACCATCATCATCCCCATGACCATCATCATCCCGATGACCAACATCATCCAAATGACCAACATCATCCCCATGACCAACATCATCCCCATGACCATCATCATCCCCATGACCAACATCATCCCCATGACCATCATCATCCCCATGACCAACATCATCCCCATGACCAACATCATCCCCATGACCAACATCATCCCCATGACCAACATCATCCCCATGACCAACATCATCCCCATGACCAACATCATCCCCATGACCATCATCATCCCCATGACCAACATCATCCCCATGACCAACATCATCCCCATGACCATCATCATCCCCATGACCATACGCATCCCCATGACCAACATCATACCCATGACCATCATCATCCATATGACCATCATCATCCCCATGACCAACATCATCCCCATGACCAACATCATCCCCATGACCAACATCATCCCCATGACCAACATCATCCCCATGACCATCATCATCCCCATGACCAACATCATCCCCATGACCAACATCATCATGACCATCATCATCCCCATGACCATCATCATCCCCATGGCCAACATCATCCATATGACCATCATCATCCCCATGACCAACATCAATCCCCGATGACCATCATCCTCTTGATTCATTCATCATCCCCATGACCATCATCGTCCTCATGACCATCATCATCCCCATGACCATCATCATCCCCATGACCATCATCATCCCCATGACAATCATCATCCCCATGACCAACATCATCCCCATGACCAAATCATCATCCCCATGACCAACATCATCCCAATGACCAACATCATCCCCATGACCAACATCATCCCCATGACCAACATCATCCCCATGACCAACATCATCCCCATGACCAACATCATCCCCATGACCAACATCATCCCATGACCAACATCATCCCCATGACCAACATCATCCCCATGACCAACATCATCCCCATGACCAACATCATCCCCATGACCAACATCATCATCCCCATGACCAACATCATCCCCATGACCATGACCAACATCATCCCCATGACCAATGACCATCATCCCCATGACCATCATCATCCCCATGACCAAGATCAATCATCCCCATGACCAATGACCATCATCCCCATGACCACATCATCCCCAAGACCAACATCATCACCATGACCATCACCATGACCAACTTAAGTCGGCTTGGTTGTTACCGCCAGGTGGCATAGCGCTCGAGTGGGGCTAACCCTCAATATTCTTTGTTGGGGAGAGATAAAGAGAGAGAGAGAGAGAGAGAGAGGGAGCGGCAAAGTTGCAGTTTAGATATTCCCCCTCATGTTTACGACTCTCGATCTCAAAGTCTACTTCTCACTTTCATGATCAACAGGTCTTTCGGATGAGACGATAAAACCGAGGTCCCGTATGCCCATGCACTTAGCACAGGTTAAACACAGTGGCAACGAAAACGTTGTTATTTTGTCAGAATGCACCCAACCCACCACCTCTTTCCTTTCTCATCAGTCACACAAAAATCACGCATGCAAATAAGAAAACAAAATAATCGGTTGGCGCGCCTCTGGCCTGCGACGTTCTCTGCAAGTGGGAGCAATCCGAATTTCACATAGAGACGCCTCTGTGACTATAAAGTACCAAATACTCCTAAGGCGAGAGCTATCGTTGTTATTTTGTGTATTTGGGACTGTTGTATATTATTTCCACGTGGGCTTATACAGAAGTAGGAATTAATACACAATAAAATTATCTTGCGATTATCCTCCGTCTGTAAAAGCATAAGTATATGCAAACTTCGGTCTCTGCATGGATCTGCCTGTCTTTTTTTTAATCTGTGCTCAGTTTGTCTCTCTTTCTCTCCGTAGTGTGTGTGTGTGTGTGTGTGTGCGTGCGTGTCGCATGGGGTTTGCGTGCGTGGTGCCTACCTTGCGTGCGTGCGTGCGTTTGCGTGCGTGCGTGCTTGCGTGGTTCGTGTGTGTGTGTGTGTGAGTTTTGTGAGCCGTGCGTGCCGTGCGTGCGTGCTGTGCGTATGTGCGTGCGTGCATGTGTTGTGGTAGTAGTGGTGGTGGTGATTGTGGTTTTTTTTACTATGGTAAATCATGGGAAGTGTGTGGCATGTGTGTGTTAATGTGTGTGTTTGTTTCGTGTGTGTGCGCGCGCTGCGCACGCGTTGCACGCGTGTGTATGTGTGTGTTTGTTTGTAGTGGTGTGTGTTGTGCGCGGGAGAGTCTGTGTGTGTGTGCGTGCGATGAGTGTGTGTGTGCTGTGTGTGTGTGTGGGTGTGTGTGTGTGTATGTGTGTGTGTTGTGGGTGTGGTGTTGTGAGTACGTGCAGCAAGCGTGTCTTGTGGTAGTTAGTGGTGTTTTTTCATTCTTTATTTTGTTTACTATGGTAAAATCAGGGGAAAGTGTTGTTGTGTGTGTGTGCAGTGTGTGTGTGTGTGTATGTGGTGTGGTGTGTGTGTGTGCGCGAGTGCGGCGTACGTGCGTGTGTGTGCAAATTGTGTTTTCATTCTTTTTTCTTCATTTTGTTACTATGGTAAATCATGTGAAGAAGTGTGTGTGTGTGTATAGTGTGCGTGTGCGTAGTGTGCGCGCGTGTGTGAGTGCACGCGCGTGTGTGTGCGCACAGCGTTTGCGTGTGTGTGGGTGTGTGTGTGTGCGTGTGTGGTGTGTTGTGTGTGTGTGGTGGTAGTAGTGGTGGTGGTGATTGTTTTTTCATTCTTTATTTTGTTTACTATGGTAAATCAGGGAGAAATGTGTGTGGTGTGTGTGTGTGGTGTGTGTGTGTGTGTGCTGTGTGGTGTGTGTGTGTGGTGTGTGCATCAGAGGAGAAGTGTTTTGTGTGTGTGCGTGCGCACGTGTGTGTGTGTGCGCGCGCGCGCATACGCGCGTTTGGTGGTTGTTGTTGTTGTTGGAGTTTTCGTTTTTTTCATTCTCTATCTATTATTTTGTACTACGCTAAATCAGGAAGACCCAGTTTCTTCCTGACGGCCCTCACAGCCGGGACCAGGTCTTTCTGGAAGCGCTCCATGTCTCTGTCGACTCCTTGGTTTTTAATGCAGTTGAAGTTCCAGTTGGGTTTACACGTGTCCCGATAGTGGAAGATTGCGGCATCCGAATCAGGAACACGCAGGAACCTGTTTCGAATGAATAAATGAATGAATGAATGAAGGCATGAATGAGCAAAGTAATCAGTTATTGAGTGGGTTAATGGATAAATAGCTAAATAGATTATTGGCCACTGCAACGACCACCTTTTGCAAGAGTGAAATGCCCTTTGGTAGATGCTTGAGTACTGACCAGAGAAGGGAGTAACTCTCGCCAATAACCAATTCTATTTATTAATTCATTCATTGATCCTTCCATGTATCATTCATTCATTCATTCATTCATTCATTCATTCTTTCTTTCTTTCTTTCTTTCTTTCATTCTCACGAAACAGGTGTGAGCGCATTCCCGATTCGGAAAGCCGCCATCTTCCACTATTGGCCACTGCAATGACCACCTTTTGCAAGAGTGAATGCCCTTGGTAGATGCTTGAGTACTGACCAAACAAGGACCGGGGACGAACCTATCGCCAAATAACCCTATTTGAGGCCACTGAATGGCTGCCTTTTGCAAGAGTGAATGCCCTTTTGGATACTGACCAACAAGGGATTAACTCTTGCTGTCAAGGGCGTTAATAACCCTAGTTGCAGTGGCCATAGTGTGGAAGATGGCGGCATCCGAACCTGGAACTCGCTCGTGCCTGTTTCGAATGAATGAATGAATGAATGAATGAATGAATGAAAGAACAAAGTAATCAATTAATGGATGGATTAATGGATAAATAGATATATACAATTAGCTGTTTTTTGTTGCAGATGAAATTCCTGTTGGCTTTAGACATGTCCCTATTGGCCACTGCAACTAGGGTTATTAACACGCTTGACAGTGAGAGTTAATCCTTTGTTGGTCAGTACCCAAAAGGACATTCACTCTTGCAAAAGGCAGCCATTGCATTGGCCTCAAATAGGGTTATTGGCGAGAGTTGCCCCCTTGTTTGGTCAGTACTCAAGCATCTACCAAGGGCATTCACTCTTGCAAAAGGTGGTCATTGCAGTGGCCAATAGTGGAAGATGGCGGCTTTCCGAATCGGTAACGCGCTCACACCTGTTTCGTGAGAAAGAAAGAAAGAAAGAATGAATGAATGAATGAATGAAAATGGTGCTTTACGTCCTCTCGGTCTGAAACAGACACATATATATGGGACATTTGTAAATACAAAGATGGTGGGAACAATACTGGAGGCAATGCCCGGAGGCAGTGCAACACCAGTAAAGTCCCGATTTAGTAACAATACAGATAGTGTAGCGGTAACCACGCCTCGGTTAAACCTCATCGGTTAGGGCACCGCTACAAGTATGAAAATAGAGTGAATGAATGAATGAATGAATAGATAGATAGATAGATAGATGAAGGATCATATGAATGAATGAATAAATATAATTGGTTTTTGTGACAGTGTAACACCCATCTTGATAGTGGAAGATGGCGGCGTTCAAATCGTGAACACGTTCTTATACTTCTTCCGAATTAATCAATTAACTAATTAGTTAATGCATGGATGGATGGATGGGTGGGTGTGTTAAAAAACAATGACCTATAGGCATACAATTGGTTTTTGTTGCAACTGAAAGTCCAGTTTGCTTTAAGATAATGAAAGAAGGCTGTCCCCGAATCAGAAAGGTGCTCAAAACTGTTTCGAATGAATGAACTAATTAATCAATTAATGGATGGATTTATGGATTGATTAATTAGTTCATTAATTAAACTGATTTGTGTTACAGTTAAAATTCCAGTTTATACCCACATGGCTTTACACCCATCCTAATAGTGGAATATTGCTGTCTCCAAATGCGGAACCCGTTTTAAATGAATAAACGAATTCTATAATCAGTTAATGCGTGGGTGGATGAATGGAAGAGTGAATCATGGAATACATCAAATTTATTTTTGCTACAGTTGAAATCCCAGATCAGTTTACACCCATTCCCTGTATTGCGAAAGATGGCAGCATTCGAACTGGAAACACGCTAGAACTTGTTTTGAAAGAGTGCATGAAAGAAAGAATGGATGGGGGAAGGGATGAACGAAATAAGGATTTGGTGCAGTGAGTGGATGCCTTGTGGCCTCCATGCGGGAAGCTGGATGACCTTGCCCCCCCCCCCCCCCCCCTCCACGAATCTATCCCCGTGGGGGTGCCAGGGGGTCTTTCAGTACCAATCGTTCCCTCACTTTCTGAAAGTTCTGTGCAAGCAACTTCCTCCGCTCTATCAGATAGTCACTCTCTTTGACTCTGCCTTTTCCTTTTGCTTACTACCATCTATTATTTTTCTGACTTATTGGCCCATTCTTCTGCTTTGAGCTCCTCCGAAATCGGAATGTATCGACTGCATGTTTTCTCCTGCCTCTAATAAGAAAAATCTTGCTCCCCCAATTTCTAATTTGAGCTCCTCCGAAATCAGAAAGTGGGGTTGGCTGCAGGGCAGCGGGGGGAGACCAATGAAAACTGAAAACCGGACACCTTACCCATTATGGCCATAACGGCCTGGGAACGCAGAAGAAGAAGAAGAAATAAGGAATGAATAAACGAACGAATGAGTGCGCTGGGTTTTTGTTACAATTGAAAGTCCATTTCGCTTTACGCATGGAAGCTGGTGTCATCCGAATCAGGAATCCGCTCACACCTGTTTTGGATGAACGAAAGAATGGATGCATTGATGGATGGATGGATGGATGGATGGATGGATGGATGGATGGGTGGATGGATGGATGAATGAATGAATGAATGGACGGACGGACGGACGGACGGACGGACGGACGGATGATGGACGGACGGATGGATGGATGGATGATGGATGGATGGATGGATGAATGAATAGACGGTTGATGGATGGATGGATAAATGGAAACAGCCATGCTTGTTGTATTATTACATTCTTACTTTATTATTGACTTATGTCATTTTGTTGACTGGAGCCGATTAGTGGGTGGGGGTGGGGATTTGATTTTGATTTGACTTTGGGTTTGATTTTTTATGTGTGCATGGGCGTACGCGAGTGTGTGTCGTTTCTCTTCATTTACATTCATTTTCAATTATTATTTTTAACGACGTCAATATGTTGGCCTTAAGCTGGCGAGTGCGTGTGTTTTCATTTTTTCTTCCGTTTGCATCTGTTATTATCTCTTATTGTGCATGTGTATATTTATTTGTAGATTTTTTATTAATCTTACTATCTATATAATTAAATACTTACCAACACTCAAAACAATAGCATATCATACCAATTGGCTGGAAAAACCTTAAGCGTGAACGCTTAGTTACCAAATAACAAAGAGCAAGTCACTCTAGTGACCGTGGGGTTATCCCCCTTTCCCACTTCCGGTCACGTATATCCACTTCCGGCCCCAACTCATTCCTATTTACCCTAGCATCAGGAGGGAGGATGGGTGGGAACCTTTGGTTGTTTTGAGTGTTGGTAAGTATTTAATTATATAGATAGTAAGATTAATAAAAATCTACCAATCTATTATAATCATACTGTACCAACACTCAAAACAATAGCAGACTACCAAAGAGGAGGAGGGTGATGCGATCAAGCGAACAAGGGCTGAATGAAAACCAACACACAGTATATACATTCAAATCCCCTAAACATCACACCTAAAACTCCATAATACTCCAATCTCTTTTCCCCCATAGGTCATACATGACTTACCCCAGAAGGGAACGGTTGAGAAACACTACTCTCGATAGTTAAACAAGAGATGGGAGTACGACAGTCCGCCTGACGGCAGACAAGAGGTCGTCTGACCTCTTGATGGATACGTCCCAGGTAGAAACCAAGGAACGTATTGACGGAACGCCATGTGGCCAACTCCATGACCTTGGCGAGGGGGACTTATCTGGAGAGCGCCAGGGAAGAACTGATTGTCAGAACTTCATACGCTCAGATGGGGTTGTCCGGCAAAGAAGAACTAGAGATGGCGTTTAAGACAGCTTAACAGTTTCTACCAGCCACCTAGAGATAGTAGACTTGGACAGGTCCTTGCCATACTGTTGTTCAGAGAAAAGAATAGACGCCCCCTAGAACGCCTGAAGGAGCTAGTGCGGGACAGATAGTACCTAGAAAGAGAACTGTACAAATGTGAATCTCTGAGACATAACCGCGCCACGTACCTCAGGTAGAAGTTGAAGAACGTGTTGACCGACTTCCAGTAGGTGGCTGATACGATATTAACCAAGGGAACCCCTTCAACGAGAGCGAGCGAGGCGCTGATTGCGCGCGGCTCGTGAACCCTGATAGAGCCGGATGGCGGGCTAACGAGAGACTGAGAGTAGGTTAGCCTGACACAGTCTAACAACCACGTCTTTAGCGTACTTAGGGCTAAAAGAAAGAAAGAATCTTCTTCTAGAGCCCTTAAAACCTATGGTTCTAGACAGGTAGGATCTGAGCGCGCGGACCGGACAGAAAAAACGGTCCGCGACACACGAGCAGAGAATTGACCGCAAACCGGAGATAGAGAGAAGAGGAGACTCAACATCGCCGGGCTGATTCTTTGTCCTAAACTCGGGCAAAAAGCAAAGCGAAACAGAAAAGAAATCCTCCGCGAACTCGATTTCCCTGGAGAGCCCACTAAGGGCGTGGAGGCCACTGACCTGTCTGGCCGATGCTAGAGAAATCAAGAACACCGTCTTGAAAGTGAGGACCTTGAGAGAGAGGGAAGCGAGAGGTTCACAGCGATCCCTTAGATAATTCTAAACAAGAAAACACGTCCCATTGCGGGACCTGGACAGTCCTCGCCGGGGCCCGCAAAAGCACTGTGTCCAAAAAGTGGGACACCCGCGGAGCGGAGAGCTTAGAGGTTCGATTAAAACCTAAGGCCAACGAAATGGTGTTAGACAGAGAAGCCCCGTAGTCAGAGAGGGTCTGAGCAGAGAGGTCCTTAGTCCTGCGCAAGTGGGGCAGGGACTCCACAAACTGGAGGAGCAGCGCGTCCCATTCCTTGCACGCGCAGAAAAGAACCATGCCTTCCAGCGCAAATCGCACAAAGGATTGGAAAGAGTGGAGCAAACAATTGTCCCAATCATAAAGTGCAAAAAAAACCCCGCTTCTTTGCTTCTGTATACAAAGTTGACAGGGCCACAACGTGGCATATTCCAAAAAAATTGCTGAAGTGCCGATACGACAGAGTTTCTGCACTACGTAAAAAGATTTACGTTCGAAGCAGACTAGAAGGATACTCGCTGGAAGATGGAAACGTGACGTAGAGACGAACAGAAAAGGCAACAAAGTAGCAATCGTCTGACGTAAAAACTTAGCAGATGACGCTGAAAAGCTCATCCTGCGATTGCAACAAGATGGCGAGAAGCGAAACATTGTATCCAAGTGACGTCAAGACACCGGAACATTGTATCCAAGTGACGTCAAGACACCGCGGTAAAATCCATTTAAACGGTACTGACTTGGAACGATTCGCCCAAAACAAACAGATAGGTCTGTTGAAAGGGAATGATCACCCAAATGAACAACTTAGGTTGCCACGGAGAGGAGGGTGAACTAACGGATGAGAACTGAAGATTATGTTCGGTGTAGCAGAGAAAACCGTTTCAACGGCATTGACTTGCAACGAGATGCCAAAGTCAAACAATCAAGGCCTGAAGAAAGGCAAAGATCATTCAGTTGAACAACCAAGTGATCGCGGGCCAGTTAGAGACTGGTAAGATTATTTAAATTGGAGCCGTTGAAGCAACCGCTGGACATAACTCAAACGAGTCAAACGGCGAAAAAGACGGTTGAGCACGGAAGGCCAAAATAACCAGGGGGTTCTAGAAGAACTGGGACGTTATCTGCCGGTCCGTTGCCCCAACTCTGTTAAATGGATCAAGAAAGTGATCCCTTGGTAGAACAAAACTTCAAGACAGGCAGATCGAGCAGATCTAGCCAGAAGATAAGAGGGTACGAGAAAAAACAAACAAACACCTCTTGTAAGAAAATTCAAGGGTCAACCTGAGGCCAACTGGATACAGGCTGAGAAAAGCGAATAACTTCCCCAAAAACCAGTTCAAAGTCAGAGTATTGACCCCAGCTGGTTGAGAAGAGCCCATCAGAGAGTCATAGTCCCCAAAAAGGGACTGCCCGAACGGTGCAGGTTAATACCGTAGAAACCATATAATGGACCAAAAAATCATGGTCCACCGACACGATATGGTCCACCAAAGGTGGGTGATCCACCATACCGAGAGCAAGCGAGTGTGGCCGGGCCGGGCCACTACCCGCTGCTACGCCTTAGAATCGGTAAAATCTGTTTTGTCTATCCATCGTTGTATATGAACAACGGTCCAGTGGTCCAATATCATGGACATCGTGGAGAGAGGAGGTTCTTGAAGGAACATGAACCTGAACCCTGCCGTACCAACCGAAGAGTCCAACCAACGCCTACTAAGGCGTTTCCAGAGGGAAGCACTGCGCCCAGAGCGCCTACGCAGGAAGTAGGGGCGGTAGACGGACTTTGGGAGTATGAGGGCTCCACCGCAAAGGCTGCTGTTGCAGCCTGGGAGGCCAAGAAGACCTCCCCCTGCGGAAAGAGGAGAATCCCTCCGTCAGACTGATGACCGATAGGCTGGGAGGAGACAGGCTTGAAATTCCGACGAAACGAAGTATGACGTCAGTAGGACCTGAACGCCAAGAGGAGTGCAAGGTAGAAAACACATAGTACGACTTGGGTGCGTTAGAGAACGACATCCGTAGAGCCTTAGCCGACGTAGCAGAGAGGAGAAGACGTCCTGATCTCTGAGGAGAGTGGAGAGGAACGAAGATTCCTCAAGGGGGAGTAGCGCAGTGCCGATCAAAAAGAGAGACACAAAACGCAGAGCCCTGAAGGAGCCTACGGAGCATCCTGTTCATGTCAGGTTCTGAGACTGATCGCCGCTCCGTGTGAAAAAAATTTCTGCTGGGAGAGAAAACTCCGTCTAGAGAAGGGCATGAAGAGTGGACACCGGGCACCTAAATCGAAAGGACTCCTTGGGTGCTCCGAAGGAGACGACCACTCCTGACGAAGGGGAACGGGAACCGACGTAGACATAGTCACGACGTCAAAACACCGTGGCTTGGAAAGCTTCTGTAGGTACGATTACGACAACGAAGCAGGGCGTTGAGGAAGGTCCGTCAGTGCCCAAGGGCAGAGACCGGAGAACTACATCTGGGCGACCCTACAGCCTGCGACTAGACAGAGCGAGGTCGAGGGGCCTTAATCCATGGGGGGGGGGGACCCCGCAACTGGGTAGGCCGTCTGTGAGTACTCCTCTCTCCCAGAGGGAGCCTCGCTGTGCACATACCGGTAAAGTACCGGGTAGAAGTACCCCACATGGAGAAGTGAGACCGGGTGCCGGCAAACGCAGGGACCGGGGGAACGTGAGGCGCAGCCCAAGAACGTCAGCCAGGGTAGAATACGCATGGAGAACGAATCGGGGAGCGTTCCCTCCGGAGGGAAGGCGAAATCGAACAGAACTCGCGCCTTCACAGGACAGCGTAGACCAGACCAGCCGGCCTCAGCATAGCCTGTAGCTGTAACCCGCTACGACCAGCGCCGTACCGTCCATGCGGTCACCGGGAAGATCCATCCGCCCAACCGCCGGTCACTTCTGGACCGGGGGAACGTGAGGCATCGCTCAAGAACGTCAGCCACGGTAGAATACGCGTGGAGATCGAACCGGGGAGCGTTCCCTCCGGAGGGAAGGGCGAGAACGAACAGAACTCGCGCCTTCACCGGACAGCGTAGACCAGACCAGCCGGGCTGGACATAGCCTGTAGCCGTAATCCGTTTCGACCGGTGCCGTACCGTCCGTACGGTCATCGGGAAAATCTGTCCGGCCCAACCGCCGGGTACTTCGTACCCGCGCGGTGGGGGGAGCGAGCCCACACCGGCACCCCTTATCTCGAGGTGTGTAGAGGTGCGTCAGGGCCTCCGGGCTTACGGATTGCCGGGCGAAGAGCGGGCTGGGCTTAAGTGACGTGGCGGACACCCCGCTCCGGGTGTGGCCGTACAGATGGGTCACTGCCAGCGGACGCTGATAATCCGAAGGGAGAATATCCACGGATGAATATCTCCCCCGGCGGTCATAGAGAGGGTCGGGTGTAGAGCCATCCCGTCGACCGACCCTCTCTAAAGGCCTTGAGCTGGCTGGGCTAACATGGCGTGGTCGGACAACCCGGTCCGGGTGTCGACCTGTAGAGCCAAAGCCAGCCGACAACCCGCCGCGGGGGTTGTCGCTCTTGCCTAGGCTATGACACCTCTCCGAACTATGCGAGAGAGGATGCTTCGCCCTTGTGACCGAGCAGACCGACCGTCTACTTGCACCACCGTCCGTGGTGCCTTCGACCTCCTGGCCGGCATCGACCTCCTGGTCGGAACGGTAGACAGTCCGTCTACAACCGTCCTCGTCCGTAGAAGATCAGGAGGGGACCTGGAGATCTGTGAAGAAGGACAGATAACAGAAACCTCCCCAGCCGGGGAGGAACGGAAGTAATTGCAGGTACAAAAACAATGAGTCCGTTATTCTGCGGGTGACGGATAATTGCAACGAATTTTCCGGAAAAATGTGCGGATGAATTTTGTTCCAACTTCGCCTGAGTATACACAGAGGCCATAGGCTCTGTTATAGGAGAAGAAAACGAAGATCCTAGAACAGTTTAGACGAAAAAACGTCCGAAGGATGTATTGTGTGAAAAAAAAATTTAGAGTCAGAAATCGCCGATTTTAAACCGAAAAAATTGGGCGAACCTGAAGAAAAAGACTTGGGCGAAACGGGACGCCCGAGTGTAAAGGACAAGAAGAACAAACTTCGAAGTCTACGAAGAAGAAACCCGCGGGACCCCCTACGGAGGGTCCCCTAAATTATCGTTCATGACGACGAAGGAAAACTAAATGAAAAAACTTTCACCAAGTTTTCAACAAACACTAAGAAAATTATAAAATAAACTGAGTAGCTAAACAAAGTTAACTACATGTATAAAAAGACTGCAGAGTTAAAACTTGAAAAACCGCAGTGCCAAGAATAAACCCAAAAATGGATGACTAACCAGTGTGAAAACCGGCTAGGCCAAACACTATCTATAATTAATTTTCTAAACTTCAAAACCAAGTAATGAAGAATAAAAAGAAAACGTTTGCTAGCCACTAAGAGAAGGCTAGTAACAAGGTAACTACAGAACTAGAACAAACCCACCAAGAACACTTGAAAAAGGAAAAAGAATGGGAGAAAGGTTTATCATCAACAGCCTTGAAGCATGGTAAATAGAGAATGAGTTGGGGCCGGAAGTGGATATGCGTGACCGGAAGTGGGAAAGGGGGGATAACCCCACGGTCACTAGAGTGACTTGCTCTTTGTTATTTGGTAACTAAGCGTTCACGCTTAAGGTTTTTCCAGCCAATTGGTATGATATGCTATTGTTTTGAGTGTTGGTACAGTATGATTATAATAGATATGTATCTTCATATGATCTGTATGTCCTGGTATTCTATTGTGTATTTAAATAGTAGTATTCGTACGTGCCTGTATTATCATGTTCATGTGTGTTTTGTATATGCGTTGTATCTGTAAGGCGGCTCTGAGCTGTTGTCAGGATACTGCGCCATATAAATGTTATTAATTATTATTATTATTATTATTATTATTTCCAATGTGTACTTTATCACGCCACGCGACGACAGACATCGAACAAGGTCCGATTTCCCCCCCTTAATGCTCATTGAATCCTTAGCTTGTTTCAAGTTTCATGTTTTTATTCTACCAGAACTTCCAGCCCTGAGGGCTAATTCAAAGTCACAAACATACAACACCATTAATCATGTCCCCGCTACATATTAAGCACAACAACGAAGATACGGATACAAAACTAATACTCATTTACAATAACGATTTACCCAACATAATAGCCCTTGAGAAACAACAGTAAAGTGGTGACTAGACAGCTGTGACATACA
>CM065690.1:18228267-18240767 GCA_017654935.2 Phymorhynchus buccinoides | reverse complement strand
GCACATACACATTCTCACACCCAGTTACGCACACAAACACACACATGCACACACCCTCTCTCTCTCTCTCTCTCTGTGCGCGCGCACGTTTGCTTTCACGTGGTTTTTTTTTATAATGATAATTATATTTAAAAAGCTATTTCTATTTCATGTGCCGATAGACCTAAACAAATTAAACTGCTGACAGTATTCTCATCATTATTATAATACAGTTCCAAATTAACTGCAAGCCTACATAACCCTATAATCATTCTCTGAAACCTTATCTCTCTTTTCTGGTCTACATTTCAAAGAAAGAAGATAACAGAACTTGACTCATTGACATTGGGAACAACAACAGACTTTATCATAATTGTACCATGAGTCACAGAGTTCAACATAATTATTGATTTTTTTATTTTATCGATAGACGTAGGCCTACATACTGCGGGGGGCGTATCCACCCGGACTGACTTAAGTCGACTGTAAAGTTAGACTTTTTACAGCACTCGTTGTTACTAGAAAGACTGGACTAAAGTGATTGATTTGCCTGAAAGTTTCTAGTTTCTTATTTCAAATTCCTACAAGCAGATTCAGCATAAAAAGCGGAAGAAAAACTACACAAGCTTACCTTTGTTTTGTTCGGTGTTTTTCACTGACGAAAATTCATTTTCGTGTTTCCCGTTCGTTACACACCGTTATCAACAATGACTAAAAACCACAGCCTAGAAAGTATCGTCTGCTACAACAGCCTCGTTGTGAATTGTGTTTTGGGAGGCGTATCTGTGTCATGTGACCGTGATCACATGATCCTTTGCGGTATTTCGTCGCGCTATGGTGTTTTGAAAGTGTGTGTGTGTGTGTGTATGTGTTTGAAAGAGAGAGAGAGAGAGAGAGAGAGAGAGAGAGAGAGAGAGAGAGAGAGAGAGAGAGGTACAAAGAGACAGACAAACAAAGCATTTGTATAAATAGTGGAAAAAGCCAACTAAAATACCTTCATAAATCAATTTTTTCTTCAGGTGCAGGGGGACATTACCCCTGGACCCCGGCCTTTCAGGGTTTTTTCATTTTTATGTAGTTACACCCATGGGTAAGTCCAAAGTTAAACTTGCCAAGGACTTCAATAACAAATTCTGTTAAAAATTTAATTGTAGGGGAAGACGGGGTAAAAAGCGCATGGGAGGGTAAGAAGCCCACCCCAATTATCTCATGAAATGAAGCAAATTTCAGTCTCATTTTGCCCATGAGACGAGCGTTAATGTCTAGCATTCGTCTCATGGGCAAATTTGACTGAAATTTTCTTTATTTCATGAGATAATTGGGGTGGGCTTCTTACCCGCCCATGCGCTTTTTACCCCGTCTTCCCCTAAATGTTTCCGAACTTAAACTTGCCCTGGACTTCAGTCACAGATTCTCTTTTGTGTCAGTCCAAACTTAAAGTTAGACTAGCTTTAACAATAATGAATGGATAAATAAACAATAAATTCATTCTGCCCCCGAATTATATTTATAAATTTTATAAATAATACACTATATTTTTGTTCTCACCTTCTGCCTAGTCTTAGTTTTGTCTCCATCATGCCTTTCACTTGAATCTCTCTTTCATAAATAATAGAACAAAACAACTCTATGTATGATTTGCTTTATAAGTTTTACTGATGTGCTAGAAGTGTTTATTTATTTTACATATGAAAATTACAAGTTGTTATTATTAATTATCATTGTATTTGGGTTTTTTTATGTTAAAATATAGTAAATTCAGGGATTTATTATTTCTGACGAACGACGACGAAAATGGTGTTTTACGTCCTCTTGGTCTGAATCAGACACATATGGGACATTTGTAAATACAAATATGGTGGGAACAATACTGGAGGCAATGCCCGGAGGCAGTACGAAACCAGTAAAGTCCCGATTTGTTATTAATACAGATAGGTGTAGCGATAACCACGCCTCGGTTAAACCTCATTGGCTATGGCGCCACTACAAGTATTATTTCTGAACATTTTTCATTAAGTTTTGATTAAAAAGGAAATGACATGGTTTCACTTTCACTTTCAGGGCTTTTTTTTCTTCACTAGTGTAAATTCTTATCAGTTGTGAAGCAGGGCTCCCAAAGTCCCTTACGTTTGCAAATCATGAGTATTTGACCCAAGTTTGTTTGTAAATTATGCTTTTCTGTATGGAAAGTTTTGCTGACAGTCAGGGTTGCAGAAATATTCCAGAGAAAAGGGAAAAAGGAGTGATTTCTTCTGCGAATGGATCCTGGTGAGAGGGGAAAAAAGACCAAAACTATACTCACATGCTTATAGAATTTTGTCGTAATCTTTCTCAGTTTCAGTAATTGCTGTACCTCTTTATTCATGTATGCTGTTCTAATGCTTAGCTTCATTTCTGTTGGTGCTTGTTTTACTTTTAGTATTTCAACTTATGTTCTTGGTAGTTGGTAGATTTCGATCTGCTCTGCTCTTCGAGTTCACTAGATTTTCTTTTTTGTATTCATTACTATCAGTAACTCAGATACATGTACTATTCACTATGCGTGTGTGTGTGTGTGTGTGTGTGTGTGTGCGTGCGTGTGCGTGTGCGTGTGTGTGTGTGTGTGTGTGTGTGTGTGTGTGTGTGTGTGTGCACGCGCGCGCGCGTGTGTGTGTGTGTGCAATTGCATTACTAGGGAAAATAACGAAGTCAAAAAGTTGATTGTTCAAAAATGGGGGGGGGGGGGGGGGGGGGGGGATGAGCACAATTTTCTTGTTGTTTGTATATAGCAAGTTTCTTTTAGCTTCATTGAATTATTGTGCTATGCATGTAGTGATGTACTGTAGAGTAATGGTTAACAGATCATCAACATGTACTGTTCATAGTACACCTGGTAAGGCACTGACACTGTCCTTTATTTGTTTGACATCAGCTTTCAAATTTCACTTTTATAGTTAAAATCTATAATTACTGGAGTTGCATATTTTTTGGGTAATAATATCAACTTTCCCACATTTTCACAACAGACAGAACCTTATCTGTAGGTTGTCTGTACTGATTTTTTGGTATATGGCTTCTGCAGCGTGTGTCACTAGCTAACTGCTTATTATACAGTAATCAGAGCTTCAGATTGTTTTCAGACTTCATGGGTCATATGACCCCTGACAACAGAAAACGAGGGGTCATTATTTAAAATGATAGACCAATAATGTGTTGCTAAAACTTTAAACCTTAATTTTAGTACAATGCCCAAATACAATGATATACCTACACGCATGCGCCCCCCCCCCCCCCCCCCCCCCCCCCCCCCCCCCCACACATAATGTGTATTATTATACACAAGGCGCATTACAAGGTGTTAACATGCATCATTTAGAAAAATTACGTGTGAATGGCGCGGGCGCGCTAACAATCTAAAGGTCTGAGTCCGAGTAATCCACTTTTAAAAAACCCACCTGTTATATTATAATAATAAACGGATATAGCGCTTTTTATCGAGCCCAAAGTGTTTAAATTAATTACACAATACAACAGTAGAGGAAAAAGAAGGGAATCGTGGATGGAGAGGATATTTCTACAAGGTACAGACAGGGAATTACCGGTAGATGGAATGTTTGTGATTTAAATTACACATTAGTCTATAGTAAGAGCTCCAAGTGTTAGAAAATGAAAAGAAAACTATTGCAAGTTCTTTTTCAAAGATATGACAGTGATGCTGAGCAAAATCTTTGCTGCTTATTTTTATTCCTCATAATTATGGTTGTGCTTGAATGTGCTTGTTTAGTGTCACAATAAGCTAGATCAGTAGATGCTTGTTTACTTTCTATTCTTTTTAAGCGCTTTGATTTTTCATTGATTTTTTACTTCTAGCTAGACCTGAGCTTGTCATGTGGCTTTTTGAGCTACTGTATTGTGAACAATTGCACATTTTATGGATGTGAATCTTTTGTGCAAACATTTCTATAATCAAGCTTTAATCAGCAGAGCTTCAGATTGTCAGAAGGCCTGGGTCAATGACCTGTATTTTTTAAATAAAAATAACGCCTGATTTTGTGTCCCCAGGGGTCACATGACCCATGAAGTTTGAAAACAATCTGAAGCTGGTTTGATGTTTCTTTTTTACAAAATTATTATTGACCCCTCATTTTATGCAGCCAGGAGTCCTTTGACCCATGAAATCTGGAAACAATCTGAAGCTCTACATCAGTGTTGGTTTTTATAGTCTTTTTGTCTGTGCTCTTTTTCGTTGGGAAAGGCACTTTACTCCTATTTTCCTCACTCCACCCAGGTGTAAAATGGGTACCTGACGTCAGTTGGGGAAAAAGTCCTTCGGATGAGACTTAAAACCGAGGTCCCGTGTGCGAACGCATGCACAAAGATCTTGCGCACACATTAAAGCCCATTCTACTAATCGGTAGGAGTAGGCCATGTTGTGCCGGTGGGATGGATGACACGAACTCACATAGCATGCATCCTAAATGAAGACTTTGGGCGTGGGGCAGGATAAACATCCCCAATAGGAAGAAGAAGAAGGGGAACCTGTCGTTCCTTCTTCTTTCATAACCTTCCCTGTTTTGACACCCACACCATCTCGAATGCACCTTTGAATCGGTGCATCTCAATTGCGCCTATTTTAATCACCCCTATCCCTGTGTCAATGCGCCCGTTGTAGTCATCAATTGCGCCCGTTGAAATGGTTGAAATAGTTCATGAGAAAACTTTTTCCCCTCATAAATTGAGAGCTTGATTTTAGTTCAGTAGATAGCGGCTAACGATCCTCATAAAGAGATATAGAAAACAGAATTTAACTAGCTTTTCTTGTTTTGATTTTTGATCATCTGACGTTTGACTTCTAGCATACATCAACTGCGGAAACCAGGTGCAATTGTGTGGTAACCCTTTGAATCAGTCTCTTCTTCTTCTTCTTCGTTCGCTCAGACAGTGTCCTGTCATACGAGCGTAGATGCGTCATGCTGCCATTATGCGCCTAACTAAGAAATAGTTAGGCCCAGCATGTCCGACTTCGGCTGAAGGTGATGAAAATGATGTGTTACGTCCTCTCGGTCATAGACTCGGACATTTGTAAATACAAAGATGGCCCGAACAACACTGGCTGCAATGCCCGGAGGCAGTGCAACACCAGTAAAGTCCCGAGTTTTTAGCAATAGGTGTAGCGGTAATAGGTGTAGCGGTAACCACGCCTCGGTTAAACCTCATCGGCTGTGGTACCGCCACATAGTAAGAATTTATAGACAAAAGGCAGGAGAATGGACCAGTGAGACAGACAGATAGCAGATAACAGTAGTAAGCAAAGGGAAAAGGCAGAGTCAAAGAGAATGACAGAATTAGAGGAAGTTACAAGCACAGAACTTCCAGAAGGTGGAGGAACTATATGTACAATAGATCCCCCGGTATCCCCACGGGGGATGGATGAATCAGTCTCGAAAGCCTGCGTTGTTAAAGGGGCACTACTGACACTGAGATCATTCATTTATTCCTTGGATAGCCATTTGCTTCCCCTGTATTTCTTTTGGAAAAAAAAAATATACCTTTTACATATTTTTCTCCTTTTATAATGGAATAAAAACAAACTTAACACCAAAATTAATTAAGAGCGAAATTATTTAGAAGGCCAAAGACTTTTTTTTTTAATCCATTTTTGGTAAAGGTAAAGATGTGCCCCCCCCCCCCCCCCCTGCATGTCTCGGTTAATTCCATTTTTGCCTTTCTTACCAAACATAAAGCTATAGCCCCTCCGAAATTGGACTGTGTTAGCTGAATGCATCAAGCCAAGGAGTATTTCTTCTTATTCTTCTGCCTTCCCAGGCCATATGGCCATAATGGGTGAGGCTATGCAGGCTCTATGTATCCGTTTTTCAGTATTCACTGCGGGTCTACTCGCTGCATTCAGCTGACACATTCTGATTTCGGAGGAACTCAAAGGTGAAAACTAGTTATTTGGAAGACTATTTTTGGAATAAAAGGCAGGAGAATGGGCCAACAAGTCGGAAAGATAGGAGATGACGGAGGGCAAAGAGAAAAGGCAGAGTCACCGATTAGAGGAGGTTAGGCCTACAAGCACGGAACTTCCAGAAGATGTGGGAACTATTTGTACGAAAGAACCCCTCCCTGGTTTCTCACCGTGGAAAGAGACTCGTGGTGGTTGTCGCATGAAAAAAGGTAGCTCGTAAAAATAAGTAGCTCGCTACCTATGACAGTGTGTATTTGCGACATTGAGCATGAACCACAAATTTCACTTTTTTCTAGGGTTAGGGTAGGGTTAGGGTTAGGGTTAGGTAAATGGTTAAAGTACAGAAAAAGTGAAATTTGTGGTTGTCGCAAATACAGACTCTCATAGTAGCGAGCTACTTATTTTTACGAGCTACCTTTTTTCATGCGACAGTGGTGGAGGGGGGGGGGGGGGGGGGAATCCAGCTCCCCGTATGGGGACACGAGGCATCCACCCACTGCCCCAACTGAGCGACGGCTGACAAAAATGACCACGGCCTCATATCTCTGTCTCCATATTGATGAGTACCGTCTTCCACTTCTTTCGCTCAGACAGTTTCTTGTCATTTGTATGAGCGTAGATGCGTCATGTTGCCGTTATGCGCCTAACTAAGATTTGTGCCTTTAAAAAATAGTTTAGGCCCAGCATGACCTACTTCGGCCGAAGAAATCTTTGTAAGAATTTATAAAAAAAGAAAAAAAAAAAAAAAAAGCTGGAGATCAATGGACCAGTGGAAAGAGACTCGTGGTGGTGGGTGGTGGGGGGGGGGGGGGGGGGGGGGGGCATCCAGCTCCCCGTATGAAGACACGAGGCATCGATCCACCCACTGCCCCAATAATTTATTCTCTGGCCTACTTGAGGCCCTTCAGTTCTTCCGGCAAGAGTGGTTGAGCCTCCCCGGTTCCGTGGCAAAATAATCAACATGATGATTGTGGCCACTGACGCACAGCAAAGAAAGAAAGAAGGAAAGATAGAAAGACAGCAGATGACAGAAAGCAAAGGGAAAAGGCAGAGTCAAAGAGAGTGACAGATTAGAGGAAGTTAGAAGCACAGAACTTCCATAAGGCGAGGGAACCGACTATTTGTACGAAAGACACCCCGAGTCAAAGAGAGTGACAGATTAGAGGAAGTTACAAGCACAGAACTTCCAGAAGGCGAGGGAACTATTTGTACGAAAGACACCCCCGGACTATGACCATGGGGCAAAGAAAGAGGGCAATGCATATCAAGAGACAGGGTGATGAAACTATCTTGAACACACAAACGAATAATAGTAGAAACAAAAGCAAGAAACAAAGAAATATTCACTGCATGTTTTTTTCAGAACGTTCTTTATTTAATCGTGGTGACAGCTTGACTAGGAGACGGTAAAAAAACCAACACGAGAATTAATACCAAGGATGGGAACTATCCGCCAAACAGCAAATTTTTGCCGAAATGACATTGTTTTTCCGTCAAAAAAATATCTATCCGCCTAAAACGTTTGAGCTACATTTATCCATTTTAATGCTGTTTTCGGGTTTCAATTACCAAACAGCTTCGAGCTTCAGCAGTACCTCCTGGACCCCTACTAGGGGCCTCCTGTGGCCCCTAGACCCCCGCTTTTCAGCTTTATTTTACTTATCCAATTCCCATGCTTGTAATACACAAGTGTCTCAAAATGATGAACAATCACATGGAAATTATCCCTCTCTTCATAATACACACATGTCTCAATTAATGAACGGTCACACGAATATTATTCAGTCTCTCTTCATAATTCGGTCTCTCAAATGTTTCAATTAATGAACAATCACGAAAATTAGTTCTCTCTTCATAATCCACCAAAGTCGCACATCTTTTAAAATGATAGATTTTTTTAAAGTATTCTACTCACATACGTTTTAGTTCGTTCATTTTTATTTTAAATCTTAACTCATTCGCATCGCAATGAGTTTGAATTATTACCCCCAAAACACTCAACAAATCACTCCAGCCATAGACACAAACAAAGCAGTTGTAAACAAAAAGAGAAATGAAAGATTACAGGTTTTTACTGCAGGTTTAGACATAGTGGTAGATCATACTTTGTATAGAAAGACTTTATATATGGAAAGACTCTCTACAGCGATTGGCTTCCCCACTACAAACGCAAAGTAAGAGACAAAAATGTGATCTAGGAAGCGAAGCAAGTTTAGAAGTGACAAAAGTATGGTGTGCACTTTATATATGGAAAGACTCCCTACAGCGATTGGCTTCCCCACTACAAACGCAAAGTAAGAGGCAAAAATGTGATCTAGGAAGCGAAGCGAGTTTAGAAGTGACAAAAGTATGGTGTGCACACAGATTTACTTCCTTTGAAGCAAAGTCATCAAATTGACAGCTGTGTATATTTTCTTCCACATACATTTAGGCGGAACGACTTGAATGAGTTAAGACGTGCAATGAACATGTACTACAATGGAAAGAGGACAAAACATTGAACTTCATATCACGATTATAAATAAATAAATAAATAAATAAATAAATAATCAGTTTGACTAGGTCCCAAATAAAAGAAAAGTCATGAGACTTTTCTCTCTCTCTCGCAGCATTAGAAAACTACCAGTAGTTTCCTTAAAAAAACCCAAAACAGATGTATAACTGCAGCAGTAGTAACTTTGCATGTCAAAGTCAAAGTAAGCTTATTTCCCAAAAAACCCAGGTTCCAAATGAAACATTACACACATAACTAGCAGAGAGAAACATAGCGGTATATAGTGCCTCACAAACCAACCTTACCCAATCTAGTATACTCTCTCACATACACACACATAAAAAGCTATATATGCATACATCAAATTTAAACATAAAAGATGCAGAGAACTAATTATCCCAATCACTAGTGATGGGATGTAACTACCGAAAAAAAATTGAACACTGCATGGACACAATATTTGTGTTTTAAAATAACATTTAAGCTGACCTAATTGGGAGGGTTTAAAGCCTAAAAAAATAAAGTAAGGTCTTAGAAATCTTTTACAATTATCTTAATGAAACTAATTAAGCGAATGATGATTTTTTATTTGTTGTTTGGAACAGAGAATGGAAATTAATAATATTTGGTCTTTTCTGAAAATATTTTGGCAAATATAGTTTCCTTGGTTCTTGGAAGGCTTGGCATTCAAAGATGTAATGGAATTCGTCTCCCAACACACGGTGTTCGCACTTAGGACAGAATCGTTCGTTGTGTGGGATGTTTTGAATCCCACCTGTTTGGATTGGTAGTTTATGGGTTAAAGTTCTAACTTTAACAAATGAAATGGCTAAGTTATCGGGTAAAGCTTTTAAATAATTTTCAATAACAAAAGCGTCCTTATATAGTATGTAATTACCGAAAATTTGCTTTTCATTTAATTATTCGGTAATCTTTCCACTAGAAATAATCAAATTGAAAAGTTTTGTATATAGCGACATCATTTTAACACTTGAGGCTTTTAAGAACTCGTTCAATATACTGTCGTACCCATGGGCTTTGTTAGATTTCAACTCCTGAATAGCTTTCTTTAGTTCTTCCTCAGTGAAGGGATTGTTAAGGATGTTGTTGCTGTTATCATCTACTTCAGGGCCTACGTCTGTTCCTGTTTCGTCTGATTCATTGTTTTGAAATACTCATAAAAAGTCTAGCATGATATTTTCGACTAAAGTTCTTCTCTTTCTAATTTAGGTCCATTGATTATTTTCCAGTAAGCTTTGGGATCTGAATTTTTAAGAGATCGAATATTATTTGCTATTTTTGCTTGATAAAGTCTAAACTGTTTATTTATTTATTTTTTGTATACACAACTTGCTCTTTTTTTACTGGCAAGATTTGGAGCAGATTTCGCACCGTTATATCGGTTCTTAGCAGTGAATAAATGTTTACGCTTGTTTTCACATGCCTGGTTAAACCATGGGCAGTTATTATTCTTTCGTTTATATTTTATTATTTTGATTTTATTTTTAAACATGGCATTGTCAATTCCGCTTTTGAAAAGCATATCCCGTATGTACCCGACTACATTATTAATATCATCACGACTAACAGTTTCTTCAGAGGACAATAGGTTATCCAACATACTGTTTATTTCCTGTATATTAACAACATCTAATCCATTAATGAATTGCTCTTCCTTGTCACTTTGCCATTTTGGATACTGTTTATCTAATATTTCCTGATTAACTTTCTTACTAGTTTCATTTTTTGTATTGGTATTCTTTAGAGGGTTCATCAATTTCATGGTCATCCTTAAGGGACAGTGTACATCCGAATAAAGTTCACAAAAATCCATCACTTCAAATCCATTGACTAGATTAAATAGATTGACTGATACAATTACATAATCCACCACACTCACATGTTTACAGGTACATTTTCCAATACCAGCATCTTGCCCGGCGCGACCATTAACAATACACATGTTTGTTGCCTTACAAAAATCTAACAACCTTTGTCCACAATTATTTGTTGTTTTATCCTGAGAAACCCTGGTTGGAGGCTGTATAATTATTATTAGCGTCATTCTCAGTATGGTTCATGAATAATTCAACTTTATCGGTTCCGTTATAAGTACTGTCATCAAGATTACCCGTTCGTGCATTAAAATCTCCAAACAGGCAAACACTTTCATGTGGAATGTTTGGTAATGCGTCCTCGATTTCAGTAAAGGCGTCTTTATTTTCAAATGGTGAGCCTTCCAGGGTAAGTATGACACGCCAAACAGTATGTCCCGTGAAACAATTTCTTTACTTAGTTTGAAAAACAATACATTTGTACAAAGAGTTTGTTCTACAAAAGAATACTTCCTGCTGTCTAGTATGCTAAGTTTATCTTTTTTATTTTTACTTTAAAAAATTGTAACAAATTCTGCTATTTCGATTTCTTCCTAAATTTCACGCACCTAGTAAGAAGTGATACCTCCAGATTTCTTCAATTTAAGGATTTACAAAAAATCTATTTTTGTAAAACTCATTATCACTGTCTCATGACTTAAAACCAGGGATCATGATTATAGCATCAAGGTCATGGTCAAGGTCAAAAAGATCCCCTGGACCATGACCAAATCATGTCATGACCTCATCAGTTGTCCCAACATACTTTCGGTGATTGCAATCCCCATGTCATTGCTTATATAATAGTTCATCCCCATGACCAAATCCCACAACCGTCCCCATGACACTTCAAATTTGACCAACATCATCCCCATGGACTCCACATACATTCAGGTCAACATCCCCATGAAAAAATAAAGTGATCTATCATGTGATAATACTGTCCCCATGACATCAACATGACCAACATCATTATCATCATCCCTAGAGAACAAAATCATCCGAGCATGAAATTATCACCATGCTGACCATGATCTTCCCCATGACCGAAAACATCGTCATCATTACTAATATGCCCAGACATCATCCCCGTGTCCCACATCATCCCCATGACCAATATGCCCAGCATCATCCCCATGACCAACATCATCCCCATGACCAACATCATCCCCCATGACCAACATCATCCCCATGACCAACACCATCCCCAACATCATCATCCCCATGACCAACATCATCCCCATGACCAATCACCATATGACCATCATCATCCCATGACCAACATGTCTTGCTTATCCCCATGACCATCGGGACCATCATCATGGATATGACCAACATCATCCCCATGACATCATGACCTCATCATCCCCATCATCATGACCCATCCCAACATCATCCCCATGACCAACATCATCCCCAACATCATCCCCATGACCAACATCATCCCCATGACCAACATCATCCCCATGACCAACATCATCCCCATGACCAACATCATCCCCATGACCAACATCATCCCCATGACCAACATCATCCCCATGACCATCATCATCCCCATGACCATCATCATCCCCATGACCAACATCATCCCCATGACCAACATCATCCCCATGACCAACATCATCCCCATGACCAACATCATCCCCATGACCAACATCATCCCCATGACCAACATCATCCCCATGACCAACATCATCCCCATGACCAACATCATCCCCATGACCAACATCATCCCCATGACCAACATCATCCCCATGACCAACATCATCCCCATGACCAACATCATCCCCATGACCAACATCATCCCCATGACCAACATCATCCCCATGACCAACATCATCCCCATGACCAACATCATCCCCATGACCAACATCATCCCCATGACCAACATCATCCCCATGACCAACATCATCCCCATGACCATCATCCCCATGACCCCATGACCAACATCATCCCCATGACCCATCATCCCCATCATCATCCCCATGACCAACATCATCCCCATGACCAACATCATCCCCATGACCAACATCATCCCCATGACCAACATCATCCCCATGACCAACATCATCCCCATGACCAACATCATCCCCATGACCAACATCATCCCCATGACCAACATCATCCCCATGACCAACATCATCCCCATGACCAACATCATCCCCATGACCAACATCATCCCCATGACCAACATCATCCCCAT
>CM065690.1:18203267-18223267 GCA_017654935.2 Phymorhynchus buccinoides | reverse complement strand
TGTTGGTCAGTACCCAAAAGGACATTCACTCTTGTAAAAGGCAGCCATTTATTGGCCTCAAATAGGGTTATTGGCGAGAGTTGCCCCCTTGTTTGGTCAGTACTCAAGCATCTACCAAGGGCATTCACTCTTGCAAAAGGTGGTCATTGCAGTGGCCAATAGTGGAAGATGGCGGCTTTCCGAATCGGTAACGCGCTCACACCTGTTTCGTGAGAAAGAAAGAAAGAAAGAATGAATGAATGAATGAATGAAAATGGTGCTTTACGTCCTCTCGGTCTGAAACAGACACATATATATGGGACATTTGTAAATACAAAGATGGTGGGAACAATACTGGAGGCAATGCCCGGAGGCAGAGCAACTCCAGTAAAGTCCCGATTTTTTAACAATACAGATAGGTGTAGCGGTAACCACGCCTCGGTTAAACCTCATCGGTTAGGGCACCGCTACAAGTATGAAATAAGAGTGAATGAATGAATGAATGAATGAATAGATAGATAGATAGATAGATGAAAGGATCAATGAATGAATGAATAAATATAATTGGTTTTTGTGACAGTGTAACACCCATCTTGATAGTGGAAGATGGCGGCGTTCAAATCGTGAACACGTTCTTATACTTCTTCCGAATTAATCAATTAACTAATTAGTTAATGCATGGATGGATGGATGGGTGGGTGTGTTAAAAAACAATGACCTATAGGCATACAATTGGTTTTTGTTGCAACTGAAAGTCCAGTTTGCTTTAAGATAATGAAAGAAGGCTGTCCCCGAATCAGAAAGGTGCTCAAAACTGTTTCGAATGAATGAACTAATTAATCAATTAATGGATGGATTTATGGATTGATTAATTAGTTCATTAATTAAACTGATTTGTGTTACAGTTAAAATTCCAGTTTATACCCACATGGCTTTACACCCATCCTAATAGTGGAATATTGCTGTCTCCAAATGCGGAACCCGTTTTAAATGAATAAACGAATTCTATAATCAGTTAATGCGTGGGTGGATGAATGGAAGAGTGAATCATGGAATACATCAAATTTATTTTTGCTACAGTTGAAATCCCAGATCAGTTTACACCCATTCCCTGTATTGCGAAAGATGGCAGCATTCGAACTGGAAACACGCTAGAACTTGTTTTGAAAGAGTGCATGAAAGAAAGAATGGATGGGGGAAGGGATGAACGAAATAAGGATTTGGTGCAGTGAGTGGATGCCTTGTGCCTCCATGCGGGAAGCTGGATGACCTTGCCCCCCCCCCCCCCTCCACGAATCTATCCCCGTGGGGGTGCCAGGGGGTCTTTCAGTACCAATCGTTCCCCCACTTTCTGAAAGTTCTGTGCAAGCAACTTCCTCCGCTCTATCAGATAGTCACTCTCTTTGACTCTGCCTTTTCCTTTTCTTACTACCATCTATTATTTTTTCTGACTTATTGGCCCATTCTTCTGCTTTGAGCTCCTCCGAAATCGGAATGTATCGACTGCATGTTTTCTCCTGCCTCTAATAAGAAAAATCTTGCTCCCCCAATTTCTAATTTGAGCTCCTCCGAAATCGGAAAGTGGGGTTGGCTGCAGGGCAGCGGGGAGACCAATGAAAACTGAAAACCGGACACCTTACCCATTATGGCCATACGGCCTGGGAACGCAGAAGAAGAAGAAGAAGAAGAAATAAGGAATGAATAAACGAACGAATGAGTGCGCTGGGTTTTTGTTACAATTGAAAGTCCATTTCGCTTTACGCATGGAAGCTGGTGTCATCCGAATCAGGAATCCGCTCACACCTGTTTTGGATGAACGAAAGAATGGATGCATTGATGGATGGATGGATGGATGGATGGATGGATGGATGGATGGATGGATGGATGGATGAATGAATGAATGAATGGACGGACGGACGGACGGACGGACGGACGGACGGACGGACGGACGGATGGATGGATGGATGGATGGATGGATGGATGGATGAATGAATAGACGGGTGGATGGATGGATGGATAAATGGAAACATCCATGCTTGTTGTATTATTACATTCTTACTTTATTATTGACTTATGTCATTTTGTTGACTGGAGCCGATTAGTGGGTGGGGTGGGGATTTGATTTTGATTTGACTTTGGGTTTGATTTTTTATGTGTGCATGGGCGTACGCGAGTGTGTGTCGTTTCTCTTCATTTACATTCATTTTCAATTATTATTTTTTAACGACGTCAATATGTTGGCCTTAAGCTGGCGAGTGCGTGTGTTTTCATTTTTTCTTCCGTTTGCATCTGTTATTATCTCTTATTGTGCATGTGTATATTTATTGGTAGATTTTTATTAATCTTACTATCTATATAATTAAATACTTACCAACACTCAAAACAATAGCATATCATACCAATTGGCTGGAAAAACCTTAAGCGTGAACGCTTAGTTACCAAATAACAAAGAGCAAGTCACTCTAGTGACCGTGGGGTTATCCCCCCTTTCCCACTTCCGGTCACGCATATCCACTTCCGGCCCCAACTCATTCCTATTTACCCTAGCATCAGGAGGGAGGATGGGTGGGAACCTTTGGTTGTTTTGAGTGTTGGTAAGTATTTAATTATATAGATAGTAAGATTAATAAAAATCTACCAATCTATTATAATCATACTGTACCAACACTCAAAACAATAGCAGACTACCAACGAGGAGGAGGGTGATGCGCCCAAGCGAACAAGGGAAGAATGAAAACCAACACACAGTATATATATTCAAACTCCCTAAACATCACATCTAAAACTCCATAATACTCCAATCTCTTTTCCCCCCATAGGTCATACATGACTTACCCCAGAAGGGAACGGTTGAGAAACACTACTCTCGATAGTTAAACAAGAGATGGGAGTACGACAGTCCGCCTGATGGCAGACAAGAGGTCGTCTGACCTCTTGATGGATACGTCCCAGGTAGAAACTAAGGAACGTATTGACGGAACGCCATGTGGCCAACTCCATGACCTTGGCGAGGGGGACTTATCTGGAGAGCGCCAGGGAAGAACTGATTGTCCGAACTTCATACGCTCAGATGGGGTTGTCCGGCAAAGAAGAACTAGAGATGGCGTAAGACAGCTTAACAGTTTCTACCAGGCACCTAGAGAAAGTAGACTTGGACAGGTCCTTGCCATACCGTTGTTCAGAGAAAAGAACAGACGCCTCCTAGAACCCCTGAAGGAGCTAGTGCGGGACAGATAGTACCTAGAAAGAGAACTGGACAAATGTGAATCTCTGAGACATAACCGCGCCACGTACCTCAGGTAGAAGTTGAAGAACGTGTTGACCGACTTCCAGTAGATGGCTGATACGATATTAACCAAGGGAACCCCTTCAACGAGAGCGAGCGAGGCGCTGATTGCGCGCGGCTCGTGAACCCTGATAGAGCCGGATGGCGGGCTAACGAGAGACTGAGAGTAGGTTAGCGTGACACAGTCTAACAACCACGTCTTTAGCGTACTTAGGGCTAATAGAAAGAAAGAATCTTCTTCTAGAGCCCCTAAAACCTAGGGTTCTAGACAGGTAGGATCTGAGCGCGCGGACCGGACAGAAAAAACGGTCCGCGACGCACGAGCAGAGAATTGACCGCAAACTGGAGATAGAGAGAAGAGGAGACTCGACATCGCCGGGCTGATTCTTTGTCCGAACCCGGGCAAAAAGCAAAGCAAAACGGCCGATAAATCCTCCGCGAACTCGACTTCCCTGGAGAGCCCGTTAAGGGAGTGGAGGCAACTGACCCGTCTGGCAGACGCGAGAGCAATCAAGAACACCATCCTGAAAGTAAGGACCTTGAGAGAGAGGGAAGCGAGAGGTTCACAGCGATCCCTTAGATAATTCTAAAGAAGAAAACACGTACCATTGCGGGACCCGGACAGCCCTCGCCGGGGCCCGCAAAAGCACTGTGTCCAAAATGTGGGACACCCGCGGAGCGGAGAGCATAGAGGTTCGATCAAAACCTAAGGCCAACAAAACGGTGTCAAACAGAGAAGCCCCGTAGTCAGAGAGGGTCTGAGCAGAGAGGTCCTTAGTCCTGCGCAAGTGGGGCAGGGACTCCACAAACTGGAGGAGCAGCGCGTCCCATTTCTTGCACGCGCAGAAAAGAACCATGCCTTCCAGCGCAAATCGCACAAAGGATTGGAAAGAGTGGAGCAAACAATTGTCCCAATCATAAAGTGCAAAAAAAACCCCGCTTCTTTGCTTCTGTATACAAAGTTGACAGGGCCACAACGTGGCATATTCCAAAAAATTGCTGAAGTGCCGATACGACAGAGTTTCTGCACTACGTAAAAAGATTTACGTTCGAAGCAGACTAAAAGGATACTCGCTGGAAGATGGAAACGTGACGTAGAGACGAACAGAAAAGGCAACAAAGTAGCAATCGTCTGACGTAAAAACTTAGCAGATGACGCTGAAAAGCTCATCCTGCGATTGCAACAAGATGGCGAGAAGCGAAACATTGTATCCAAGTGACGTCAAGACACCGGAACATTGTATCCAAGTGACGTCAAGACACCGCGGTAAAATCCATTTAAACGGTACTGACTTGGAACGATTCGCCAAAAACCAACATAGACCTGTTGAAAGGGAATGAAAACCCAAATGACGAGAAAAGGAGAACTAACGGATGGGAACTGAAGATTAGGTTGGTGTAGCAGAGAAAACCGTTTCAACGGCCTTGACTTGCAACGAGAAGCCAAAGTCAAACAATTAAGGCCTGAAGAAACGCAAAGATCACTCAGTTGAACAACCAAGTGATCGCGGGCCAGTTAGAGACTGGTAAGATTATTTAAATTGGAGCCGTTGAAGCAACCGCTGGACATAACTCAAACGAGTCAAACGGCGAAAAAGACGGTTGAGCACGGAAGGCCAAAATAACCAGGGGGTTCTAGAAGAACCGGGACGTTATCTGCCGGTCCGTTGCCCCAACTCTGCTAAATGGATCAAGAAAGTGATCCCTTGGTAGAACAAAACTTCAAGACAGGCAGATCGAGCAGATCTAGCCAGAAGATAAGAGGGTACGAGAAAAAACAAACAAACACCTCTTGTAAGAAATTTCAAGGGTCAACCTGAGGCCAACTGGATACAGGCTGAGAAAAGCGAATAACTTCCCCAAAAACCAGTTCAAAGTCAGAGTATTGACCCCAGCTGGTTGGGAAGAGCCCATCCGAGAGTCATAGTCCCCAAAAAGGGACTGCCCGAACGGTGCAGGTTAATACCGTAGAAACCATATAATGGACCAAAACATCATGGTCCACCGACACGATATGGTCCACCAAAGGTGGGTGATCCACCATACCGAGAGCAAGCGAGAGTGGCCGGGCCGGGCCACTACCCGCTGCTACGCCTTAGAATCGGCAAAATCTGTTTTGTCTATCCATCGTTGTATATGAACAACGGTCCAGTGGTCCAATATCATGGACATCGTGGAGAGAGGAGGTTCTTGAAGGAACATGAACCTGAACCCTGCCGTACCAACCGAAGAGTCCAACCAACGCCTACTAAGGCGTTTCCAGAGGGAAGCACTGCGCCCAGAGCGCCTACGCAGGAAGTAGGGGCGGTAGACGGACTTTGGGAGTATGAGGGCTCCACCGCAAAGGCTGCTGTTGCAGCCTGGGAGGCCAAGAAGACCTCCCCCTGCGGAAAGAGGAGAATCCCTCCGTCAGACTGATGACCGATAGGCTGGGAGGAGACAGGCTTGAAATTCCGACGAAACGAAGTATGACGTCAGTAGGACCTGAACGCCAAGAGGAGTGCAAGGTAGAAAACACATAGTACGACTTGGGTGCGTTAGAGAACGACATCCGTAGAGCCGTGGCCGACGTAGCAGAGAGGAGAAGACGTCCTGATCTCTGAGGAGAGTGGAGAGGAACGAAGATTCCTCAAGGGGGAGTAGCGCAGTGCCGATCAAAAAGAGAGACACAAAACGCAGAGCCCTGAAGGAGCCTACGGAGCATCCTGTTCATGTCAGGTTCTGAGACTGATCGCCGCTCCGTGAGAAAAAAATTTCCGCTGGGAGAGAAAACTCCGTCTAGAGAAGGGCATGAAGAGTGGACACCGGGCACCTGAATCGAAAGGACTCCTTGGGTGCTCAGAAGGAGACGACCACTCCTGACGAAGGGGAACGGGAACCGACGTAGACATAGTCACGACGTCAAAACACCGTGGCTTGGAAAGCTTCTGTAGGTCCGATTACGACAACGAAGCAGGGCGTTGAGGAAGGTCCGTCAGTGCCCAAGGGCAGAGACCGGAGAACTACATCTGGGCGACCCTACAGCCTGCGACTAGACAGAGCGAGGTCGAGGGGCCTTAATCCGTGGGGGGGGGGGACCCGCAACTGGGTAGGCCGTCTGTGAGTACTCCTCTCTCTCAGAGGGAGCCTCGCTGAGCACATACCGGTAAAGTACCGGGTAGAAGTACCCCACATGGAGATGTGAGACCGGGTACCGGCAAACGCAGGGACCGGGGGAACGTGAGGCGCCGCCCAAGAACGTCAGCCAGGGTAGAATACGCATGGAGATCGAATCGGGGAGCGTTCCCTCCGGAGGGAAGGGCGAAATCGAACAGAACTCGCGCCTTCACTGGACAGCGTAGACCAGACCAGCCGGCCTCGGCATAGCCTGTAGCTGTAACCCGCTACGACCAGCGCCGTACCGTCCATGCGGTCACCGGGAAGATCCATCCGCCCAACCGCCGGGCACTTCTGGACCGGGGGAACGTGAGGCGTCGCTCAAGAACGTCAGCCACGGTAGGATACGCGTGGAGATCGAACCGGGGAGCGTTCCCTCCGGAGGGAAGGGCGAGAACGAACAGAACTCGCGCCTTCACCGGACAGCGTAGACCAGACCAGCCGGGCTGGACATAGCCTGTAGCCGTAATCCGTTTCGACCGGTGCCGTACCGTCCGTACGGTCATCGGGAAAATCTGTCCGGCCCAACCGCCGGGTACTGCGTACCCGCGCGGTGGGGGGAGCGAGCCCACACCGGCACCCCTTATCTCGGGGTGTGTAGAGGTGCGTCAGGGCCTCCGGGCTTACGGATTGCCGGGCGAAGAGCGGGCTGGGCTTAAGTGACGTGGCGGACACCCCGCTCCGGGTGTGGCCGTACAGATGGGTCACTGCCAGCGGACGCTGATAATCCGAAGGGAGAATATCCACGGATGAATATCTCCCCCGGCGGTCATAGAGAGGGTCGGGTGTAGAGCCATCCCGTCGACCGACCCTCTCTAAAGGCCTTGAGCTGGCTGGGCTAACATGGCGTGGTCGGACAACCCGGTCCGGGTGTCGACCTGTAGAGCCAAAGCCAGCCGACAACCCGCCGCGGGGGTTGTCGCTCTTGCCTAGGCTATGACACCTCTCCGAACTATGCGAGAGAGGATGCTTCGCCCTTGTGACCGAGCAGACCGACCGTCTACTTGCACCACCGTCCGTGGTGCCTTCGACCTCCTGGCCGGCATCGACCTCCTGGTCGGAACGGTAGACAGTCCGTCTACAACCGTCCTCGTCCTTAGAAGATCCGACGGAGGGGACCTGGAGATCTGTGAAGAAGGACAGATAACAGAAACCTCCCCAGCCGGGGAGGAACGGAAGTAATTGCAGGTACAAAAACAATGAGTCCGTTATTCTGCGGGTGACGGATAATTGCAACGAATTTTCCGGAAAATTGTGCGGATGAATTTTGTTCCAACTTCGCCTGAGTATACACAGAGGCCATAGGCTCTGTTATAGGAGAAGAAAACGAAGATCCTAGAACAGTTTAGACGAAAAAACGTCCGAAGGATGTATTGTGTGAAAAACTTTAGAGTCAGAAATCGCCGATTTTAAACCGAAAAAATTGGGCGAACCTGAAGAAAAAGACTTGGGCGAAACGGGACGCCCGAGTGTAAAGGACAAGAAGAACAAACTTCGAAGTCTACGAAGAAGAAACCCGCGGGACCCCCTACGGAGGGTCCCCTAAATTATCGTTCATGACGACGAAGGAAAACTAAATGAAAAATCTTTCACCAAGTTTTCAACAAACACTAAGAAAATTATCAAATAAACTGAGTAGCTAAACAAAGTTAACTACATGAATAAAAAGACTGCAGAGTTAAAACTTGAAAAACCGCAGTGCCAAGAATAAACCCAAAAATGGATGACTAACCAGTGTGAAAACCGGCTAGGCCAAACACTATCTATAATTAATTTTCTAAACTTCAAAACCAAGTAATGAAGAATAAAAAGAAAACGTGTGCTAGCCACTAAGAGAAGGCTAGTAACAAGGTAACTACAGAACTAGAACAAACCCACCAAGAACACTTGAAAAGGAAATTGAATGGGAGAAAGGTTTATCATCAACAGCCTTGAAGCATGGTAAATAGAGAATGAGTTGGGGCCGGAAGTGGATATGCGTGACCGGAAGTGGGAAAGGGGGGATAACCCCACGGTCACTAGAGTGACTTGCTCTTTGTTATTTGGTAACTAAGCGTTCACGCTTAAGGTTTTTCCAGCCAATTGGTATGATATGCTATTGTTTTGAGTGTTGGTACAGTATGATTATAATAGATATGTATCTTATATGATCTGTATGTCCTGGTATTCTATTGTGTATTTAAATAGTAGTATTACGTGCCTGTATTATCATGTTCATGTGTGTTTTGTATATGCGTTGTATCTGTAAGGCGCTCTGAGCTGTTGTCAGGATACTGCGCCATATAAATGTTATTAATTATTATTATTATTATTATTATTATTTCCAATGTGTACTTTATCACGCCACGCGACGACAGACATCGAACAAGGTCCGATTTCCCCCCCTTAATGCTCATTGAATCCTTAGCTTGTTTCAAGTTTCATGTTTTTATTCTACCAGAACTTCCAGCCCTGAGGGCTAATTCAAAGTCACAAACATACAACACCATTAATCATGTCCCCGCTACATATTAAGCACAACAACGAAGATACGGATACAAAACTAATACTCATTTACAATAACGATTTACCCAACATAATAGCCCGTGATAACAACAGCTAAAGTGAGTGACTAGAACAGCTGTGAAATACATATGATTTGTGTGTGTGTGTGTGCGTGTGCGTGTGCGTGTGTGTGTGTGTGTGTGTGTGTGTGTGCGTGTGTGCGTGTGCGTGTGCGTGTGTACGTGCGTGCGTGCGTGCGTGTGTGTGTGTGTGTGTGTGTGTGTATGTGTGTGTGTGTGTGTGTGTGTGTGTGTGTGTGTGTGTACGTGTGTGTGTACGTGTGTGTGTGTGTGTGTGTGGTAAGTTTTTTCATTCTTTATTTTGTTTACTATGGTAAATCAGGGAGAAGCGTGTGTGTGTGTGCGCGTGTGTGTGCGTGTGTGCGTGCGTGCGTGCGTGCGTGCGTGCGTGCGTGCGTGCGTGCGTGCGTGCGTGCGTGTGTGTGTGTGTGTGTGTGCGTGTGTGCGTGCGCGCGCGCTAACTTCCTTACGTTTGTTGGGTTCGCATTTACTCAATAGTGCTTTAAACTTATGGACGTTTGTTATTAATGATTAATCAATGGTTCTTTTGCGTATTACATTAAATCATCAATATGTTAATTTTCTCTCTCTCTCTCTCTCTCTCTCTCTCTCTCTCTCGCCCCCCCCCCCTCTCTCTCTCTCTCTCTCAACCCCCCTCTATCTCCCCATCCCTCGATCTCTTTCTCCATCCGAAATCCATACTTACTTGCTGTAACTCGGATACGGAAAGGTGAGGTGGGTCAGGAGCTGGTGCGTCCTCTCCGGTCGGTAGACGTACTTCCTTTCGTTAGAAGACTCCTCCGTGTACCTCATGTAGCGGAGGAGGTACAAGGGCGCTTCGGGCTCCACCGGCTCCCAGCTCAGTATGAACCCCTGAGCCCTGAAGTGAATGGACGCCGCGGTTGGGTGTTTGGCAAACTGCTCCTGCAATACGCACACGCATTGCACGCACGCACACACATGAAAGCATTGCACCGCACGCGCGCACGCACGCACGCGCACGAACACACACACACACACACATACACACACGCACACGCACACGCACGCACACACACACACACACGCACACGCACACGCACGCGCACGCACGCACGCACACGCACGCACACGCACACACACACACACACACACACACACACACACACACACACACACACACACACATCTCAGGTGGCCTTGATACGCGGATTAATACAAATGTATGACAAACAGCAGAGTTCTGGGAGTAGAGCCTGTTTATTCGTCTCAATCGACGTCTGTTAAGTCCTCTCGCGGGTTTTTGTCCTCATGTGTACATTAGTCTAAAATGAGCCTGTTTCTGCTTTTGTTAAAAAAAATATATATATTTACTGCAAGTAGTTATTTCATTACTCGCCATGTTACATTACTACACAAAAGTTGAAGCCATTCTACCGACTGGTTCATGAGATACTGCTCGGACATGAAGGAAGGAAATTTCGATGTTGTGAGTCTTCCTTGGTGGAGGTTTGCACTGGCGGTTCAAAATTCAGGATCTGAATAGGTTGTGACATGATGATCAAGAGTATCTATGGGTATGGGAGACCCTATTCTTATTGCAGATCATGGTATCCGCGAGAGGACAAATGTCCGCGGATAACAGTTTCTGTCGTTCACATTCGCGCTGTGTGTCGTTCATATTCGCTGCTTTGCGTCGTTCACATTCGCTGCTTTGCGTCGTTCACATTCGCTGCTTTGCGTCGTTCACATTCGCTGCTTTCTGTCGTTCACATTCGCTGCTTTCTGTCGTTCACATTCGCTGCTTTGCGTCGTTCACATTCGCTGCTTTGCGTCGTTCACATTCGCTGCTTTGCGTCGTTCACATTCGCTGCTTTCTGTCGTTCACATTCGCTGCTTTCTGTCGTTCACATTCGCTGCTTTGCGTCGTTCACATTCGCTGCTTTGCGTCGTTCACATTCGCTGCTTTGTGTCGTTCACATTCGCTGCTTTGTGTCGTTCACATTCGCTGCTTTGCTGTCGTTCACATTCGCTGCTTTGTGTCGTTCACATTCGCTGCTTTGTGTCGTTCACATTCGCTGCTTTGTGTCGTTCACATTCGCTGCTTTCTGTCGTTCACATTCGCTGCTTTCTGTCGTTCACATTCGCTGCTTTCTGTCGTTCACATTCGCTGCTTTCTGTCGTTCACATTCGCTGCTTTCTGTCGTTCACATTCGCTGCTTTCTGTCGTTCACATTCGCTGCTTTCTGTCGTTCACATTCGCTGCTTTCTGTCGTTCACATTCGCTGCTTTCTGTCGTTCACATTCGCTGCTTTCTGTCGTTCACATTCGCTGCTTTCTGTCGTTCACATTCGCTGCTTTCTGTCGTTCACATTCGCTGCTTTGTGTCGTTCACATTCGCTGCTTTCTGTCGTTCACATTCGCTGCTTTCTGTCGTTCACATTCGCTGCTTTCTGTCGTTCACATTCGCTGCTTTCTGTCGTTCACATTCGCTGCTTTGTGTCGTTCACATTCGCTGCTTTGTGTCGTTCACATTCGCTGCTTTCTGTCGTTCACATTCGCTGCTTTCTGTCGTTCACATTCGCTGCTTTGTGTCGTTCACATTCGCTGCTTTCTGTCGTTCACATTCGCTGCTTTCTGTCGTTCACATTCGCTGCTTTGTGTCGTTCACATTCGCTGCTTTGTGTCGTTCACATTCGCTGCATTCTGTCGTTCACATTATCTGCTTTGTGTCGTTCACATTCGCTGCTTTCTGTCGTTCACATTCGCTGCTTTGCGTCGTTCACATTCGCTGCTTTGTGTCGTTCACATTCGCTGCTTTGTGTCGTTCACATTCGCTGCTTTCTGTCGTTCACATTCGCTGCTTTCTGTCGTTCACATTCGCTGCTTTCTGTCGTTCACATTCGCTGCTTTCTGTCGTTCACATTCGCTGCTTTGTGTCGTTCACATTCGCTGCTTTGTGTCGTTCACATTCGCTTTCTGTCGTTCACATTCGCTGCTTTGTGTCGTTCACATTCGCTGCTTTCTGTCGTTCACATTCGCTGCTTTCTGTCGTTCACATTCGCTGCTTTGTGTCGTTCACATTCGCTGCTTTGTGTCGTTCACATTCGCTGCTTTGTGTCGTTCACATTCGCTGCTTTCTGTCGTTCACATTCGCTGCTTTCTGTCGTTCACATTCGCTGCTTTCTGTCGTTCACATTCGCTGCTTTCTGTCGTTCACATTCGCTGCTTTCTGTCGTTCACATTCGCTGCTTTCTGTCGTTCACATTCGCTGCTTTCTGTCGTTCACATTCGCTGCTTTCTGTCGTTCACATTCGCTGCTTTCTGTCGTTCACATTCGCTGCTTTCTGTCGTTCACATTCGCTGCTTTCTGTCGTTCACATTCGCTGCTTTGTGTCGTTCACATTCGCTGCTTTCTGTCGTTCACATTCGCTGCTTTGTGTCGTTCACATTCGCTGCTTTCTGTCGTTCACATTCGCTGCTTTCTGTCGTTCACATTCGCTGCTTTCTGTCGTTCACATTCGCTGCTTTCTGTCGTTCACATTCGCTGCTTTCTGTCGTTCACATTCGCTGCTTTGCGTCGTTCACATTCGCTGCTTTCTGTCGTTCACATTCGCTGCTTTCTGTCGTTCACATTCGCTGCTTTGTGTCGTTCACATTCGCTGCTTTGTGTCGTTCACATTCGCTGCTTTGTGTCGTTCACATTCGCTGCTTTCTGTCGTTCACATTCGCTGCTTTCTGTCGTTCACATTCGCTGCTTTGTGTCGTTCACATTCGCTGCTTTCTGTCGTTCACATTCGCTGCTTTCTGTCGTTCACATTCGCTGCTTTGTGTCGTTCACATTCGCTGCTTTCTGTCGTTCACATTCGCTGCTTTCTGTCGTTCACATTCGCTGCTTTCTGTCGTTCACATTCGCTGCTTTCTGTCGTTCACATTCGCTGCTTTCTGTCGTTCACATTCGCTGCTTTGTGTCGTTCACATTCGCTGCTTTCTGTCGTTCACATTCGCTGCTTTCTGTCGTTCACATTCGCTGCTTTCTGTCGTTCACATTCGCTGCTTTGCTGTCGTTCACATTCGCTGCTTTCTGTCGTTCACATTCGCTGCTTTCTGTCGTTCACATTCGCTGCTTTCTGTCGTTCACATTCGCTGCTTTCTGTCGTTCACATTCGCTGCTTTCTGTCGTTCACATTCGCTGCTTTCTGTCGTTCACATTCGCTGCTTTCTGTCGTTCACATTCGCTGCTTTCTGTCGTTCACATTCGCTGCTTTCTGTCGTTCACATTCGCTGCTTTCTGTCGTTCACATTCGCTGCTTTCTGTCGTTCACATTCGCTGCTTTCTGTCGTTCACATTCGCTGCTTTCTGTCGTTCACATTCGCTGCTTTCTGTCGTTCACATTCGCTGCTTTCTGTCGTTCACATTCGCTGCTTTCTGTCGTTCACATTCGCTGCTTTCTGTCGTTCACATTCGCTGCTTTCTGTCGTTCACATTCGCTGCTTTCTGTCGTTCACATTCGCTGCTTTCTGTCGTTCACATTCGCTGCTTTCTGTCGTTCACATTCGCTGCTTTCTGTCGTTCACATTCGCTGCTTTCTGTCGTTCACATTCGCTGCTTTCTGTCGTTCACATTCGCTGCTTTCTGTCGTTCACATTCGCTGCTTTCTGTCGTTCACATTCGCTGCTTTCTGTCGTTCACATTCGCTGCTTTGTGTCGTTCACATTCGCTGCTTTGTGTCGTTCACATTCGCTGCTTTCTGTCGTTCACATTCGCTGCTTTCTGTCGTTCACATTCGCTGCTTTCTGTCGTTCACATTCGCTGCTTTCTGTCGTTCACATTCGCTGCTTTCTGTCGTTCACATTCGCTGCTTTCTGTCGTTCACATTCGCTGCTTTCTGTCGTTCACATTCGCTGCTTTCTGTCGTTCACATTCGCTGCTTTCTGTCGTTCACATTCGCTGCTTTGCGTCGTTCACATTCGCTGCTTTCTGTCGTTCACATTCGCTGCTTTCTGTCGTTCACATTCGCTGCTTTCTGTCGTTCACATTCACTGCTTTGTGTCGTTCACATTCGCTGCTTTGCGTCGTTCACATTTGCGCTTTTCATACGCTCGCGCCAAAAAAAATTCAAAAAAAAAAATTCAGAGTCGCGCTTTTTGGATGCGGCCAGCCTATTTACCGTGACCATCGTGTGTTTGTGTGTGTAAGCCTAACCACGCAACAAACAACCTTACCTTGAGGAAAGGCTTCAACGCTGTAAAACGCCTGGGCAGAATGATCTCGTCCATGTCTATCCCCTGCACGTAGTCGTAGCCCGCCAGACGCAGTCTGCTGTCCCAGATCTCCACCACTTTGTCGTCCTGTAGCTTAGCGTTGGTTTTGGAAAAGTTGCTCATGGTACGCCCCCACGGCGGGCCTGGTAGAAAGAAGCGAGACGAAACTATTTTTTAGTGTCATTGCATGCTCAGTGACGAATTTGATGGTAGGGTTGCACATTTTGCTTCGAAAACGTGTCGGATTTCCAACCTTTTTTGTTATAAACTTGTAGAAGCGCACTGGTTTCAGAAAAAGTTTCTGATGGTACGCCCCCACGGCTGGCCTGGAAGCCAAACAAAATATTTAGTGTATTTGATTGCTCAGTGACAAATTTGATGGTAGGATTGCACATTTGATTAAAAAAACCATGCCAGAATTCCAAGCTTTTTTCTTATGATTATTGTAGAAGCGCATTCGTTTTGGAAACGTTGCTCATGGTACGCCCCCACGGCTGACCTGGAAGCAAGAATATTTAGTGTAGTTTATTGCTCAGTGACAAATGTGATAGTAGGATTGCACATTTGCTTCGAAAACGTGCCAGATTTCCAACCTTTTTTGTTGTGAACTTGTAGAAGCGCATTCGTTTCGGAAAAGTTGCTAATGGTACGCCCCCACGGCTGGCCTGGAAGCCAGAATATTTTTGTGTAATTGCTCAGTGACAAATTTGATGGTAGGATTGCACATTTTGCTCATGGTACGCCCCCACGGCGGGCCTGGAAACAAGCGAGACAAACTTTTTTGTTACCATAAATATTGTAGAAGCGCATTCGTTTCGGAATATCATAATTATTGTAGAAGCGCATTCGTTTCGGAATATCATAAATATTGTAGAAGCGCATTCGTTTCGGAATATCATAATTATTGTAGAAGCGCATTCGTTTCGGAATATCATAAATATTGTAGAAGCGCATTCGTTTCGGAATATCATAATTATTGTAGAAGCGCATTCGTTTCGGAATATCATAAATATTGTAGAAGCGCATTCGTTTCGGAATATCATAATTATTGTAGAAGCGCATTCGTTTCGGAATATCATAATTATTGTAGAAGCGCATTCGTTTCGGAATATCATAATTATTGTAGAAGCGCATTCGTTTCGGAATATCATAATTATTGTAGAAGCGCATTCGTTTCGGAATATCATAATTATTGTAGAAGCGCATTCGTTTCGGAATATCATAATTATTGTAGAAGCGCATTCGTTTTGGAATATCATAATTATTGTAGAAGCGCATTCGTTTCGGAATATCATAATTATTGTAGAAGCGCATTCGTTTCGGAATATCATAATTATTGTAGAAGCGCATTCGTTTTGGAATATCATAATTATTGTAGAAGCGCATTCGTTTCGGAATATCATAATTATTGTAGAAGCGCATTCGTTTTGGAATATCATAATTATTGTAGAAGCGCATTCGTTTCGGAATATCATAATTATTGTAGAAGCGCATTCGTTTCGGAATATCATAATTATTGTAGAAGCGCATTCGTTTCGGAATATCATAATTATTGTAGAAGCGCATTCGTTTCGGAATATCATAATTATTGTAGAAGCGCATTCGTTTTGGAATATCATAATTATTGTAGAAGCGCATTCGTTTCGGAATATCATAATTATTGTAGAAGCGCATTCGTTTCGGAATATCATAATTATTGTAGAAGCGCATTCGTTTTGGAATATCATAATTATTGTAGAAGCGCATTCGTTTCGGAATATCATAATTATTGTAGAAGCGCATTCGTTTCGGAATATCATAATTATTGTAGAAGCGCATTCGTTTTGGAATATCATAATTATTGTAGAAGCGCATTCGTTTTGGAATATCATAATTATTGTAGAAGCGCATTCGTTTTGGAATATCATAATTATTGTAGAAGCGCATTCCTTTTGGAATATCATAATTATTGTAGAAGCGCATTCCTTTTGGAATATCATAATTATTGTAGAAGCGCATTCGTTTTGGAATATCATAATTATTGTAGAAGCGCATTCCTTTTGGAATATCATAATTATTGTAGAAGCGCATTCGTTTCGGAATATCATAATTATTGTAGAAGCGCATTCGTTTCGGAATATCATAATTATTGTAGAAGCGCATTCGTTTTGGATAAGTTGCTCGGGGTGGTACATACATCCCCGAGGCTCGCCTTGATGCCATCAAAACAAAGCAAAACAAAACGAAGACAAAAACAAAGCAAAGCAAAACTACTAACAGGAAAAGAACGATCAAGAAGGCTGATTGATAATACTTTGGTAAAGATGCAGTTGTACCAATACTTTTCCCCATCCATATAAATCCCTTGCATGTAGACATAGCCAGCCAATACCATAATTTCAAGTGCCCCAAATGGTCCTTTGCCCCAGAAGGCGTTAAATCTCTATTTTTCTCTCTCATAGCCCGCCAAACGCAGTCGACTGTCCCGTTACATCTTCAGCTACTTTCTCGTCTCGCGAGAGTGCATTCGTTTTTGAGTCGTTGCTCATGGTGCGTCCTCATGAATCTCCTTAAAGACCCACCAGATCACGTATCAAAATCACAGGTTTCACGTGTTTCCCCTCTTATACCTGTTAAGAAATCTTTGTTTAACCAGGTTTGACTCCCATACTAATGTCCCCCGAATTGAAAACGAAACATCATTTTAAAGAGCGGCCTCAATTTGAAGTTGGGGACGTTGGGTCACACCTACCCAGAAAAAAAACAAGGGACTTAATCCAGCCGGGTCAGTGGGTCTTTAATTTGCACATAACAGAGCAAAAAAAGAAAGAAAAAAGAATGGTAATGTTCGCTTTGTGGTAAACGCAATCTGCTATCCCGGAAGAAAGACAGAACCGTTTAACCCTTTCACCGCCAGCCATATTTTAGCCAAAGATTACCATTACATTTACCTGGGTAGAGAACAAAATCCATCTGCAGTGTTGGGGATCCTTCTGTGACATACATAAAATAAGGTCTCTCCTTACTTCCTAAAACTAAGACAATGGGGTCTTTGAATAATAGACCCCAATTGGATGCCTTTTAGTGACATAGGTGTTAAATCACTGTGGTGCTACAATGCCACTTTGGCGGTGAAAGGGTTAAACGTAAGAGAAAAGAAAAAGAAAATAAAAAAAGAGGGGGGGGGGGGGAGAAAAAAAAAGAAAGATAACAGAAGAAAAATGTTTAAAAAAGAAAAGAAAAGAAAACAAGAAAACAAAAGACAAAAAAAATAATAAAGTCGGGGGTGGGGTGGGTGGAGGGAAAAAAGAAAAAAGGAACCGTTATAATGTAGGTCCTAACTGTTCAGCGATTTACTAGATGGTCACATTGCACTCTTTGGTTCAAAACATGCCAGAGTTTCACCACTTTATCGTCGTGGATGCGAAAGGGAAGATCAACGTCAAAATAATTAATGTACCTTGATTTTCTATTGATCGAAAATCTTGGTACAGCTTATAGGGGAAGACGGGGTAAAAAGCGCATGGGCGGGTAAAAAGCGCATGGGCGGGTAAGAAGCCCACCCCAATTATCTCATGAAATTAAGCAAATTTCAGTCTCATTTTGCCCATGAGACGAGCGTTAATGTTTAGCATTCGTCTCATGGGCAAATTTGACTGAAATTTTCTTTATTTCATGAGATAATTGGGGTGGGCTTCTTACCCGCCCATGCGCTTTTTACCCCGTCTTCCCCTAGTGTTGTGCGGAAGAATATAGATCTGACTCTCAAAGCAAACTATGGCGGCATGTCGACAGGCTCTTCACCTTTACCAGATGTTGCTTGTGATTATACTTCTCCAGATGATGCGGGTCTCCTCGTAGGCCTACCCACAGATTTGTACATGCATTTTAACAGCATTTATCCCTCTCCAGATGATGCGGGTTCTCCAGGACCCATACTCGTCAAAGAGTCACCATGTGTTTATACTTCTCCAGAAGGCGCGGGTCTCCCACGACCCATACTCTATGCACTGCAGTGACATATTTCTGCTCTTTAAAGTATGGGTCCTCCGTGACCCGCGTTACATAGGAGAAGTATGTTAAAATGACGTATCTAATTGTTACTTTAGTTTTTACTGTATTGGCACCAAACTTTGCTGACATATGCCAAACTATGTTTTAAAACAATACCTACAATTTTATTATCATAGTCCCAATAGTTCCTGAGATATTAATTCATTTGTGCGTCTCTGGGTCTTGGACGACCCATGAAGCACGGTAAAGATTTTAATGAAGCAGCTAAATAGATTGGTTGGTCTCTACTAAGGACCTTCCTCAACACCAGTTGTCCTCAAATCCTTTAGGCAGACGGAGTGAGGATGCACCCTGGACAAGGTATCTCCACTATAAACGAAGAAGAAACAAAACTCTACGGTGAACTGGACAAGAGAGGGTCTCCTGAAAAGAATTCAAACCCTCCCCTCTCAATTTTCTCTGGAGCCCCTCAGTTGTCCAGTACTCTGTAGAGTTTTTTCGCAATGTGCTTTAATAGCTGAGAGGCCCAGCTGCTTCAAAATAGCAGATGCATTTTGTGCTATCTGGCAGCCGTAGCTGGAAACGATAGACTAACATAGGTACGCTAACAGAACACTAACGATAGACTAACACACACAACAACAACATACAGTATTTATACAGCGCTGAATCTTGATAGAAATCAAATCAAAGCGCACACACACGTTAGCATTCATAACGCGTTCAAACAAAAACGCAACACAAAGCGAACACACACACACACACACACACACACACACACACACACACACACACACACACACACACACACACACACACACACACACACACACACACACACGGATGACATAAATGGAATACATCAGAAACAGACCTAATGGCAAGAGAGAGAGAAGAGAAAGAGAGCGGAGCTTTAATGACGGGGGAACAGGTGGGTCTTGCGATTAGCTTTGAAAGCAGAGAGGGTCGGTTGCTGACGGACGGAAAGCGGAAGTTCGTTCCAGGAGGTCGGGTCCTGAGACAGCAAAAGAGCGCCGACCAACAGTTGAAAGCTTAAAACCTAGGGATCTGGAGAGAAAGAGGGTCAGAAACTGAACGTAAAGTGCGAGCTGGCATACATACATTAGAGTTGAGAACCGGTTAAAAAATCTGAACCGGTTTTAAACTAGTTTTCCCTCTTCGAACCGGTTTTACCGAACCGGTGTTTTTAACCAGTACTCGCATCACTAGTTTCACCTATGCAAACACATATTTAGTTGTCAGAATATTCACACACACGCACACACACGCGCACACATGTCATATTTTCACCACTTGATCGTCGTTGATGCGACGTTAAACCCAGATGCGACGAAAAAGTTGTCATTTGGTCTAACACACACTAAAGAAACTTATGACTTATGACACACACACACACACACTCAACTCAACACTCAGTCAAAGTCAAAGCGATACACCACCACAAACTAGAAACAGCTACTCTTGGCTTACAAACGCCCAATCTGCGCTGAGAATCAGTGTTATTTTTGGAAAAGAATGCGTTATTCTAAGAAAAACTTACTTTCAGTTTGCAGTTAAAAAACCCAGTTCACAGCAACTCGAACCGGTTTTTCGAACCGCGAAAGTTTAGCACCGGTCTTTCGGTTCAAACCGGTTTCCACCCCCCCCCCCCCCCCCCACCCACCTCTAACATACATACCTGGTAACTTATACGGTATAAGATCCAGCAAGCCCTTGTCCTGGTAGTACCGAAACGTCTTGTACACCAGCTCGGTGTT
>CM065690.1:18180767-18188267 GCA_017654935.2 Phymorhynchus buccinoides | reverse complement strand
TCACTGTTCGGCACATTTTCCACGTCGGGCGGCAGGAAAAACATTGTGGTCCAGTAACCTCGACCTTTGACCAATGACCTTCATTTACGAACTTGACCTAGATGTCCTAACCACCTACGGGCAAGCAAAATTCGAGCGTCTTAGGTACCTCCGCTCAAGCGTTATTGTGTTACTATACGAAAAAGCCTCCAATATGACACATTTTGTGGTCCAGTGACCTTGCCATCTGACAAATGACCTTCATTTACAAACATGGCCTACATAATCGAACTATGTAAAGGCATGCAAACTTTGAGTGTTCTAGGTTCCTCCGTTCAAACGTTATTCTGTTACTACTAAAACAGAGAGAGAGAGAGAGAGAGAGAGAGAGAGAGAGAGAGAGAGAGAGAGAGAGAGAGAGAGAGAGAGAGAGAGAGAGAGAGAGAGAGAGAGAGAGAGAGAATGGACTAGTGTCGCACAAAAACTGCCACGAGTAGGCCCATCATGACCACTGTCCACTCAAGTGTCGCGTCCACCTCTTGTTCATTGTATATTAATAATACCCTGCAGCAAGTAAACATCAGTAGAGCGTGTAGGCCAGGGACTGGAGAAAGGATGTGCGTATAATAAATTATGAGACCCATTATTTTAAAAAAAATTTTAGTCTTCCCATTATAGTCCCGTCAGCAGCTATGGTCATCTCAGGACTGTTACCGTGTAAAGTTCAACCACTTAGTACAAAACACTCATCAATATATCTTACCAACATTCAACAACCTGTAAACAACAAAACATACGGTACAATTCATAACATGACACCTCCACCATTGCACGCTATTGGCTACTGCAAATAACACCTTTTGTAAGAGTGAATGCCCTTGGTGGGTGGGGGAAGATGATTGAGTACTGACCAAACAAGGGTATAACTCTCACCAATAACCCTATTTGAGGCCACTAAATGGCTGCATTTCGCAAGAGTGAATGCCCTTTTTTTCTTTTTTTTTCTTTTTTCTTTTTTTTGCTGCCCCATCTTCTGGGCCGTACAGTGGCATTGCTCCCACGCCGCACATTCCGAGTCCCAATTCGCAGCTACATCCCGGTTTGTTCAAGTCGCAGAATCCGAGACCAGCAGTCCAAGGGGAGCGAATCTATGTGAATGCCCTTTTCAATACTGACCAACAAGGGAATCACTCTCACTGTCAAGGGCGTTAATAACCGTAGTTGCAGTGGCCAATAGCACATAAATCCACACAGTGCTGGAAACGTTGAGCCACTCTACTCTATTTATCGGATCCAGGGTTTGTTTTTAAACAGTAAAAAAGGATAACAAACACATACTAGTAAAAAACATATATATAAAAATTGCCATATAGGCAAATAATGTATGCACTGCAGAATGGACAACAGGTGCCCACTCAAGTGCGCAAGGTCTCACGTGTGGACGCCAGTGAACACTAAAAAACCCACAGGCATGTCATAAATTGTCCGATAGATCAGAGAAAAAAAAGGAACATTCAAAAGATAGATTTGTAAGGAAAGATGAAAGAACAGATTGAAGATCCGGGGAGACAGAAATCAGAGGAAAACTGCAGATCTTGTCTGGAGACTTTATGGGGGGAAAGAGAGAGTAAAAGATATGGTAGGCAGAAAAATAGTAAAGGTAAGAAAAGGGGTGGGCACAGCTTGGTCGAGGACACCCCCGCCACGTGAAGGCTGGCCCACAGGGGCCATATGTGACCCAGCACCACGAAAGGGACATTAAGTGGCAAAATGACCATTCAGAGACAATGGTCCTGTTAAAGTCTGCAAACAATTCTCTTTCCAATGATATAAGAACTATTCTTGTAACTTCTTTTCGTTTTAGAGTTATGAGCATTCAAAGTTGGTAGGGTGACTGTCGGCCATTTTGAAAAAAATCACAGTCTAAAGTTTAGGGCCTAGCCGAAGAAAATGCATCAACCTACTCATTTCAAAGCACTTCTTGGAATAATCAGAGACCATATTAATAAAGATTATCCTTCATAAATATGAAAGATAGAGAGCACGACAATACCCATCACTCAAATTATTATTTTTTAAATGAGATTTTTGAAATTTGCAAGCCTTTTATGAGAAAGTAGCCCAGCGACTTAATGTCCCTTTTCGTGGTGCTGGGTCACGTATAGGGGCCTAGACTGTCTGTGGCCTATACCTCTACCAGGCAGCAAGCAGAGGGAATAGCTGCTCTTTTTGGATGGCTGGACCGGAAGGTGTTTGTTTGTAGCGGAAATGCCTTACCCACGGGACATCCCCACTCTCCCCGCAAAAAAAAAGGTTTCAGAACAACTGGTATTATTAGGTATTAGGTACTTTAATATAGTCACAGAGGCGTCTCTGTGAAATTCGGGTTGCTCCCACCTGTAAAGCGCGTCGCAGCCAGATCAAGCGCGGCACCCACTTAATTTTGTTTGCATGCGATTTTTATCGTCTCACCCAAAAGATTCCACATTCAGACCGCAAGGCCTAGTGCAAAGTGAGAGGAAAAATCCCCTGTACCCAGGTTCGAACTCGGGTTTACTTGACACGAAGCGAACGCGTTACCACTGTGCCACTCTACACTGGGAGGGAAGGAAGGAGAGGGTGAGAGAGAGAGAGAGAGAGAGAGAGAGAGAGAGAGAGAGAGAGAGAGAGAGAGAGAGAGAGAGAAACACAACCAAGCATGCAAAGCAACCAAATAAAATGCACTGTTTAATGAGAGACTTAGTGCGATTTTTCTCACGCCAGAGGGCATGACGCTCGTGTGGGGCTAATCCTCTCTATACTATTAGTTGGGGATAAAGAAAGAGAGAGAGACAGTGAGTGGTCCTACCATCACTCTCTCTCTCACTACGCCCAAGTAAGAAAATCGCGTGATAAGCCCCTAGTGCATTGACTGCCCTCTGGCGTGAAAAATATCGCCATAGGTTGACCATTTAGACAAACCTAATGATGGTCGTGTCAACCTCCCAACTGACTTCAAACCTACCGTTGACATTCCGTCAAAGACTGTACAGGGGAAGATAAACATCCGGTCTCTTTTCCCTATATGAGTAGTGAGGACAGAAACACTGGTTATGTCCCTTTGAAACGTGACACATTTTACACATCGATAGGCCAGTTGAATTCTCCGTTCAAGTTCCAGTCCAAGTTTTTGGATAGCCTCCACTGTGAACAGTGTACACGTCCGCACTAACGATAACTCTATCAGCCCGGCTCGCCGAGCTTTTAAGTAATCCATCTTACCCTTTTAGACTATCTTTGATTCCGTTGCGTGTCCATCAAAATAAAATCAAAGAAAAATGTTAAAGGACAGTAATGGTCAACTTAGGACACTGACCTCACCGCCAAGGGGCAATCAAACCAGTAGCGGCTGAGCGCGTGATATTCTTAGTTGGGGGTAGTGTGTGTGTGTGAGAGAGAGAGAGATAGAGAGAGAGAGAGAGAGATGAGTCCCTCCACCCCTCTCTTTCTCTCACTCTCTCTCTCTCTCTCTCTCTCTCTCTCTCTCTCTCTCTATCCCCTCCCCCAACTAAGAATATCACGCGCTAAGCCCCTACTGGTTTGATTGCCCCCTGGTGGTGAAATGGGCGTCCTAAGTTGACCATTCTGTTGAGAGACTCTATGGAAAACGCAACGAAGAAAACACTGATCCCTTGCAGATAGCGTCTTGTCCTAATACTCACAATGGAGTGGTAGTATGACTCTAAGGCAAGTTTCAAATCGTGTAGCCTATCGTTACACAGTCTTGAGTTCCCAAGGTTTCAAGGTTTTTTATTTCCAAAAAAGCCCCTTGGAGGTACATGGAAAAACAAAAACAAAAAATATATAAACAACGAAAAAAGAAAAAGTAAAAAAGAACAAACAATACACGATAGGGCGAATGGTGATGTACGGAGCGTTTGAAAAGAACGATGAAGACACGAACTTACCCTCAGGGTTAGTAGCGAGAAGGGTGATGACTATCAGGGGGCTATCGAACTCAAAGGGATACGCATATATATATATATATATAGAGAGAGAGATTAGGCCTTCAAGAAAGACTACCCGCATAGATAAGATAATATGGACGAGATTATATAGCCGTTAGGCTTTTAAAGTCCCATAATGTTTTCTATAAAATGTAGTTTGCTTCGTTGACAAGGTCGTCGATTGCTCAGTTTTTTGTTGATGAATTAATCATCATATTCATATATTAGTTTATTGTAATCGTTCCAATTGTCTAGCAGATTTTTGAAAGAGTTAGTACTTGCATGGTGCTCTTTTAAAGTTAGTGGGTATCTTATTCCATAAAGGTGCAATTCTGTTACGAAATGAACATGTTCTTGTATTAGTACAACAATGTTCAATAAATATTTTGTCGATACTATTTCTTGTTTTGTCGTACTCAGATAATTTAAACAAGTCAGTTATGTTTATATCATCTATACAATTGAAAATCTTATAGCACCGAATCAGGTCACCCCTTATCCTTCTTGGTTTTTATGATGGCAAACCCAGATACTTTAACCTTTCACTATATGAGTAGTTTTGAGTTCCGTACACTATCTTTGTTGCTCTTCGCTGAACTTTCTTTATGAGGGTCGACTGCCTTTTTAAGTGTGGATACCAGATAGCATTTGCATACTCTAGATGCGGTCTAACCATGCCTTTATGCAAATACAACAAAAGTATCTTTGTCTATAAATTGGAAAGTCCGTTTTATTATTCCAAGCATCTTGTTTGCTGTATTGACAACATTATGAATATGACAGTCAACTTAAATTTATCGTCAAAAGTGACTCCAAGATCTTTCTCTTCAGTACATTTTTTTAAGACACTTTTTACACCATTTGTTTGTCATTTTATATTCTTTACATGGATTATTTTTCCTAAGTGCATTATTTTACACTTTGAAGTGTTAAAATATAGATTCCATCTCTCAGACCATTTGATTAAAGCATCTAAATCATTTTGTAAAGTAGAATGGTTTGACGATGTATTGTACATTTTTGTATCATCTGCAAATATCTTACAAAAGCTGTCAACATGTTGGGGTAGATCATTTATGAAAATTGTGAAAAGAATGGGACCCAGTATGCTCCCTTGGGGAATACCACTTAATACATCAGCACTTCCAGAGCATGCGTCTCCAATTTTAACATACTGTTTCCTATCTTTAAAAACATATTTAATCCAAGCTAGTACCTTACCAGTTATACCATAATACTGTAATTTAATAAGGAGTCTTTGATGAAGAACCGAGTCAAAGGCTTTACGGAAATCTAAATAAATTACATCAATGACTTTCTCTTTATCCAATCATTTAGTAAAATCTTCCATAACATGTAAGAGTTGGGTAGCACAAGACCTATGGTTACGAAAACCATGCTGACATTCTGTGTACAATTTATTTATAAATATATGGGCTACTAGAACACCTCTCATTATAGACTCAGATATTTTAAACTAATGATGTCAAACTAACTGGTCTGTAGTTGCCTGGGTCACGTTTTGTTCCTTCTTTAAATATTGCAGTTACATTAGCATTTTTCCATTCTGTGGGTATATATTCAAGTTCTATAGACTTGTTAAAAAGAATGCTTAGTGGATGTGATAATTCTTGATTAAGTTCTTTTAAAACATTTGGTGGTACATTATCCGGACCTTGGGCCTTATTTACATCTAATTCCTTTAGGTTATTCTTTATTGCCTCTGGTGTAACTATTATATAACTGACAGTTTTACCTTCTGACCAGATACCTGGGTTCTCTGGTGGTAATTTATTTAAGTTCTCTCACTAGAAAAATAATCATTGATAGTATTAGCTTTATCAATGTCTGATACAGCAATGTCACCATTTTCTTTGATTAGAGGACTAATACCGGATTTGATCTTACTTTTTGACTGGACATATTTCCAAAACCTCTTTGGATTTAACTTGCAATCTTTAGCTATGTTTTTTTTAATGTTCTCTTTGAGCTTGCTTCATTTCTTTATTACATTGATTTCTTGCTTCTATATAATTGAGATCATGTCTACCCTTTTTTGTTATTAGGAATCTTTGAAAGAGATAGTATTTCCTTTTTATTACTTTCAAAACCTTTTTGTTAAACCACATAGGCTTTGGTTTATCATGTTTACCAATTTCAATTTTAGGAATATTTTGCTCCATGGAATGTGCAATTTTTCCTTTTATAATTTCCCATGCTTGGGTTTCAACAGACTCTAATACAGACCAATCTTCCTGACCTATTTCCTCTCTCGTGTTAAAATAGTTCCCCCTTTTGTAATCATATTTGTAAACTTTGTCATTTTTGCTGTTTGGTGTTGTTATATAAAGTTGGAAAAATAATACGTCATGATCACTTTTGCCCAGGGGACTATGGTGTTTGATATTTGAAATAAGTTCATCATCATTTACAATAACTAAATCAAGGATATTAGATCTTTGTCCTTCTCTTCTTCTGGTGGGAAATCTTACCATTTGCATTAGGTATGCATCCTTTAAACATTCCATAAAATTATTTTCTCTGTGTCCTGGCCAAGTTCCTTTCCCATCAATGTTCGGATAATTAAAATCTCCCATTATGCACACTTTGTCAATATTGGTGATAGCTTTGTTACTTAATAGTTTCAATAAAGTTTCTTCATTATCCATACTCGAGTTCAGACTTTTATAAACACAACCCAGTAGTACCTTTAGTCCTTCATTGGTTTTAATATGTGCCCATACACTTTCATTCAAATCATTCCCATTTAGTGTACAGCGTTCTTGTGCATTTAAGCTGCTCTTTGTGCTTTTACATTAGTAAAAATGTCAAAACCTGGCATAGAATATTCTGCTAAATTAAAAACTGTCTGGTTTTTACCCAAAATCTCTGTTAAGGCAATTACGCTAGGATCCTCTTCTTTTATTAAAATAAGCAATTCATCTTTTTATTTATTAAGGAGACTGTCAGCGTTAGTGTACATAACCATACAATAATGTTTTACATCAACATTTTCATTTACATTATTTACATGTTTACAGTGGTGGCTTTGTTGCTTGGGTGAATTTTGATCAGAGGAGATTGTCACAGTTGGCGAACTCAACCTCACTGTGACCATTTTGCCACCTCGGATTCTCAAGTTCTTTTCCCCATTATCTGTCCTCCTCTTCAGTTCAGCTCTTAACTCTTTCTGCTGAAGTCTTTCAGCAGGGGTATAGTCAGGGTTGATGTACACTTTGTTCTTTTGTTTATCCTTAACATCCTTGTTCAGTTTGTAGGCATTCCTCAGTATCTCTCTCTTTGCATCCCCTGACTTGACTTTGATCCTCAACAGTCTAGGCCTAGACCCTCCCACTCTGCCCAGTCTCACAGGTTCTTCTACCTTGCTATCCTTAAGTTCTGGACAGATCTTATCCACAATGCCCTGCACCTTCTTTATGTCATCTTATTTCCTTTCAGCTGGCTCTGCCTTATCACTCTCTGGCACCCCAACCACAATCAAGTTCATCTCCCTCTTCTCCCTTTCCTCTTTTTC
>CM065690.1:18158267-18173267 GCA_017654935.2 Phymorhynchus buccinoides | reverse complement strand
ATTAAGTTGATTCTGTAGGCCAACAACGGTATCAGAGATTAATATTACATCATCCGCGAATAATAACATAAAAATTTCAACTGCACCCGATATTAACTGTATTCCATGTTTACCTTTAGTTGACATCTCTATGGCAAGTTCATTTATGAAGAAGGCAAACATTTGAGGGCTTAAGAGGCAACCTTGCTTTACGCCACGAGGGCAGTTGAAGTAATCAGTATATGTACCTTTATCTCGCACACATGCAAAAACTGTATCGTAAACGCCACGTAAAGCCATGTATAATTTTCCACTAACACCAGATTTCCTCAAGACATACCATAATACATTTCTATTTACAGAATCAAATGCCTTTCTAAAGTCAACGAAGGCGACATATAATTTTGTGTTTTTCGATAGAAATTTTTGAACTATGGCATACAATGTAAAAATATGGTCTACAGTGCTATACCCTGCCCTAAACCCAGCCTGTTCTTCTACTATTTTCCCCTCTATATCTGCCCATTTCGTTAACCTTTTGTTTAGAATATATGTATATGCTTTACTGACTACACTTGTTAAGGCTATTCCCCTATAATTATCTGGGGTATTCTTATCTCCCTTTTTATAAATTGGTATAATAATTGATTTCGCCCACTCAGCTGGAAAAATGCCTCGATCAAATAGTGTGTTGAATAAAGCAACCAAATATTCAATGACAGATTAATTTCCATGTTTCAATAACTCACTTACTATTTTGTCAGGTCCTGCGCTTTTACTACTTTTTAAATGCTTAATACTTCTCTGCACTTCTTCATTTGTAATAGGACTATCAAATAATGGTTCGTCTTTCTCATCTTCAACTTCAACCTCTCCTAGCTCTGTGTCTTCACTCGTGTGTTCAAACGAATTGAACACACTATAAAAATGATTGTGCCACTGCTCTGATGTGATATCATTATAAATAATTTCTTTTCTGTTAACAGATCTAATTGTCTTCCAAAATAATTTAGAGTCGTTTACGGATTGCTTAAGCTTTTCTATTTTTTGTTCATCATAAGCTTTCTTTTTTTCTTTTCTAAGATCAATATAGTTCTGTCTTTCTTTAGCATATTTGATTCTTTTCTCTGTTTTGGTTTTTACTGTTTTTAGCTCTTCTATAAATTTGTAGCAACCTCTTCACTTCTTTCTTCTTATTATTACATTCATCATCAAACCATTCATTATTAGTTTTTTTCTTCCCTCCAACATTTCTTACCATACAGGCAGCAGCGCCACATAAAGCATTACTAAATATGTCGACAGACTGATTAACATCATTAGCTAAAGTATTATTTACTGTTTCCATGCATTCTTTAAACTTGTCAGAATTAAGTTCTTCCTCATATAGTTGTGCATTCTCCTCCGTCCATATAATCTTTTCCTCACTTACCTGAGGCACGGATGTATCACCTTTAACAACACACTGATCCCATACTAACTGCACAGGCAGATGCCATGAAAAAAGGGCGTCCTTTACTTGGAGAGTACAATTAGAAAAAATCTCTTTCGAAACTAAAAAATAATCAATAACACTAGACCCATTGGGTGAGACAAAAGTAAATTCACCTTCACGGTCAGTAACACAGGAGCCATTCATAATGACAAGATTTAACAAGAAACAAAAGTCCATTAAAGATCGTCCAAAATTATTAATTACGGCGTCTTTAGAGCAACGTTCTAAATGATCATAATCATCCTCGTCATCGTCTATACTGGGAGCATAATTGAACATTCTCTCTTCTGTAGACTGAAGCACACCTGTTCTCGCATTCATGTCTCCACATACAATGAAATAAACATCATCAACATTTAAGGGTTGCAGAATACTTTCCTCTAACATAAGAATGCCATCATTTAAATCTGTAATATTATAAGCCGGTCCTCCTTCTGGAACAACATAGCAACAAACAAGAACAACATCTTTATCTACCCCAAACATACATTTGTTAAACTTAACCACAATCGTATTTTCACAATCAACCTTAATTTCCTTTACAAACTGGGCAAACTGCTTTCTGATCAAAACTAAGACTCCCCCAGAATGTCTACCATGAGCTGACAATTTTCTTGCAGGGGCACTAAATTTAGAATAGGCAGTGAAAACATGATTGAAATCGAAAGAAGAGCCAACAAATGTTTCAGTCAAACATATTATGTCAAAACTACATACAAAATCGACAAAAGCAACATCCGAGAGTTTGGGATACAGATTTTCAACATTGTAGTTAAGAAACGTTAACTCTGGGGCTTGATGACCTGACCAATCCTATTTACAACTACCTGGGCGAGAGCGCAACGTAGGACCACCACCACCTCCACTGCCACTACCCGCAGCAGGTGGTTTGTTCAGTTTGGCACTCTGCCCTTTAAAGTAGCTAGACAAACCAGCCTGTTGTTTCTCCTTGCCCGCTAAGGTTGGACCACCCCCTGCACGTGGCCCCACCACCTGTTTTTTTCCACCCCCACTACTACTATCACGGCGCCCGCTAATTTCATTCATTGAGCCATTCTTGTTACGTGCACGTGATTCAGGCGTCTTGTTGTTATCATCATGGGCCACAGCAGCACAAGCATTGCTATTTTTAGCAGCCTGTTGGACAAGACCTTGGGGTGGGGTTTCTACAGTGACGTCACTAGAAACAAGAGAAGGGTCATCTTGGGTGGGGAGAGGAGGGTGTGGGCTGTGGGAGAAAGAAGAGGGGGGCGTGTTGTGGGAAAGAGGAGATGGGGGTGGGTTGTGATAGTTGTGGTTTGGAACTCTGTGAGAGGGAGGAGAGCTGTTACTCTTGGACAGAGTGTTAGTGCCTGCCACCACATCAGAGTATTGTCTGGTGTCTTGTCTGTCTTGTCTGGTATCTTGTCTGTCTTGTCTGGTGTCTTGTCTGTCTTGTCTGGTATCTTGTCTGGTGTCTTGTCTGTCTTGTCTGGTGTATTGTCTGGTGTCTTGTTTGCGATCCATTATTGTCATTCGACCTTTAACAAAATAGGCAACTTTGTTTTGCTGTTTTGCCAAAACGACCATGTCCATTTGCCTTTTTGTCAGATCACTTGTCACCCTCACACCAGCTCTCTCCAATTTACTTCTAAATTCCCTCTGTGACAGAATCATCTGCTTATCTTTCCATCGTTTAAGTTTCACAATCATGGTCTTGGGTTCCCCCTCCTTTGCCCGCCCCACTCTGTGTGCTCTAGCTATGTCTTCCTCACTCCACTCTCTCACACCCCCCACTCCATTCAATGCTGCACACAATGCCCTTGCACAATCATCATAGCTTTCTTTATCGCCAGAGAGCACAGGGTGCACACCAGACATTCTTAGATTGTCACGGCGTGAAAAGCTTTCCAGTCTATCAATTTCATCATTCATTTTGCTTATTTGTTCTTCCAATCCCCCCACCATTGCAGACACTGTACCACACTCCTCCCTTCCCTCTGCAGTCTCTGAAAATAGGTGGCCAACATCAGCAGAAAGTTCTTCCGTTCTACTATACAATTTGACATTGTCATTCTCTAACTTGTCACAACGTTCATTTATCTCCTGACATTTGTCTGAAACCTTCTGTAAGTTAACTTTAATTTGACCCAGTTCCTCCTTGACAGTTCTATTGTGTTCAGCTTGTTCTTCCCTCTGTTGTTTCAATTGTTGATTCTGTTCTTCCAGTTTTGACTCGAGTTGATCTGATTGTTGTTGGATCGCTTTCAATATCACGGAAACTGCTTCGGAGTTGAAAGGCTCGTTTTCCCCTGTTGTCAACAAAGCTGCATCACTTTTCTCGCCCTCGTTTTCGTGCTGCACGTGCTCTACGTCAGAAGGGCCTGGGCCTGATTTGACCTGTGTGTCATTACTAAGCAAGATTCTCCACATGGAAAGCACGGAATTCACAGCACACATTATCAGCACGACTGGCACGTGCATGTCAGCTATGTATCGACCCGTTCCGTCACTGTCAAATGCCGTTGTGTCAAATGTAAACAACACGTTATCATGGTAAATCATAGTCCCTTTCAATGGTGTCTGTTCATGAAATTGCTCGAAAACTGAAACATTGGCCAGTGAAACAGCGTTTGATGACAGGCAGATCAGGATTTGGGCAAACGCAAGCACAAGGATACACGACACGATAATGTCTTTCAGTGTCACACTGACCTCATTTCCACCCACCTTGAATTTCACACACTGTTTGGGCTTTCGCCTAGTCACTGAATGAGACAAACCAATTCTGGCCCGCCACATGCACAAATCGATCATGTTTTGTTTGTTTTACAATACCTGGACACAACACGACTTCACACCACCAACATAGTCTGCTTAAATTAACTTGGAGCGCAAAACGAGATATTAAACTTGGAGACAATTCTTGAGTGCTGCTGACTGGTCGCCATCTTGCTAGGCCTCCTAGAGAGAGAGAGAGAGAGAGAGAGAGAGAGAGAGAGAGAGAGAGAGAGAGAGAGAGAGAGAGAGAGAGAGAGAGAGAGAGAGAGACAGTATGAATATGAATTGTTTCATTGATTAGGCAACATATGCATTTCAAAGGATAACACACACGTATATTATGCACATTCTCCTCTATCGATACTCTTGCTGCTGCTGCTGCTGTGACAGCGTAAAATGTAACAACGGCGGGCAGCCCGCGCAAAATGTAACAATGTTCGCCCACCTTTTGACGAAATTAGCAAAAAAATGGCAGAGATCTGTAATGACGAAAAGCTCTCCCATTTTTTTGCTAATTTCGTCAAAAGGTGGGCGCCTAGCGCAAAATGTAACAATTGTTACATTTTGCGCGGGCTGCCCGCGCAAAATGTAACAAAATCGAACATTGTTACATTTTGCGCGGGCAGCCCGCGCAAAATGTAATTGTTACATTTTGCGCCGTTGTTACATTTTACGCTGTCACAGCTGCTACTACTGCTGCTCAGGACTGTTACCGCGTAAAGTTCGATCACGTAACACAAAGCACATAATTCATTCTTAACAACGTCCCAAAACCTGAAAATAAAAAAAGAATAAACGGAGATCTATATTAGAAGAAAGTTGTCCATTTATTTACAACCTTGATAAACTTAGTTACGACTTACCTATCAACAACAAAAAATGCAACACTTTTTGGCTGATGCCTTTGAAGCGTATAAAATATTTAGCAAAAACGTTCACATTGAAGACCCGTGTGATCTTTTGGCTGAAAATATTGTTTACAATGAAAATATTAAATTAGGGGGGGGGGGGGGGGGGGGGGGGGGGACTATATACTTCAAAGAATGGATGGACAAAGGTGTTTTTCGCATTGCTGATTTAATCAGCCAAACAGGATCTTTCCTCGCATGATTATGAAGAATTCAGAAGCACATATGCAATTAGAATCAACTTTATGCTCTATTTAGGTTGCGTGCAATCTATTAAAAAGTACATTAGTTCAAAGAATATTATCATAGATATTAATAAGTATAAAAGTTCTCAAAAAGTTCAAAATACCCTTTTGAAAATTAAAAAGGGAACTCGGTTATACTACGACATATTATGTACGGATAGCTCTCAACCAAAATGCTGTGAGAAATGGAATAATGAAGTATTAGAAAGTCTGAATTGGAAGAAAATATTTTATAAAATACAAAAAATAAATGAGGTTAAAATGAAATGGGTCCAAATCAGAGTCGTTCATATAATTGTAGCCCCAAATAGTATTTTAGAAAAAAATGAAAATCGTCGACAATGAGAAATGTACTTTTTGCATCTCTGAAAAAGAAACCATTGTACATGTTATTTTCATGCAATGTGATAACAGGTTTCTGGACTAATCTTCAACGATTTATGCAAGACAAGTGTGCCGATGGGCAAACTGTAGCTTTAACAAAGGAATTGATCATTTTTGGTACTGATTCTTTTTCAGAAACGGATGATGTGGTGGATTATATTGTTATTACTGCTAAATGTTTTCTATGTAAATCAAGAATGGAAAAAAAAATGTGTCCTCGTTTTCCTGCTTTCAGAAAATATCTAAAACATAAATATTGCGTCGAAGAATGTATTGCTAAAATTAGCATGTCTTATACTGACTTTGAATCAACTTGGCTTTGCTATCAACCATCGGTTGACATTTAGCCCTTTCACCGCCAGCCATATTTCAGCCCAAAAATGTCCATTAAATTTACCTGGGTAGAGAATAAAGTCCATCTGCAGTATTGGGGATTCTTCTGTGACGTATATAAAATAAGGTCTATCCTTACTTCCCAAAACTAAGACAATGAGGTCTTTGGATAACAGACCCCAATTTGATGCCTTTTAGTGACATAGGTGTTAAATCACTGTGGTGCTAAATGCGACTTTGGCGGTGAAAGGGTTAAAACGCCGTAGCATGAGATGATAGAAAATGTTCGGTAATGATAGTGTAAGAGGAGAACATGGTGACTTACGTTTGTCTTTTAATTTAGAAGTGATCCTATCGTATTTACAGATCTCTCTCTCTCTCTCTATGGATGTTTAGCGCTATATGAATTATTATTATTATTATTATTATTATTATTATCATCATCATTATCATTATTATTATTATTATTATTATCATCATCATTATCATTATTATTATTATTATTATTATTATAGGATTGGGTTTCATCTTGTTATGTATAAGTGTTTATTCCAAAATGTGTGTATGTTAAAGATGAGTATGTAGAATAGGATTTGGTTTTATTCTGTCATGTATATGTGCTTACATTTACGTTTGATGTATTTTTAAGATTAGTATGTAAAATGGGCTTAGGCTTGATTTTATTATGTGTATCGGCTTGAAATTTAAAATGTGTAGGTTACATGTTGTGTATATGTAAAATAGGATTAGTCTTAATTTTATGATGAGTTAAGTTTTACTTATGTGCATGTTAAAGACGAGGACTAGAAAGTAGGTTTAGGCTTGATTTCGTTATGAGTAGTATTTACTTTCTAATATGTGTATTCGCTTGCAAACAATATGACTTGGTCTGCTTTTGTTACGAGTGTGTGTTTACTTTTTAATTTGTTTATGTTACAAATGAATAATGTAATGTAGGAATAGGTTTCATGTTGCCATGGGTACATGTATTTACATTTTAAATTGTGCATGCTAAGATGAGTAGGTAAAGTAATATTATGTTTGACTTATTATGTGCATGGGTTTCTTTTCAAATAAGTACATTTTAATGATGAAGTATGATTGAGGTATTTTTTTTTTTTATGTTTGTGCACTTCTCTATTTTTGAATGTTTAAAGATGAGTGTGAAAAGTAGGATTGGGTTTTATTTTCCCGTGTGTATGCGCTTACTTCACACATTTTGAATGTTAATAATGAGTATAGTTAATAATAATAGGTTTGATTTTGTTATTGATGTGTTACAATATAGGGATGTTTTTTTGCATGCTTTATATTACTTTGTATGTGTTTATTTTCGTTTTCCATTTTCTACTTTTATATATGTATTCTGTCCAGAGGGCTGGATGTAAAAAAGCATGTTATTGCTTACTCTAATACCCTCTATAAATAAAATTCAATCAATCAATCAATCAATCTCTCTCTCTCTCTCTCTCTCTCTCTCACTCTCTCTCTCTCTCTCTCTCTCTCTCTCTCTCTCTCTCTCTCTCTCTCTCTCTCTCTGCGTAGCTTTCTCTGTGTGTCTCTTTGTGTCTGTTTAGTTGTCCTCATGGTGAGGGTTTGTAAGTTGCTGTGTAAGCTTGCAGGTATTCAGTGCGTTTCAGACGAATATCAATAACAGAATCAGTCTACAGTCCTTTCCCAATAATGTTTTACTTATCCATGTGTTCTTTCTTTCTTTCTTTTCTCTTTCTTAGATAATGGCCTAGGGTGAGGGATAGGGTTAGTATTCCAAAAAGGTTATTAGCTGAAAAGGTTAATAAAATACAGGTTTATGTTTGTTAAAAAAAGGCAAAAACGGGAAAATGGAATTAACCGAGAAATGCAGGGGGAGTGGCACATCTTGTTCATTCTCTCTTTCTTCCTTTCCTTCTTTCTTACCTTGTTGATCTTGGCTGAAGGAGCAACGTTCCTCGGATAAACCAACGTGCAATAAACCACAAGCAAGGCAAGACCCGCGAAACACAGAAACACAAAGCATCCTTTTTTGGGATGGAGATAAACACACGTTTCCTTCATTGTTTCGTATTCTATATCTACTCTTCTTCTTCTCTCAATCTTCCTACTACGAACAATTTGTTGATTTATCTCAGTTGCTCGTTTGAATAAAACACACGCACAACAACAACACAACAACCGGGGAAATTAAAAGTAGAGTTTCCGCTTTATCTTATAGTTATTAGAGGCATTTTAACGGATTCACAGCTTGTCTGGAGATGACGTTTAGCCAAGTTGAAATCAGGGCTAACTGACAGGCATGTATCCGCTTGCGCAGTCTATAATAGCAGCTTAATTTTAACTGCTGCCAGCTCCTTCCAAGCCAAAATACGGCTGGCTAGTTTCACTTTCACGCCTTCAGTGTGCCCAAGCCTCTTCCAGTTACAGCCTAACCCACTACTACACACACACAAGATCAGGCCATTGCTAGTACTTGTAGTAGCCAGCTGCACCCCCCAAGTTCCCGACGACAATTGAGTGCGGACTGCCAACTGATAGGACTAAACATGGCCGTTAGGCTTTCAAGCGTCCCATCCTTGATTATATCATTTATTTTATGTACAAGGTTTATCGCGCACTCATGTTTTTGATAATCATCGTCATATTCGCACGTATGTCAAATTGTTAGTCCCCGAGCCGAAGGTTCGGGGAACTATTGTTTCTGTCTGGTCCGTCCGGCGGCGTCCGACGTGCCTCCGTCCGGTTATTCGTCCGTTTTTCTCAAAAGCTGTTCAGTCTATCATCATCACATTTGGTATACTAGTTGGCAAAGATGCAAGCTATCCATTGATGTATTTAGTTTTACATTAAGGTCAAGGTCGCGCCAGTTACGGGGTTCAAACCCCGAAACACATAATCGCTAATATCTCGCGAAGTTTTGCATGTATTTCAATGCAGTTTTTTTCACAACATTTTTTGATCAATGGTCTATAACACAGTTGTCATGAATTTTTCTGTGCGCGCGTGTGCGCATGATCGCGCGCGCTCAAATCACGGGTCCGAACCCCAAGGCTATATATAAAAAACTTATTCAGTTACGTGCTGTTTTGATGCGTTTTTATGTAGTTACGTGCTGTTTTGATGCGTTTTTATGTATGTGTACAGCCGACACATTCCGATTTCGGAGTAGCTCGGCGATGCTGCGAGAGGATTTTGCAGCCGCTCGGCGTTGCACTTGTTATAATATTATTCCCAGTCGTCTAAATAAATGTTTGAAAATGCTAGTATTTGCAGGCGCTTGTTTAATATTAGTTTGTAACATGGGATGCATTGCTCATTTTACTCACAATACACAGGCCCTGGTTGAAATTTTGTCTCACTGCTCGAACCGGTGTAGTCGGCAGCTTCAGAATGTACCCGTGTGTAAAATGGCCTAGGCTAGAATTTGTATAAAAAATAAATAAAACGTTGAATGCTCAGAATAATTATATCACAGGGTATATAAAGTGGCCCAAACCCAAGAATTCTGATCGCTTCTCGGCCTTTTGGCTAAGACAGTGATTCAGGAACATAATTTTTGTTTGTGGCTCAAGCCACAAACCTATAACTCACTTTGTCCGTCGGTCTGTCTGTCGGTCGGTCCAAAATTGTCACACATTTTGAAAAAATTGTCGCACTTCAAATCGAGGCTACACTTCAAATTGAGGCCGCTCTTTAAAATGATGTATTTTAAAAGCGTACAAAATAATAAACATACGTAATACAGACACTACAACAGACACGACGAGTATGCGGTGCTTCTTTTGATGAGTATAAGTAGGATACATAGTTTTAAATGTTTTCCAAAAGATATAAAAAGTTACGAAATGGTGCAGAGATAACATTCTGGTTTACAGATTAAAATTATTGAAAAGCCAGGGGAGGCGACTCATGATTGGAGTGGTAAAAATAGACCGCGTGCCACAAACTATTGCGATTTCGCGCTTGTTTGTTTATACCCTGGTTGGTTTGTTCAACCCGTCGTACATGGCGAAGGAAAGTGGCGGTACCATAGCCGATGAGGTTTAACCGAGGCGTGGTTATTGCTACACATATCTGTATTGTTCAAAAATCGGGACTTTACTGGTGTTGCACTGCCTCCGGGCATTGCCTCCAGTATTGTTCCCACCATCTTTGTATTTAAAAATGCCCCACATGGTCGAAAGACCGCAGAGGGCGTCAAATCCTATTTCGTCAGAATATACCCCGAAAGAATGCCGCTTTATCTGATAGTTAGTGGAGGCTATGTCAATCCATGAAACTATATGTGCACATAAAATACAAAAATTCAGCACTCAGTGAACCCCATCCGCACAACAAGAAGAATCTGGAAGTAGGCTAAGAAATACGAAGACGTGTGCACGTTACACACGGACACCCATCAAACCAATTTTTGTTCTTACTTCCATTTTGCTTTGTTTGGCGGATTGGCGAGAGATCCTGTTCTTTTCAGGCCCCAGCTGACTTGGAACTAGCGCCTCGTATATAAGCTTTAAGCTTGTTAGCCCTGTCATCGCCAATGTCGCATTTTAGCACCACAGTGGTTTAACACCTGTGTCACTAAAAGGCATCAAATTGGGGTCTATTATCCCAAAACCCTATTGTCTTAGTTTTGGGAAGTAAGGATAGACCTTATTCTATATTATGTCACAGAAGAATCCCCAATACTGCAGATGGATTCTCTACCCAGGTAAATTTAATTGACATTTCTGGCTGAAATATGGCTGGCGGTGAAAGGGTTAAGCTCGTTTTCATTTGCTTATGTTGCTGCTTTACTATGTGTTACTCAATAAAAAATAAAATAAAATCGTTTAAACCAGCTACTTGGAACAAACTCCCTCTGTCTCTCAGACATTCCAACTTCCTGTCAGTGTTCAAAACCAACCTGAAAACCGATCTAGTCTCTGAACACTTACTGTCCACCATGATCGGATTGTGAGACTGAAAGCGTGTGCGGATGAGGAAGGGCATGGGAAAGGTGGGAGACAGAAAGTGTGTGTGCTCGTGCGCGCGCTGGCATGTGCTTACATGCACGTGCGTGCGTGCGCGTGTGTGTGTGTGCTCGTGCGTGTGTAGGCATATATGTGTGTATGTCTGTGGGTATGTGCATGCGTACGTACGTAAGTATGTATGCCGTGTGCATGCGTATGTAAATGATATGTTGTGTTCGTCAGTGTGTGTGCTTGTGTACGTGCGAGCATGGGTATTGATGTGATTTGGCTAAATGTATTTTTTGGTAAAGCGCCATGAGCAGCTAGCCTGGAATGTGCGCTATAAGCTTTCTGTATTATTATTATTATTATTATTATTATTATTATTGCGGATGGGTTTCTGAAAGGAAGTTGCGCGTACATGCGCGCAACAGCCTTAGAAAACTGTTTTATAATGCATTTTACTAAAAGCAACACTAAAGAAACAGCCTCTCACTGCATTTTACACACACACACACACACACACACACACACACACACACACACACACACACACACACACACACACACACATACACACACACTCCGTTCATAAACTAAGTAAACCAAATAATGATGACATCACTATCTATATAGTGATAATGATATCGCATATAATTATATCATTATAATTATCTGTGATTTACAACAACAAAACAACGGGGGGAGAGAGGGTTATATTTGGGTCCAGAAGGGGCGGACAGGGAAGGGGGGCATTTCTCAGGCTGCTCTCCTTCTTACATCACTGACATTCTGTCTTGCTACACACCCTCTCGAACTCTTCGATCTTCTTCAGACAACAGGAGTCTTCGAGTTCCCCGAGTGAAGAGTAAGTCTTTTGGCCACCGATCTTTTTCTTTCTGTGCTCCAACCATCTGGAATCCTCTCCCCTTTGAAATGCGGCATTCTAATTCTTCTGAATCTTTCAGACGAGCCCTTAAACAACAGCCCTTTTCAAACTGCACAATTGATGAGCCCCTATCCCTTTCCACTGACCTGAAATGGTGCTTTGCTGTCTGAGCTGTAGAATGTTATGGATTTGTGCGTGTGTGCACGCGGGCGTGTGTGTGTGGCCGAGTGGTGAGGGTGCGTGTGTGCTTTCTTGCATGCCGCGTGCGCGTGTGTGTGTGTGTTGCGCGCGCTAGCGCGTGTGTGCTGTGCGAAAGCAGGATTAAAAGGTGTTTGAATAGGTAATTTGATATTTAATGATTTCCCTATTTATGTTAATGTTCTATTGTGTTGATGCTTGTTTGTCCAGTCTGCTCGCCTTATGTAGATGTACTGTGGTTGTTGTTTTTTGGTGGTGGTGGTGGTGCGTGTGGGGGAGGGGGGAGGTGCGCACACGCGTGCGTGCGCATTTCTGTGTGAAGGAAATATTAGGTTTTGATGTTTAATTATTTCTTCAATTCATATTAATGCACTAATATGTTGATCCTTGTTTGTCTGCGTGTGATTGAATACATATTGCTATATTCGATGTTTATATTATAATCTGTGTTTATGCCTACGGGTGTACTGTATTAATGCTAGTGTCACGCGCACTCCAGCACGTGGGGTTCGGACACGGCAAATTAACTCCCCTGACGCACCTCACATCCCCTCACCACCGCCAAGGCAAACACAAGAGTTTGAGGGCCAAAAATAAAGGTTTACTTCGTTGAAAAACAAAACAGACAACACAAAATTAATTAGCTAACAGGAACAAAACCCGAAATAACACAGCCTCTCAATCAAATCTTACCAATTCCAACCTGGGGCGAACAACACAAACAACTCCAAACATCAATAATGACCAAACCAGACAGTGGCCTCAAAAATTAATCAGGAGCTGCTCTCTCCCTTAGTCGAGCAGAACAAATAATGTTATTGATTACACTCTCTTTTACATTCTAAATAACCCAATCTGTCTCACTCGATCACATTGACCAAATCGGCTAACTAAATCAAATCGATCCAACTCGCCTGCCACACTCAACCATTCATTCTCTCTTAAAGTCCGGGCCTCGCTCGGCTCTCTCCCCCTCCGCACAGTCTCTCCTTGGTACTTACAGTTCCACAGACTCGATCAAACATCATATAGTAAAAAGCCAACTGTCCGTGTGTGTGTGTGTGTGTGTGTGTGTGTGTGTGTGTGTGTGTGTGTGTGTGTGTGTGTGTGTGTCTGAAACACGAAATGGGCCTTATAACTCCGCCGTTTTTCGACCGAATCGCTTCAAATTTGCTGTGAGCCCTCACGGGGCGATGGCAACGGCAACCGAGGTGGCCGTGTCATTTGCGCGGTTTCGCAAATGCGCGAAACGCGCATCCGCCGGCCTCTCGGCGCCCGTATCTCCGGCGTTTCTGGGCCGATTGCCTTTGAATTTAGCAGGAAGATGACTGGGGCCGGGAACTATCCGTGTGCCAAACCGGAAGCGAATCGGTTTAGAAACGCCCGCGCTAGATGCCGCTTCACCTTTTCACAAATAACTCCGCCGTTTCTTAACCGAATCGCCTAAAATTTGCTGTCAGGCTTGCTATGACCCGGACAAAGCATGGCAGGAAATTTGAACAGCATCTGTTCATAAATGCGCGCGAAAAGCACCAATTTACAGTTTTGCTCACTAGGCGAAACGACATCTGTCCAAACGTGCTGTTATTAAAGGGGGGGGGGGGGGGCATGAGACCATGGTTCACAAGTGCTGGGGTGACCAGTAGGTCAGCCAGCTGGTTATGGGTGGGGTAGGGGGTGGGTGGATGGGCGGAGGGATGGTGGGGGGGAGGCAGTGGAGATTACAAGGGGATGACACTACACGTATCTGTATTATTAAAAAATCAGGACTTTACTGGTTTAGCACTGCCTCCGGGCATTGCCTCCAGTATTATTCCCACAATCTTTGTATTTACAAATGCCCCACATGCCGAAAGGCCGAACTATGATTATGAAACACTCTTTCTGCGATAGGTCAAGATGTGCCCCCCCCCCCCCCCCCCCCGAAAAGAAAGACCGGTAAAGGTAAAGATGTACCCCCCCCCCCCCCCCCCCCCCCCCCTGCATTTCTCGGTTAATTCTATTTTTCCGTTTGTGCCTTTCTTACCATACATAAAGCTGTATTTTAGGAACATTTTTAGCTAATAACCTTTTTGGAATACTAACCCTAGCCCTAACCCTAGCCCTAAACCTAACCCTACCCCCCACTATGTACTGCAGTACACCGCGATTTGTCACAGTTGTGGTTCGTTGCGTTTTTCCGTCTTATAGGGTGGGGGGTAGGGTTAGGTTTAGGGCTAGGGTTAGGGATAGGGTTAGTATTCCAAAAAGGTTATTAACTAAAAATGTTCCTAAAATAAAAAAGGCAATAACGGAAAAATAGAATTAACCGAGATAGGTAGGGGGGGGGGGGGGGGGGGGGGGCACATCTTGCAGATAAGTCCCCGAGCAAGTAAATGTGGGGAGGGGGTAGGTGTAGGGAGGATATGTGTGTGTGTGTGTGTATGTGCGTGTGCGTGCGTGCGCGAGTGAGTGAGTGTGTGTGTGTGTGTATATGTATATGTGCGTGCCTGCGTGGGTGGGGGTGGTGTGTGTATGTGTATGCCTATTAGCATGTGTGTGAGCGATTATTTGTTTTGTTGTTGAATTTCTTGCTTTTAATTTTGTTGTTGTTAAGCGCATAGAGCGAATATAGGGGTGGTAGACCCCCCCCCCCCCCCCCCCCCCCCCCCCCCCCAGGGATACAGGTATGGGGGGGATGTCTTCCGTACAAATAGTTCCCCCACCTTCTGGAAGTTCTGTGCTTATAACTACCTCTTATCTGTCAGTCTCTTTGATTCTGCCTTTTCCCTTTGCATGCTGTTATCTACTATCGTTCTGCCTTTCCGGTCCATTCTCCTGCCTTTTTTCAAGAAATACTTTCAAAAAGATTTCCTCTAGCCAAAGT
>CM065690.1:18123267-18150767 GCA_017654935.2 Phymorhynchus buccinoides | reverse complement strand
TCTTGTGTAAAGCATGAAATCAACCGGTCCCTAAACTCTGAAATAAACATTAACTCATTTCCAACCCCTTGGCTTAACCAGACAATTCCGAAACCATTTTCTGAGATAACTTTTTTTTTATATTATATACCCAATTATGTTTCCCTATTTCATACTGTTGTAGCAACATCTCATAAGCTTTTCTTTTAAATCTTGACATTGGTAATTGAACAAGTCTAAGTCAATACTTTACACACTTTACATAGGTCCGAATATAAAGAGGATATCTACCCGTTTCGCCATAGCAAATCTTGTGAGAAGAATACAGTGGTACATTTAAAAAATCTTTTGATAGCAAACGTATGGATAGTTTCTAATTGTGTACTTTTAATAAGGCCCCATATTTCTGTGTCCGTAACTAAGCATAGGTTGGATTTGTGTATCGAACAGTTTCCACATTATGGATGTATCGATTGAACTAAGTTTCCTCATTGCCCTAAGAATCTCAATAACCCCCCTCCTCCCTTTCCTACTAACTTCGGCCCACCCAATATTTAAACTTAGCTTAGTTGTAAAAATCATACCTAAATATTTATATTTGTTTGTAACAATAACTTCTTTGTCTCCATACCACCATATTTCCCGACTAGAGAGATGCCCACCATTACGAAAAACCATAATATTTGTTTTATCTAAATTGACTGTTAATTGTAGCCTATCTGCTTCTTTTTTTTCAGGATATTGAGCTGATTCTGTAAACCTATAGCAGTATCTGATAGCAAAATAATGTCGTCTGCGAACATTAATAAAAATATTTCTATGGCACCTGATATCATTTGTCTACCCATTTTAGATATTTCAAGCGCTAATTCGTTTATAAAAAATGAAAATAATTGGGGGCTCAACAAGCATCCTTGTTTTACTCCCCTCGGACTATTGAAGAATTCGGAGTACAAAGATTTATCTCTAATGCACATCAAAACATTTTCATATATACCTTTAAGTGCTTTATAAAGCTTACCATTAACCCCAGTGTTTCTTAAAGAATCCCATAAATATTTCTGTTCACCGAATCAAACGCCTTTCTAAAGTCAACGAATGCAACATAAAGCTTTCTATTCTTTAAGAGATATGTTTGGACAATTGCAAAAAGTGTAAATATGTGGTCAACAGTGCTATATCCTTTTCTAAATCCTGCCTGTTGTTCAACAATCTTCTCCTCCTTTTCCGCCCATGCAGTAAGTCTTTTGTTTAGAATATCTGTGTATAATTTACTTATTACGCTCGTCAGTGCTATCCCTCTGTAATTGTTAGGAGCATTCACATCTCCCTTTGTGTGTATAGGAACAATAATGGACTTACACCATTCAGCTGGGAAGGTTCTACTGTCAAATAATGAATTAAAGAGGTTAACCAAAAAATCAGTGACCACTGTATTTGCATGTTTCAACATTTCATTAATAATCTTATCAGGGCCAGCACTTTTACCACAATTTAAACGTTTTATACTTTTGACAATATCTTCTTTTGTTATTGGCTCATTGAATAATGGTTCTGGTGTTTCTTGGTCATTGTCCTTTGTAGTGTGTTCGTCACTGGCAGCTTTTTCACTAACGTTATCAAAAACATTAAATACACTATGAAAATGATCGTACCATTGCTGTAATGAAATGCTGTTATAAATCATACCTTTTCTGTTAACTGATCTAATAGTAGACCAAAAAAGTATAGGATCGTGTAATGAATTCTTTAATTGATCTAATCTGGCTTCATCAAACACTCTCATTTTATATTTTCTCAAGTTAATTAGCAGGCCTATAGTATGCTCTTGAATCAACATACTCTTTATGACAATCCATTTTATCGGTTTTTGCCCTCTGATACCTTTGTAGCAAGCGCTTAGTCAGTACATTCTTTGAATTACACTCCTGATCAAACCATTCATCCTCCTTTTTCTTCTTTCTCCCAACCTTTCTAACCACACAAGCAGCAGCAGAATACAAAGCTTTGGCAAAAAGTTCAATACACGCATTCACATTATGAAGCAACACATCCTTAGCTTTCTCTATAGTTTCAATAAATGTAAGGGACTCAATCTCATCCAGATAACTCTGCGCATTCTCACTCGACCACACTATCCTCTCCTCCACACTTCCAGGCTCCTCTGTCACGCACTGTTAGCTCCCTTTTTCCAGAGAAACTCCACCGGCAAGTGCCAGGAAAACAGTTTGTCACTGACAATCAGACCACACAAGAAAATAATCGATCACACTGCTCCCGTGTGGCGAAATCAATGTAAAAGAACCTTCAGAATCCCCTGTACAAAACCCATTCAAAATAGATAAATTAAACATGAAACAGAAATCCAAAAGAGATTTTCCAAATTTGTTTATAACAGAATCGTTAGATGAACGTACTACTGTCTCTTCATCTTCGTCATTCATCAAACAAGGATTCACATAGTCTGTCATACATTCAGTGTCAGCTTGTTCATTACCAGTTCTAGAGTTTAAATCGCCACCCACAATCATGAAAACATCATCAAATTCAACATTTTCTAACAAAATTTCTTCTAAAGTAAGAATCCCATTTTTTTGACTCTGAATCATTATAAACAGGACTGCCTTCTGGTGGGACATATGTACCAACAAAAACAACATCTTTTTCAACACCAAAAACATATTTATCTATTTTAAGCACAATCACATTATTACCATTTACTTTGATTTCTTTGACAAACTGAGCAAAACAATTCCTTACTAAAACAAGAACGCCTCCAGAACGCCTTCCATGCTGTGACAGTTTTCTTGCAGTAGCAATAAATTTTACATAATCATTGAAAATATGATTGAAATCAAAAGAACTATCTATATACGTTTCCGTCAAACAAACAAAATCGAACGAACAGACATATTTCATAAATGACGTATCATTGATTTTACTAATCAGGTTTTCAGCATTGTAATTTAAAAAAAATTACAACATTGTTGGACAGTCAGCTTTATCTCATTTATTTGAAAAAGCAGACCCAGACCGCATTGATCGTGCATTTTTGTTTGCAGTTTCACGTGGCGATTCACTTCAGTCGCATAAAACTTCGCAAACCTGTTTGGTGACTGCCACCCCTTCCCCCGCCACGTGCATTACGAACACCACCTCCCCTCCCCTGTCCTTTGGCCATCCCACCAGCGTTTCCAGTTACCCCTGCATCATCACCACCCTTACCTCTTCCATCTGCCTCCCCCCCCCCACTTCACTCACACCTTCATTCGTGCTTCTCTCATCACCCTCACCATTCTTTCCCGTTCCCTCACTCCTCACTCCACTTCCACCTTTCTCTTCACCACCCTGTTCACCCACACTCCTCTCATCACTCTCACCATCCTTTCCCGTTCTCTCACTCCTCACTCCACTTCCACTTTTCTCTTCACCACCCTGTTCACCCAGACTCCTCTCATCACTCTCACCATCCTTTCTCGTTCCCTCACTCCTCACTCCACTTCCACCTTTCTCTTCACCACCCTGTTCACCCACACTCCTCTCACCACCCTCGCCATTATTTTCCGTTCCCTCACTCCACACTCCATGAGAGAGAGAGGAGAGAGAGAGAGAGAGGAGAGAGAGAGAGGAGAGAGAGAGAGAGAGAGAGAGAGGAGAGAGAGAGAGAGAGAGAGAGAGAGAGAGAGAGAGAGAGAGAGAGAGAGAGAGAGAGAGAGAGAGAGAGAAGAGAGAGAGAGAGAGAGAGAGAGAGCGAGCGAGAGAGAGAGAAAAGAATAATGAATTTAAGAGTATTAGTTACATGTTGCATGCTTAGAACCAGGGACAGAATGGAAGACTAGGCCTAGCCTAAATTCCTATTCCTATCTCTCTCAAACTTTGGTGTACAACAGTCGCCCCTCCCAGGGCATAGACCGCCAACAAAACCCCTCCAGCTGCTTCTGTCCTGGGCAATTCTCTAATAGCGCATAAAGGGACGTTACTGATGTTTTCCTTAATCAATCAATGATATGTTACTTGCTTCCCCTGAAACGAAAATCGAGACGATTTCTGTCCGTCTTTAGTGTGTATGTGTGCATGAGCACGCGCGCGTGTGCGTGTTGTGTGTGTGTGTGTGTGTGTGTGTGTGTGTGGTGTGCGCGCGTGTGTGTGTGGGTGTGTATGTGTGTGTGTGTGTTGTGTGTGTGTGTGCGAGCACGCACGCGAGCGCGCGCGCGCATGTGTGTGTGTGTGTGTGTGTGTGTGCGCATACGCGTGTCAGTGTGCGAGCTTGCGAATGTGTGTGTGTGTGTGTGTGCGTGCGCGCGCGCGCTCGCTCGCTCGTGTGTGTGCTTGTTGCAGAAAGATACATCATACAGACATACCAAAGAGACAAATAAAAAGAGGAGAGAGAGAGAGAGAGAGAGAGAGAGAGAGAGAGAGAGAGAGAGAGAGAGAGAGAGAGAGAGAGATTATACATTAATTTTTCTTTATTCAATGTGTATTATTTATATAATGTGTATATGTACTGCATGTTTCCGCTTGCGCGCCTGTGTGCTTGCGTGCGTGCGTGCGTGTGTGTGTGTGAATCACATTTGTTCAAGTTGCTTGTTTTTATCTTTCTATTGTTTTTGTAAAGCGCATTGAGCTTTAAGGTAATGCGCTATATACATTTCCTAAAATAAACAAGAGAGAGAGAGAGAGAGAGTAGAGAGAGAGAGAGTGAGTGAGTGAGATCGCGAGACAGAGAGAGATAGACTTGAACCTTGAAAACTTTATTACGCAAGTATTGAGATTTTAGGCCAAGCCTATTTCTTACTAATCTGTCCTTGGAACGTAAACAAGAGAGAGAGAGAGAGAGAGAGAGGGAAAGAGAGAGGAGATAGATAGAGAGAGAGAGAGAAAGAGAGAGAGAGAGAGAGAGAGAGAGAGAGAGAGAGAGCGAAGGAATGTTTATTCAGTATCAGGCCTAGTCCCCTCACTGAAGGGGTTTCAAGTATATATAGAGAGAGAGAGGAAGAGAGAGAGAGATGAGAGAGAGAGAGTAGAGCTCTCGGAGAGAGAGAGAGCGAGCGAGAGAATAACGAATGTTTTATTCAGTTCAGGCCTAGGCACCTCACTGAATGGGGTGTGTAGTAAATACAGAGAGAGAGAGAGAGAGAGAGAGAGAGAGAGAGAGAGGAAGAGAGAGAGCGAGAGAGATTATACAGTAATTTTTCTTTATTCAATGGGTATTATGTATATAATGTGTATATGTAATGCATGTTTCCGCTTGCGCGCCTGTGTGGCCTTGCGTGCGTGCGGGCGTGTTGTGTGTGTGTGAATCACATTTTGTTGTTGCTTGTTTTTAACTTTCTATTGTTTTTTGTAAAGCGCATTGAGCTTTAAGGTAATGCACTATATACATTTCCTAAAATAAACAGAGAGAGAGAGAGAGAGAAGAGAGAGAGAGAGAGAGAGAGAGAGAGAGAGAGAGAGAGAGAGAGAGAGATACTTTGACCCTTGAAACTTTATTACGCAAGGATTGAGATTTTTAGGCGATGCCTATTCTTACAATCTGTCCTTGAGACGGAAACAAGATGAGGGGGAGAGAGGAGGAAGAGAGAGTGAGAGAGGGAGGAGAGCCTGAGACGGAGGAGGAGATGGAGAGAGAGAGACCGAGGGGATTGAGAGAGATGAAGGGAGAGAGTGAGAGAGAGAGAGCCGGAGAGAGATAGTGAGAGAGAGAGATGAGGAGATAGATGATGGAGAGAGAGATGGAAGGAGAGCCCCTGGACTGAGAGGGTGAGAGGAGTGATACTTGGAGAGAGAGAGATCGAGCCAGGTGAGAGAGAGAGATGAGAGATCGAGATGATGCTGTGATAGAGAGAGCGAGAGAGAGAGGAGCGAACGTTTATTCAGTTTCAGGCCTAGCGCGACGAGAGGAGGAGAGTTCATGAGGAGAGAGGAGAGAGAGATGAGAGAGGGAGGGAGAGAAAGAGAGAGTGATTGAGAGGGGGAGAGCGGGGAGGAGATAAGATCGACGGATAAAAGAGAGATCTGGGAGAGGACCCTGACTGAGAGAGAGGGAGAGGTAGAACGGGGTAGGGGAGAGAGATGAGAGAGAGAAGACTGGAAGAGATTAAGAGGTGAAAAGACGGTGGTGGAAGGCTAGATGAAGGAAGAGAGAGGATGAGAGAGATGTAGTGACGAGGTAGAGATTACAGTTTCAGCGCCTAAGATATCGGGGGTGATGAGGGGTAGTCAAGTAAGACAGAGAGACTGATAGAGCGGAGAAGAGAGGGAAGGGTAGTTAGAGAGAGAGAGAGAGAGAGAGAGAGAGAGAGAGATAATAGCGAAGAGGCGCGGATTCAGAGGGGGTGACGAGGAGGTAGAGAGAGAGAGATGGAGAGGGGAGAGAGAGAGAGAGAGCGAGACAGTGAGAGAGAGAGAAATGAGGGAGAGAGAGAGAGAGAGGCCGAGAGGAGAGAGAGAGATGGAGAGAGAAGTGAGAGAGTTTAGAGGAGGTCAGGCCTAGGCCAGAGACTGAAGGGGTGTCAAGTATTACAGTAGTATGAGTAGAGAGAGAGAGCATAGAGAGAGAGGCAAGAGAGAGAGAGAGAGAGAGAGAGTCGAGAGGGGGGGGTTGAGAGATCGGGATGAGATTGAGGCAGAAGATAGTGCAATGGGAGGTTCGTACTGGTGAGAGAGAGAGCTAGAGAATGGAGAGAGGGAGAGCACGCGAGAGAGGAGAGGACGACAGAGAAGAGAGATGGACCAGAGACATGACGAGAGCTTGGATCCAGAGCTGAGAGAGAATTGGACAGGGCTTGATCGGTACCGAGAGATGAGAGGACTGATGAGGAAGAGGGATCGAGAAGGAGAGGGTGGAGAAACGAATGTTTATTGAGAGAGAGGACGATGAGCTGCACTGAGAGAGGTGTCAGAGGAATACAGAGAGGAGGGAAGAGGAAGGGAGAGAGAGAAGAGTACGGAGAGAGGAAAGGGAGAGATGACAGAAGAGATTGACGTCTGAGCAGAGGCAAGTGACACACAGGAGTGATGAGAGACTTGAGAGGAGCCATTGCGAGAGAGAGAGAGGGGATTGACGAGAGGGAAGGAAGACAGTGAGACGAGACATGTGTAAAGAGGTAAAGGAATAACGAGAGCGACAAGGAGATGTATGAGAGAAGAGAAGAGCGACTGAAACCGAGGGGAGAGCACCAGATGATTGGATTTTGATACAGACGAGGTGAGAGAGAGAGAGTGTTTTTGTGCCGAGAGCTGAGAGAAGAGAGGGGACAGGAGAGAGAGAGAGGAGAGAGAGATAGAGAGAGAGAGAGAGAGAGCGGGGGGGCTGGGGTGGGGTGGGGTGTGAAGAGGAAAATAAATGTGTAAGAACTGAAAGACAGAATTTTCGAAACACATAATAATAATACCATACATACATACAAACATGTCTACAGACAACCGAGGTAACGCAACAGAGAGACAAAGCAAAACAAAACAAAACCACCACCCTCCCAATTTGTGGATACCCGGGATCTTTCGTACAAAATGTTCCCCCACCTTCAGGAAGTTCGATAGCTTGTAATTTCCTTTAATCTGTCACTCTCTTTGACTTCGTCTTTTCCCTTTTTTTAAGACGTGATCAAAACTAATATTATATACTCATTAAATGGGTCTTCTTAAAAACATCATCATCATCATGGAGCATTAACAGGCAACCGTTACCGGACCGTAGACCTTGCATCAATGGTAGACATGAAGCCAGAAATACACTTAGAATGAATTTGATGTGTTGTAAACGTCAACCTTTAATCTATGCTTACAGAACGTTAATATTCATGAGGTGAGTTTTTAATTTTTTCTTAAATAGATTCCTGTTTTTTATGCATTTCAATTTTTTGGGTAACTGGTTCCATAAGTTTCCACCTGAATAAAGAAAACTTGATTTGTATATAATAGATTTTTGGTCGAGGGAATGATAGTGAATGGCTATGTCTATGTTGGTTGGTTTCAAAAGTGCTCGTTATCTTTTTCGGAGCATATCCGTTCACAACGTTATGCATAAATAATGCTTTATTTGTGTGTGTGTGGTGGTGTGTGTGTGTGTGTGTGTGTGTGTGTGTGTGTGTGTGTGTGTGTGTGTGATTTGAACTCCTAATACACTAATTTGCAGTTAAACAGTGAAAATAGGTCAAAGTGACCACTGGTCAGTGACACTGACCACTGGTCAACCACATCAAACCTTGTTTATTTGAACTCCTAATACACAAACTTGCAGTCAAACAATGAAAATAGACCCAACCCAATCAATAATATGAACTCCTAATACACTAATTAACATTCAAACGGTAAAATTTGTCCAAAGTGACCAGTGTCAGTGGTCAGTTTGTTATTAATTTTATTTAACAAAGATTAAAAAAAAAATTGAGAACTTGTCAAGAATAAGTTTTTATAACTCCAACTTTCATTTGAACAAAACAGCGGTTCAAAATCGGGCGCCGTTTTGTCAAACGCCGCAGTTTTTGCATAGAACAAAACGGCGGATTGTTGAACCGCCGTTGTTGTCCAAATCATAATAGAAAATTTTGGACAAAACGGCGGATCTAACCCGGTGTCAGAAGTGGATGAGAATCAACTGGTGTTACGAAAATGATGCGGCTAGACCCCCCAAAGAAATTCAGTTTCAGGGCTGAAGAATGGCCGCAGTGGGTTGCGGGATTCAAACGCTTTCGCAATGCGTCTAAGCTAGCTGATGAGAGTGGGTAGTGCAGAGAGACACATTGTTGTACGTGATGGGTAGTGATTCAGAGAAAATCTTCCGTTCCCTGACGTTTAGAACTGTGAATAACGTGCAAGAAAGAGACACTAATTTCGACACTCTTGTCCAAAAGTTCGATGAGTATTTTGTTGTGAAACGGAACATTATATATGAACGCTCACAATTCCAACAGAAAAGGCAAGAACAAGGTGAAACAATGGAAGACTTCTTCAGAAGTTTGAAAGATTTGGCAAAACACTGTGAGTACAATGATGAAGACGACCAGATTAGAGATAGATTAGTGGTCGGCCTACAAGATCAAAGGTTGAAAGAACGACTCCAGTTGCTGCCAGACCTGACGCTCAGGAAAGCTCTGGAGGTAGCCCGTCAAAACGAGCAGATCAAACTTCAAATGAGAGGGGAAGAAAGTGCAGCAGATGAAACTCGTCTGAGAAAGCAGCTCCCGCAACAGCAAAGCTCACAGTCCCACCGTGGTAGAGGACGTGGTAGCTTTAGACGTGGTGCAGCTAACCGTGGTGGTAGTAGTGCTTCCCAGGATGGAGGATGGACACCGTTTCACAAAGAGCAGTGTGGAAAGTGCGGTTACAGCCATGGCAGTGGAAGATGCCCAGCACAAGGTCAGACCTGTCGAAAATGCAACAAAAAGAACAATTTCCGAAGAATGTGCCGTATGCAAGTGCGTGAAGTGGAAGAAGGTGGAGATGAAGAATTCCTGTTGGCCTCGGTGACAAACAAGGACAAAGAAGAGGCAATTGTGACGGAAAACGACACACCCTGGACCGTGGACTTGAAAATTAGATCCACCAACGTTAGGTTCAAAATTGACTCAGGAGCTGATGTTTCAATCATGTCCAACCAGACGTTTCAGAAACTGAAGAAAAAGCCTCGTCTGAGAAAATCCACCGCAATGCTGACATCACCAGGAGGCAAACTGACAGTTTGTGGGGAGTTCTACGCACAGACATGCCACAAAGGAGTGATCTATAAATTTCGAATTGTAGTCGCCGCAACAACAAACAACCTTCTTAGCAGGACTGTGTCGGCTAAGATGGGTTTGATCTACGGAACTGAGGAGGTACACGGAGACGTCTTCGGGTCAGCAGAACTCCTATAAACCAAACCAGTTTCGATTAAACTGCGGGAAGGGGCGACCCCGTACTGTGTGACAACGCCACCCAGGGGGCCCTTTCCTCTTCAAAAGAAAGTGGAGGAAGAACTCAGGCGTATGGAGGCTGCAGGGATCATCGAGGAGATAAAGGAACCAACCGCATGGTGCGCTCCCATGGTCCCGGTGGTGAAACCTTCCGGTAACATCAGGATTACTGTAGACTTCAAACAACTCAACAAATCCGTCATGAGACCGCATTGTTTCATTCCAAATCTGGATGACATCGCACCGAAGCTGGCTGGCAGCACTGTGTATTCAACACTAGATGCATCCAATGGATTCTACCAAGTTCCACTTGAGGAAGAAAGCAAGAAGCTGACCACCTTCATCACCCCAATTGGACGCTTTGTTTTCAAACGTGTGCCTATGGGTATCTCCCTTGGGCCGGAGTGTTTTCAAACCAAGATGAAAGAAACTCTGGAAGGTCTGCCAGGGTGCGAGACGATCATGGACGACACTTTTGTGTACGGGAAAACGGAAAAAGAGCATGACACAAGGCTGGAAGTAGTTCTGAAAAGAGTAGAAGAAAGTGGACTGAAGTTGAACAAGAACAAGTGCCGTTTCAAAGAAAAAGAAGTAAAGTTCTTTGGTCATGTGATCAGTGAAAAAGGAGTTAGTCCAGATCCCGACAAAGTGAAGGCAATAGTGGAAATGCCACCGCCAACATCAGTGTCAGAACTCAGGACAATCTGCGGCATGCTGAATTATCTGAGTAAATTTGTACCTGGAATCAATCAATCAATCAAATCAATCAAATCAATCAAAATATTTATTGTCTTTAAAACATAAAGACATTCTGTGTCTGGCATGCACATAAAACACACATATACAAATAGAGACAATAAGACAATATACAGTAAATACATCATAAAAATTAAATTGCAATACAATAACACACACACACACACACACACACACACACACACACACACAACACACACACACACCACCCTCGCACACGCACATGCACACACACACACACACAACACACACACACACATACACACACACACACACACACACACACACACACACACACACACACACACACACCACCACCCCTCCCCTTCCCCACAACATATTTTTCAAAAACTCCACCCTCAACCATGCCTTTCCCCCCTCACACACACACACACACACACACACACACACACACACACACATAGCTAAGCAAACAATTTGTATAAAGGTAATGACAACAAACAACATTTATAAAAAGGGCTACATAAAAACAAGGTTTAGATGATAAAAGCCAATGCTGAATACTAGAACAATGTAAAATAATGTATGCTAAAGTCAACACATTCACCCTGGCTCTCTCTCTCTCTCTCTCTCTCTCTCTCTCTATCTCTCTCTCCTCTCTCTCTCTCTCTCTCTCTCTCCTCTCTCTCTCTTTCCACCCCTCCCCCAAATCTCTACTCTCTCTCTCCCCCCCCCCCCACTCTCTCTCTCTCTCTCTCTCTCTCTCTCTCACACACACACACACACACAACACACACACACACACACACACACCCCCCCACACACACACACACACACACACACACACACACACACACACAGCTTAAAACCAACAATTTGTATAAAGTAATAATGGGACAATATGCATAAAAACAAAATTAAAATGAATAATATCCCAAGCATAATACACAAAAACAAAGTTTAGATTATAAAAACCAATACTGAATACTAGAACAATGATAAAAGGTATGCTAAAATCAACACACATTCATGATTCACCCTAGTTCTCTCTCTCTCCTCTCTCTCTCTCTCTCTCTCTCTCTCTCTCTCTCTCTCCCGGCTCCCTCCCTCCTTTCATTCATTCATTCATTCATCCTCCCTCCCTCCCTCCTGAAAATCTCCATCCCCTCCACTCCCCCCTCTCTCTATCACTTCCCCAGACACACACACAGACACATGCACACAAAGCTTAAACCATCATTTGTTTAAAACTAATATAGGATAATACATATAAGAACACTAAAATATGAACAATCAATATAATTATATAATAGCAATAGCAAAGAAACAGACATCAATAAAATGCTAGATCATATTATAATAATGTATGCTAAAAATCAACAAAGCAACACAGTTACCCTCTCTACTCCCCCACCCCCCATCTCTCTCCCTCTCTTACCCCCCCCCCTCTCTCTCTCACACACCCAAACAGACACACCCACACGCACGCACGCGCGCACACACACACACACACACACACACACACCCCACACACACACACACACCCACACAACCACACTACTAAATTACTTAATAATATCACATGAGCAAATCACAACAGCAGAAGACAGTATCATATCACAAGAAATATATCACATAAACTCATAAGAAAAATCATTTCATTTTAAACAAACACACACACACACACACACACACACACACACACACACACACACACACACACACACACACACACCACACACGCCACACACACACCACACACACACACACACACACACACACACACACACACACACACACACACACACACACACACACACACACACAAACCATGCACATGTACTCACACACACATCCGACCACCCACCCACTCACACCCACACACACTGCTGCCATTTTTCCTGTTCGAAGGTGAGGATGCAGGCCGATCATGTCCTGTTTAAGAGGCGCACTACTGTCGGCAGGTATGACCGCCTCAGTCTGTCAGTGCGTGCACTGAAACTGATCAGCCTGCCTGACCTGCCAGTAGTCTGCGCCTGTAGTAGCTCGCACAGTTTGTGACTGGAGTCACCCTGGATGGCCCTCAGACGCCTAGCTGCCCTCCTCTCATACACCTCCTGAAGGCTGGCAACAGGAATATTAATAGAACGAAGGCTGTTCAATGGACAATTGTGTGAAATTAAAGTTTAGTTAATTAGTAAAGTGGTAAGTGCAAATAGTATTAATGATAACAATTTTAATTAAGGGAAATGATGATTATTATTAATTGTTTTCTTTTTTTTTTAAAAGGGGGAGATGTTTGGGAATGGAAATAGATGTTTGGGAATAACTATGGTTAAAAGATAGTTTATGAGAGAGCGCGAAAGAAGCTACGTCACGTGTCAAGCGAGTTGCCATATTGGCCTTTCTTGTATGTGTACACCACTGCGCCATAAAATAAACAACAGAGACAACTGATCGATGTATCCTGCGCATGTAACTAGTGTGTGAACTAGTGACAGTCGGTGAGTGTTAAACTCTACAATAATGGTTTACTCGGTTTTTCAATACCACCTGGCCCATATATGAACAGGAGAAAAGAATGACGCAAAGCTTAGCATGCTTGAGGTGAGATATATACAAAGAGCATGGCGAAACAAAAAAATATAACGTATGTGTGTGCGCACGCGTGTGTGTGTATGTGTGTGAATGTGTGTGTACGCGCACGTGTATGCGCAAGAGTGAATGTGCGTACATGGTGTGCGTGAGAGAGTGTCTGAGCAACAGAGAGAAATAAATAAAATAGAGAAAGTCTGTGTGTATATGCGCGCACCTATGCGAGGGCGTGAATGTGTGCATGAGTGTGCGCGCGCATGCGACTGTGTGTGTTGGGGGTGTGTGGGTGCGTGTGTGCGTTCTGTGTGTGTCTGAAGGACAGTGAAGGATGCTTTTAGAAACAAGATGAAAATGCAGACTCTCTCATTTGGCCTACGAGAAGTATAGGGCCATGCTTTTTTTTTTAACCCTTTCGCCGCTAAAATTGCATTTCTGCACCACACTGATTCACCACCCATGTCACTAAAGGGCATGACATTAGGATCTGTTATCCAATTACCTTATGTTATAATTTTTGTAGGAGATTGTAAAATGCCTTATTCAATACAAGACAAAATGGAATTCCAGAAACCAACCTTTCTTGACCCAGGTAAGTTTCACACAAAAATGGACTGAAAATTGGCTGTCGGGGAAAGGGTTAACCCTTTTGCTTCCTGCTCCGTGTCTACTACTAGGGAAGTGTGATGTCATTGATGATGTCATGGCTTTTGATGTTATAGTCCTGGAATGCGACTTTTTAATTTAGACAAACCGAGAAAGAGATATCTCTTAGAAGTGATGATGTCTGGGTGTTGACCTACCCAAGTACCCATCCTGACCCCCCCCCCCCCCCCCCCGATCCAATGTAGGGGGTGGGCGTTTACAATGTACATAACCCTGTGTAAAAGTTTGCTCCAAAGTGGGAGGTGGTAATTTCTTCGGTAAGTACCCCTGTTGTGGTGGGCGTTTAAACGAATATGGGCTTATACAAGGTGCTTTACAGTACTCAGTTATGTTGTCACAATGAATATAATGTCTTAGTTTATTTGAAACACTTCGCCCTATTTAACATGACATGTCAAAGTCAAGGTCAAGTTTACTAAAAGTCACCAGTACATCATCAATTTCAATTTCAATTTCAATTTAATAATAATCCTTTGACCCCTCTTGGGGGCATGGAGGATATACAGAATATAAAACAAGTGGCAACAAGCAAAAAATAAACACTCCTCAAACAAACTAAGCTCCTGTCTAACGTCAAACATAAATTTAGCAATTTTTAATTGGAACTGATTTCTTATTTATATAATACCTCGGCAAAATATCTCGATGTTCTTCAAAATATGGACATTCAATTACAAAATGATATTCATCACCAATAACACCCATGTCACATTTGTCACACAAACGGTCCTGTCGTTTTCAAGTCCAAATCGTCGTCCTGTTTCAATTGGTAATTTATGACAACTACATCTAAATTTCATTAAACTTATAACATATTTATCAGGCATATGCTAAGTGCATGGGCACACGGGACCTCGGTTTATCGTCTCATCCGAAAGACTCGGACATACTCAAGACTCATGACGTTGTACCTAGGTCTACCATATTTCCTGATGAACCAACTTGACAAGATTTGGATCTTTAACTAAGACAATGTAAGATATATGCCTAACATAAGAAAATGGAATTTCCAAGATCAAATTTCAAGGTCAATGTTATTAAAATATCGTCATTGATTGATTACAACATGTATCGTGTAAGCCAATAAACCAACTAGTCAATGTTTAAAAATGTGACTGTGAAGATGCGACAGGTATGATCAAGCAAGGAGTGAAACATGTCAAGGTCAAAGGTCAAGGTCACCTAGGTAAAAGTCATTCACGGAGGAAAAAACAACTCCAAGTAATTTATCACCACTTAGAGTTGTAAGTAATTCTGAAAAGTGGATCAAAACTTTTGGAAAGAAACAAATTGACATTCAAGGTCAAAAGTTAAGGTCAAAGTGACCTTGTTACTCGACAACATATAGCAGCATCCCATAATACCAATCTGGAAGCGAGTCTGTTCAATATTTCAAGTCATATTTCATAGAAAGACAAACAACTCAAAAACAGTTGAATTTTAACATTTTTAATAAAACTTAACCTTATAACACCTATTGTCCTTTTCCACCATGGTAGCGGGTGATAATTGTTTTGGATGGTATGGTGAGTAATAAGCGTAACAGATAACATATAAAGTAGGTTTGTCTGTGGCACTTGTATTTAGCATGGCAAGAAAACGTTTTGACAGGTATAACTCATATTAAGACATCTAAAGACTTTTACACATATAATAACTTGTCATAAAACCTTTTTTTTTACAAAATTGAATCTCATGCAATTTGTGAGACCGACATTGCTCTATTTGTACCAAAAAGAGTTTTTATTCAATTTGTGATAACATTTTTGCAAACCAAAACTCCAAAATCTATTAACAAAGGCACAATAAAACAACATGTGTGAAATACACTGCTCATTCACATTACAAAAGTTGCATACAGGGGAATCAAAATGCTTTAGCCTGAATAAGTATTTTTGAGTAGGGAGTAGTCTGTGCAATAGCCTGGCTTGAAACCATCTGAGCTGTACATCTATAGTAGTTTTGTAATAATGTGAAAAAATGTGTTTCCAGCTGAGTTTCAAAAAGACCATTCCACTTTATGACTGCTGATGGAGTAGCATTGTTTTCATTTAAAATGGTTTCCACATACTTATTGTTTCTAAAAATGCAAGACCAAACCTTTGGGTCTAGTACTAATGCTATTGTTGACTGTCTACATTTTATAGCCTCGGAATCCGTAGTTCCCATTTTGTTATTTTATTCAAAGGTGTTGCACACAAAGGTATCAAAAGAAATGGCAGCTCAGTGTGATGAAAATGATGTTTTACGTCCTCTCGGTCATAGACACATATGGGACATTTGTAAATACAAAGATGGTGGAGGCAGCTCAGTGTAATGGTCTCAATCAGCTAAGCTTTATTATTATCTGCCTTCGCAGGTTGTATTAATTTGATGATAAGCTCTTCTTTCAATTGGCCTACCACACATTCTATGAAAAAACCCACCACAACACATAGGACGGGGAGCAATTGCCTATGTAAAAAGAAAACATTCTTCAGGGGAAAAAAACACTCACCGAAGTGGGTTTTCCTATAATAAAAACATAACACTCCACCTAAAAAACACCACCCCACCACCCGCCCTATGTAGGAATACAGATTTCAAGGAAAATAAACACTGTCTTTCTCAATGAATAGGCCTACCCGGCCTGCTTCTTTGTGTGCTGTAAGTAGAAAGGACAGATATATAGCAAAGCTACACTAAAGGCGACAAATACAGCTTGCACGGACACTAGTGAAAGCTATTTGTTTCTAACGCCTCCATTATGCCGTTGAAAGCTATTTGTTGCTTATATAATACCAATCTCTAATTCTTCAATGTAATCTTCAAACAAAAGGCCACACTCACATCCACACAAACATGCATACACGTGGGTGCACATACGCGCATGTTCGGATACACACTAGTCAGCACATCATAAGTACAAAAGACACAACCACTTCAAATAAAAGCATGGACATTCAATCATACACACAAATATACACGCACGCACGCACGCACGCACGCAGGCACGCAGGCGCGCACGCGCACACGCACACCCCCACAGCACACCCCCCCCCCCCACACACACACACACACGTGCACACACACACACACACACACACACACACACACACACGCGCGCGCGCGCGCGCGCGCTGCCACACACACACACACACACACACACACACACAATTAGGCTTACCCGTATTAAGAATATCATTTGTGGCCCCTGACAAGCAGACTACAACAAGAGAAGAAGACACCATGGTGGCAAAACACTTCAATGACAAAGACCACAACATCAGGGACATGCGATGCACAGGCATCGAACAAATCCACCCTCAAAATACTGCCATCAGGAAACGACGCTAAACATTCTGGCGCCACCAGCTACAAACAAACTACCCTGAAGGCTTAAATGTGTTTGACTAAATAACATACATTTATTCTGGCTTTAGACTTGCTTGTGACCTACCACCAGAGTAGACTCAGAAATGAAAGAAATATGGCTTATGGTTTAAATGAGTCTTGAATGTACATTTGTGTAACCTCTTTTAACAAACTGGTGGCCTCTGATGTTTGACCGCCCCTGACATGCAACTGACATTCTTCTTCTTCTTTTCTTCTTCTTCTTCTTCTTCTTCTTTTTCATTCTTCTTCTTCTTCTTCTTCTTCTTCTTCTTCTTCTTCTTCTTCTTTGTCCAATATAGTTGTCAAAGTCAGTTCTGACTATTATTACAACTGAAAAGGGCGAAGAGGCTGAAGCGAGAGAAAAACAAAAACACAAGAGAGAGAGAGAGAGAGAGAGAGAGAGAGAGAGAGAGAGAGAGAGAGAGAGAGAGAGAGAGAGAGAGAGCTCGGAGAGAGAGAGAGAGAGAGAGAGAGAGAGAGAGAGAATATTAACAGCACTACATGTGGACCATCTCTTGGAACTACACCTTTTTCTTGCACCACGTGGAGTCCTCCAGAATATGCCAGCTTGAGAAAACACCATGCACAAGTCACCCCAAAGTGGAAACTTTAATATTGTTGAGTGAAAGAGAGATAGAGAGAAGGAAGAGGGAAAGAGAGAGAGAGAAGTATAATGATCTTTCTCTGAGAAGCTGCTGAATCGTCGCCGATTGTAGCTGCAGGATTCAAGGCCTGCAAGAGAAAAGATATTCTCTTTCGTCGAGGGACAAGGAAAAGAAAGAAGAGGATAGGTTGGAAGAAATATTGACCGTTGATGGTCAATTCAAGGTGTTGTTGCCCGGTCGAAGTCATTAGATACGAACTTTTTATTTCTAATTACGTAGGTTCTACCAAGGGTTTGCCTTGCATTTCGTATCGTAGCCACAGGCTGTGTATGAGGTTGGTAAAATATTTTAGATAAACATTAATTATTGTTGTTGCTATGAATTTGAGCACCAGTGTAGAATTAATTGGATTGAAGTTCGAGTTTTTGGACTAAGCATGTTTCTAAAATTTATGTATTGTTTTTAAATGTTAATTTCGGGAAACTAGTTATTATTGAGTCTGGCTAAACAGTTTTTTTATTTTTTTTTATATTTTTTTTTTTTACTGTCCCATCTTCTGTGCTGTACATTGGCATTGCTCCCACACCGCTCATTCCGAGTCCCAATTCGCAGCCACACCTCCGCACGTTCAGGTCGCAGAATCCGAGACCAGCAGTCCAAGAGGAGCGAATCTATGTTAGGCCGTCAGGAGGCAACCAACCGAGGAGACACTTCACTGCAGCTGAGCTACTTCGGTTGAGTTCAGTGGAGCCTGTTCAGGACACCACCTACTAAGCCCCCTATTGACGACACTATTCTCTTAGTCGCGGAGCCAGCGTGAGTGAGGTCCTCCTCTGAGGGCGCCACCACGACCGTCCACCGACAGCTCCAGATAAGAACACACTGATCCCCATGACTTTGACCCGAACGCACCAAGGCATAGACTGGATTGGTAAACCGAAACTGAGGTCACCATGAGAGCAGGGCTTGCAAAGCCACAGAATTTGAGACATTTTGTCTTTTTTTTTTTAATGATTGATGGAAATGAGGCGGATGACTATGATGATGATGATGATGATGCTATGGAGTTCCGTATCGGTCTGAGACTGCATGACAGGGCTGTATTCTACGCTTCCTTTCATAATGATATCCCGGCATTAACCAGGCCCGAGAGAACTACAGACACCTGCAGTGTTGGTCTTGAAATTAGAGCAACACTCTCAGAATCGCATCCGTTAAGCGGATGAAGCTCGACTGTGTGGTTTCAGTCTTCCCATTGAGCCCACAATCACTCACTCTGGGTAGGAGTCGGCCCAGGAAAAAAAAATTCCGTATCGGTTTGAGACTGCTTGACAGGGCTGTATTCTATGCTTCCTTTCATAATGATATCCCGGCATTAACCAGGCCCGAGAACTACAGACACCTGCAGTGTTGGTCTTGAAATTAGAGCAACACTCTCAGAATCGCATCCGTTAAGCGGATGAAGCTCGACTGTGTGGTTTCAGTCTTCCCATTGAGCCCACAATCACTCACTCTGGGTAGGAGTCGGCCCAGGACCGAAAAAAACCTCGCCTATGATGGGATTCGAACCCGAGACCTCCCAGCCAGTAGACGGCGACGCTAACCACTACGCCTACGCCATGGCGGGTGGTTGTTTTATTTATTATTCGTTCTCGAGACATGGGAGACAATTCATCGATAATTTTGATACTCGTTAAGTCGTTACTTTCACCTAGTCGTTTCCCTTTAAATTTTCTTATTAATTTGGAAAAATTCAAGTTTGTCGTTTTAAAACTTAATTAACATCGTTTCTCTTTCAGATTGTTCCCGGAGAGGGTCGTTATTGTTTGTGAATTGTTGTGTGCATGAAGTAGGAACTTTGATTATGACTTTATAATTTTTGTGAATAGGGTTTCCTCAGAAGAAAGAAAACATTCTTTTTGATCACCTTAAAGTTCAAGAGACGGTAATTGTGACTGTTCTATTCGGACAGTATTTGCTTTGTTGAAACTCTATAAAAGGAAAGTGATGTGATGAGCAAAACGTCTAGAATAGGTTTTCACTCGCATTTGTAACCCTGCACTCAAGCACACAAAGACCCATCACAATTTTTCATCAGCATTTATTTTATTAAAAAAACACAAAGAGAAGTAAGATTAGGGGTAAAAGTTCACTAGCTTAAAGGAGCTCATCAACTCTGTCATTCTTCTTTTCACCCTGCACACCATGACATGACACTGCGACTCGACTGGACAGGGCAGGAAGCCACATTTTATTTGTAGGCGTGTCTCCTCAGAGAGTGTGGGGATGTTGCAGCTTGTTCCTGTCGCTTCTTGTGTTCACAGCCTTCTGGCGCTGCTGGTGAGCGTGAACACTGGTGCTGAGCACGTCCAGGACATTCAATCATGGTCAGCATCGTGCAGATATGGGCCACCACAACGTGACTGAACTTCGTCGCGAGGGGCGCCTGAACCTACAACTAATACATCAACAGGCATCAAACTGAAAGGTAAGAGTCTTTAGTGTCCTCATTGTGCTTTGTCATGTGTCGTGACGGTGTTCTCGTTGTTTTTTTCTTCTGATGTGATCGTAAGATTATGTTTCCCTTTCCCAAGGACAAGCATCGCGGTAAAGGGTTTGGGCTAAAAGGAAGGTGGGGAGGGCATATGGAAAGCTTATAGATAGAGCCCTGTGTAAGAACGAATTTATTATGAAAAGTGGAGTGTATGAATAAAATGTGTCTTGTTTTGTAAACAACGTTTGGGGTGAGTTTGAGTGTGCCCGAGTGATTTCTGCTGTTGCCACACATTTATTGATTGAAACCTAGGCCACTTTCACCATAGACGTCACACACACACACACACACCACACACACACACACACACACACACACACACACACACACACACACACACACACACACGCACACACACACACACACACACACACACACACAGAGACGCACTCGCACACGCACTTAATGCAGGCGCATGTGCAAACAAATACCTTCATCCCATCACACACAAACACACAAACATGCACACAGAAATACAAAAACATAAACATACATCCAAACACACGTAAGCATATAAACACACACATACACACACACACATATATACACACATGCGCATACACGCGCATGCATACACGCACACACACGCACACGCACGCACACCACACACATACATTTAAATGTGTACACCAAGGGGGGTATATTTGGGGCCAGGGTGTGTGTGTGTTATATTCTGGCCTGGGCGAGTTTATAATAACCCAGGGTATATTCAGGCCAAGGCCACTTTATATCTGGGTATATTTGGGGCTAAGGGTATATTCCGACCTGCTGCCAGCTTTTTGGTACAGAAACATTATTTGAAGTAATCACAATGTACAGGCAGGAATAGAGGCACAGGACATTTGGTCATGCAAGGGGATGTAATAGGCGTTTGACGTCATCAAGGAATTGTCCATAGGCGATCGTCACTCCCTCCCCCTTCTATCTTTTAACGTCTTCGGCCATCCACCTTCTTCTCTTCTACCCCACCCCCACCCCTTATCCTCTATGACACCCCATCTTCTGCCTGGTACCATGTACCCACACCTTTGTTCTACCTTCTACCAACGTTTGCCTTTGTCGTGTTACCACCCTCCCTGTCCTTCTCTATACCCCCCCCCCCCCTCTACGCTACACACTCTCTTCATCCTCTCCCATCTTTTACCACCCTCACACTCTTCCATCTTTTACAGCCTCTTCCATTCTCGTTTACTAGTAACGATCGAGGCTGCCAAGATCAGCTTTCCTTAAATCTCCTCCATATTCTCAGCCAACACCTACGATTTCGGAGTGGCTCAAAAGAGAGAAATTTTTGTTGTCTTCTTTTTCCGCATTCCCAGGCCATATGGATGAAATTCACCTGGTCTCCATAATTATTTGGAAATGTTCAAGTGCCTTTTCTTCCGCTGTTGGGATGATCCCTGGAGCATTTTAGCAGGGTAAGACAACAACAACATGTTGAAGATTTTTGTTTCCGAAAAAGGCGGAACAATGGGCAAATAAAGCAGAGAAATAGTCGATGACAGTAAGCAAAAGCTAAAGGCAATAGTAAGCTGAGAGTGACAGACTGCTCGCACAGAACTACCAGCAAAAGTAGGTGGAACAAAACTTTGTACATATCTACTGAACAGCCCCGCCGCCCGGCCCGCCCTGTAATCCCCATGGGGGAGACAATGGTTTGAAAGAGTAGTTCGAAGAAGACAAAAAAGAACTGTAGATGATTGGGTGGCCCATGAAGCAGGAAATACTTATAATGAGTAAATAATCTTGTAAGGACAAGTGCAGAAGCATGTCGAGCACTAAGAGCGAGTTGTGCAGGATAGGGACTGCTCGGCTTAGACAGTCCCAACTTATCTGAGCCAAAGTAATTTCCTAGGCCAGAAGGGATGGTTGAACAATTATTCGTAAAGCTGCACAAACAACCCCCCCTACTATCTTACTAAACTACTCTTAACCGCCCTATCCTAGTGCAAATCCTCCGCTGATCCCCCCACTGATGTGTTACTTTACTACACACAGGATGAGTGAGTGAGAGATGACGATAATTTGAATGTAAAATCTGAGAATGCAAGGCATGCAACGTAGAAAAGAAAGAAGAGCATCAAAAGGGGTGATTGCAAGAGCCCAAAAATCTGAATATATTCAAAATCACACGATTGGAGCAAAAAGAAGAGAACTATTTCAAAAGTGTGTGCAAAAATCCTAAGCAGAGAGGATATGCATTGCCGATGATACAATAAGCACAGAAGGGGGACGTCCTAACAAGATCACACCCATGATTCTGGCAGACCTCAGAAACGAGTACCTACGCAACAGAGTGAGTTGCGATAGGATGAACTAATTTGCCGTGAATTAGACACACACTTCCAAACAATCATCAATAATTTCCAGAATTAGGCTACTGGTGCGTAGGGGAGGGTGTCAGGAAAAACACCACCACGATTACTTCCTGCCACAGACCTTCATACGTATCACACTAGTTACACAGGATGTATTACAACGATGAAATTTGAATGACACGTAAACGTATGGGAAAGCTGTTACCTCCTCCCAAACAACCCAACAAACATACACACAGGATAGGCACACCCACACACCAAAAAAGCAGAAGATAACACACACAAAACACTTTTCGCCCCCATCGCTCAAAACCCAACACCCCCGAACCACAGTCACAATCCACATATACCACCCAACACCCAAAACCCACCCCCTGGATCACTACCCCCCCCACCAACCCCCATGAACTCAGTGACATGACCACGGTCGCTTTCTGCCCCCCTCAACCCTCCAAGAACACCCCCGCACCCCCCCACCCGCACTTGCCCCCCCCGAAGCATGCCTGTGACTCCGTCCCCCCCCCGACGAAGCATGTTTCTGTGTGTGCGCGTGTGAAATGTGCGCGTGGGCGTGCGTGCCGTGTTCGCGTGCGGCTGGTGTGTGTGGGTGTGGTGTCCATGGGTGTGTGTGTGTTTGTGTTTTGTGCTATCCATATATATCCGACAATTGTATGATTAGTGCTTTTACGGTGATTGTGATTTCTGTGTTGCGCTGTGAAATACTCAATCCTAATGTTCAAGCGCATAGACTTTTGAAAGATCAATGTCAGTGTGCGGGTGACTGTGTATAATCAGGTAGTCTCGTGAAATCCATGTCAGTCTCTGTGGTCTGTAAAAAATCCACGTCAGCTCAGTGTTCTGTGAAATGGACAATCATGTCAGCCTCACAAGAGGTCTGTGAATCCTTCCCTTTGTTGTGTGTTTCTATGTTAGTGTCTGTGAAATCCGTTTGTCATGTCAGGGTCTGTGAAATCCGGTGTAAGGTCAGTGGCTGACCATTGTAACATAGCTACCCCTCGACGACGGCCCACCACCAGAGAACCATACTTGTTTCCTATACAGGTGTGCAGTCTATCTGTGACGAGGTGGGAAGGTAATGGGTTATTTATATACTTTTTTGAATTATTAGTTATTGAATTAAAATAAATTCTTCAACATAGTTAATTTTATTTAAAAAGGTTGTTTAAAAGGCTAAGCCTCTAAGGAAGACTTTTAGTGTGTTAAATTTTTTTCAATGGAACAGGAAAAATTTAGCCTTTACATTTTTGTCCCCCCACTTCTCTAGGGTATGGGAGATGAGCAACGCTCTTTCCCGGCTTACTTTTTTCATCTAATAGATTTATATTTTTGCCCTGGTTCTGGCTCGTATGATTGTAAGAACACTGTACAAGTGGTTGATTTGCTCTTAATGTCAGACAGAGAAAAATAGGTTTTCACAATGAAAATTACAAAAAAACTTTGCCACTCCCCAACTCTCATCATCCCATGACCAAAAGGGTTGATCATAAGGATTAATTTTACACTTGTATTTTAATTGTACCTTCACAAAATCTGGCAATAACATTATGCAAACAATAATAATAAAGCAGATCAATGGGCGGCCAAAACAAAATTATGAAATGCAAAAAAACACAATGAAAATGAAATATGCTCCCGAAATGATTTTTACAAAAAAAAAGGCTTTTTTCCTGAGACATCAATTTAAATTTTTGGTCTTTCTCTTTCCTCTTCTCTGTTCTTTCTTCCTCTTTCTTCTAGAAGGTTAAAGAGAGGAGGGCCCCGAAGCAGGAACGGTTCTACTTAGTGTCTTCAAACATTGGGCAAGGGGGAAAGACCTTCCAAGTGGATTGTCCTATGCAAACGGACCTCTGGGCGGACCTTAGCTGTGTTAAGGTGCCTCTCCGTAGTGGACTCGGCCCCAGTGCTGGGGTGAGCCCTGGGCTTGCTGCGTCCAGGTGTAGGTGTAAAATAGAGGAAAAAAATGTATGTTGGGTTAGCTCTCTCTCCGCCAAGTCCTTTCCGGGGTTCACTTCAATAACAGGCTTCTATTTCTAACGCCGGGAGGATGGCACGGTTCAGGCCCACGTGGGTCTCCTCAGGATATGTCTCCTGGTCGCTGGGGCGCCGGGCGCGTACTCTGGCGAGCATAGGTCCCGTTTTCTTAGTGACTTGTTGACCGTCCGGGATAATCTTCCGGCCCACGATAGCCCCCCTCGCTGATGATAATCACAGCGAGAAGGTCGGATGTAAATCTCTTGCGGGCTTAGAGACAAAAGTGGGCTTAGATCAGTCATTGCGACTAGGGAATTAGTGCAATCCCAACTCCGGGCTCAGAAGGCTTCCCTTGTACAATAGCACTAATGTAGTTAATAAATAATACTGAATTTCAGTTAACAAACTGACCTTCGATCAGTAAAACATAAAAGGTGATCAAGCCCAACATCACTCTCCATCCAACACCTGGAAAGGAATGGTCTCATAAAGTGCAAGATCGCGGCCCATAGGTTTCCTACTAAAAAAATAGTGCAAGAGTGCGGCACATAGGTTTCCTACTAAAAAAAGACAAAAAGGGTTAGTAGGCATAAAACTCCGGTTCTGGTACCGAAAGTGTTAAAGTCAAAAACACACACACACAATTAATCAGTGCACATAAATAGAATAGATTGTTTACCATTTCTTTTCTATAACATATCTATCTACGCCTTATTCATCATTGAACATAGGATCCAGATCAAAAATATGATCTAACAAAAAAACAAATCTCAATCACCAGCCATCAATAACACTCACTAGTTGGGCTATTGTAACTGGCTGGGAGATGGGTTGAGTCTGCAATGTTGCTCTAGCTATGTTTCAGCGTCTTGTGTGAAAAGTATGTGTGGGCTAACTTTTTCTCACTACTCAAATTTTCCCCTGCTATTTTCAAATAATGTGAGCCTGTGGTTGGTTTATAGCAGTTGACACGTCACAAGATGATGCTATAATTATATGCATACTAGTACCAAACAATCACACGCTGGTTACATCCTTATCACATGCTGACATTCCATCCTGCTCGTGATAGGAAAGGAAAATCGTCTTCAAAGGTAGCCGAATGTTGATGTCACTTTCTCGTGATGGGAAGGTAGATCGGCTTCAAAGAGACAAATGCCCTTTATCGGTCGTCCGTTTGATGTGGATGGCAATTCAAAGTGGCGGCGCCGAGAAAGAACGGGTGGGGTTGGGGGGGGTGGGGTGTGTATTCAACCGGAGAAATGGGTCGCGCGGGCGACACTTCGTCACAACTCCCACACAAAGACTACTTGTTCCCCATACTGTGCCAGCCCACAGAAGACATACTTTGTTCCCCATACCGTGCACAGCCCACAGAAACATACTTGGTCCCCATAACCGTGTCACAGCCCACAGAAAGTATACTTGTTTCCCCATACGTGCACAGTCCCAGAAACACATACCTGGTCCCCATCCTGTGTGCCAGTCCACAGTAAAGATACTTGTTCCTCCATACCACGCACAGTCCACAGAAACATACTTGTGTTTCCCCATAACTGTGCAACAGTCCAACAAAAGATAGTTGTTCCCATACTGTGGCCAGTCCACAGAACAGACTTGTTCCTATACCCTTTTGGGTTGCACAGTCCACAGAAACTACTTGTTGCCTTATATTGTGCAATCAGTCACAGAAACATACTTGTTCCCCAATAACTGTGCAACGTCCACAGAAACATACTTGTTCCCCATATTGTGCACAGTCCACATAAACATACTGTTCCCTTAACTGTGCACAGCCACAGTAAACATACTTGTTTCCCCATAATGTGATCATTCCAATAAACAGAAACATACTTGTTCCCCATACTGTGCAAATCCACAGAAACATGCTTGTGTCCCATACTGTGTGTCACAATCCTCAGAAAATTACTTGCTTCCCCATACTGTGCACACTCCACAGAAGTTTGTTCCCCACACTGTGGACATCACAGACCTACTGTTCCCTTTTTTTATTCCCTTTACTGTGCACAGTCACACGAACCATAACTTGTTTCCCATTGACGTGTGCACAGTCCACAGATACATACTTGTTACCCCATACGTGTTGCACAGCCCACAGAAACATACTTGTTCCCCAAAAATTGCAAACGCTGTAACACACAATCCACATAAACATGCTTGTTCCCCTTACTGCGCACAGTCCACATAAACATACTTGTTACCCATACTGTGCTCAGTCCACAGAAACAAACTTGTTCCCCATATGTTACCGTGCACAAGTCCATAGAACGTGCAATCAAAATGCGATAGTAATTACCATTCTTTGAGCAATTTTACAATTTGAAAGCAACTAAGTGAGTTTTCGATTAGGTCCCTTTTTTTTGGGTCGTGTATCTCGAGCCGATCCAATGGCACTATCACCCATGCCCTTTTTTATTCGACTCCTATATCCCTGAGGCCTACCCCGGATTGTGTCCCGGACGCAGGACCTCTGACACGGTCAGTCCATGTGAGCGTCATCAATATAAAGGCCAGAGCGAGCAGCATTGCTGGCCGATGGGTCACTTCGGTGGAGTTCAGTGGTGTCTGTTCTGATCCAACATACGCAGGCCATTGTCCCTTTTTTTCAATATTTTGACCATTGAAGATAGGTGTCTGTGCTGTTTCGTTTAGTAGATACTCATGACTCACGAGACTGTTGTTTATGTTGATGCGTCTACTCTTGGTCGGATCCTCGGTGCGAATATTCTCTGCTGCTTGGGGGGGGGGGGGGGGAGGAGGCGGGTAGCTGCAGACGGAGGGCCGC
>CM065690.1:18114082-18122767 GCA_017654935.2 Phymorhynchus buccinoides | reverse complement strand
GGGGAGGGGGGGGGGGAATATATATTCAGAATGGAGAAAAGTGTTTTCGAATTGATGATTTAATCAGCAAAAAGGATATTTACTCGCATGTTATAGAATTAATAAAATATCAATGAATCGACTTTTGCTCTTTTAGTTGACGTGCATCTATTAAAAGTAAATTAGTTTCAAGATATTATCGATATTAATAAGAAATAAAATTTCTCAAAAGTTAAATACACTTTTAATAAAAATTGAACTCGGTTATACTACGATCATTTATTTCGGATAGCTCCTCAAAAAATGACTGTGAAATGGAATAAGAAGTATTAGAAAGTCTGAATTGGCGAAGAATATGTTATAAGTCAGAAATAATGAGGTTACAATAAATGGGTCCAATCAAGTCGTTCCTTAATGAGCCCCAATAGTATTTTTAGAAAAAATAAAATCGTCCCGACATTAAAATGTACTTTTTGCATCTCTGAAAAGAAACCATTGTACATGTTATTTTCATGCAATTGTGATTAACGTTTTTCTGCTAATCTTCAACGATTATGCAAGACGTCATGTGCTGATGTGGAACTTGTAAAGCTTAACACAGGAGTTGATTACATTTTATGGTACGTTCTTTTTCCAGAAACGGAATGATGTTGTGGTTAATATTGTTATACTGCTAATTTTTTCTTTTAATCAAGGAATGAAAAAGAATTTGTCCTCGTTTTCCTTCTTTCAAAAATTCTAAACATAAATATTTGCTTCAGAGAATGTTTTTTGCTAAATTAGCATGTCTGTATACTGCTTTGAATCACTTGGCTTTGCTATCACCATCGGTTGACTTTAGTCAGCCTTTTCACCGCCAGCCTATTTCAGCCCAAAATGTCCATTAATTTAACCTGGGTAGGATATAAAGTCCGTTCCTGCAGTATTTGGGATTCTCTGTGACGTATATAAATAAGGTCTATCCTTACTTCCCAAAACTAAGACAATGAGGTCTTTGGATAACATGACCCCAATTTGATGCCTTTTTTAGTGACATAGGTTTAATCCGTAGTGCTAATGCGATTGGCGGTGAAGGGTTAAACGCCGTAGCATGAGATGAAGAAGTGTTCGTATGATAGTGGTAAGAGGAAGAACATGGTGACTTATACGTTTGTCTTTTAATTTAGAAGTGATCGAATCGTATTTACAGATCTCTCTCTCCTCTCTATGGATGTTTAGCGCTATATTGAATTATTATTATTATTATTATTATTCTTTTCTCTCATCATTTCATTATTATATATTTATTATTATTATCATCATCATTATCAAGTATTTGATTATTATATTGATATTATAGGATTGGGTTTCATCTTGTTTTATGTATAATAATGTTTATTCCAAAATGTGTGTATGTAAAGATGAGTTGTAGTAGATTTGGTTTTTATTCTGTCATGTATATGGTTGCTTACATTTACGTTTGATGTATTTTAAGATTATATGTAACTGGCTTAGGCTTGATTTATTTATGTGTTCGCCTTGAATTTAAAATGTGTAGGTTACATGTTGTGTATATTGTACAATGGGATTATTCTTAATTTTATGATGATTTAGGTTTTACTTATGTGCCTTTTAAGACGAGGACTAGAAAGTAGGTTAGTCTGACATTTCGTATGAGTGTATTTCTTTTCTAATATGTGTATTCGCTTGCAACATATGACTTGGTCTGCTTTTGTTACGAGTGTGTGTTAACTTTTTAATTTGTTCATGCTAAAATTGAATAATGTAATGTAGGAATAGGTTTCACGTTGCCATGGGTAAATGTATTTACATTTTAAATTGTGCATTTTAAGATGAGTAGGTAAAGTAATATTATTTTTGACTTATTATGTGCATGGGTTTCTTTCAAATAAGTACATTTTAATGATAAAGTATGATTGAGGTATTTTTTTATAATGTTTGTGCACTTCTCACTTCAGTCTATTTTTGAATGTTTAATAAAGATGAGTGTGAAAATTAGGATTGGGTTTTATTTCCCCGTGCGGTATGCGCTTACTACCTGACTAGTACTTTCAACGACTATTCTGAGAATGTTAATCAATTAGCATAGTTAATAATAATCGGGTTTGATTTTTTTGTTAATGATGTGTTACAATATATGGGATGTTTTTTTGCATGCTTTATTATTACTTTGGTATGTGTTTATTTTCGTTTTCCATTTTCTACTTTTATATATGGATTCTGTCCAGAGGGCTGGATGTAAAAAAAGGCATGTTATTGCTTACTCTATTACCCACTATAATAAACTTCAATTCAATCAATCCAATTCAATCTCTCTCACTCTCTCTCCTACTCTCTCTCTCTCTCTCTATCTTCCTCTCTCTCTCTCTACTCTACCGGCGTAGCTTGCTCCTGTGTGTTCTCTTTGTGTCTGGTTTAGTTGTCCCTCATGGTGAGGGTTGTAAGTTCTTGTGTAGGCTTGCCGGTATTCGTGCGTTCAGACGAATAATCAATAACAAAGCAGTCACATGTCCTTTCCATAATGTTTTACTTATCCATATGTGTTCTTTCTTTCTTTCTTTTCTCTTTCATTAGATGTGACTTAGGTGATGGATAGGGTTAGTATTCCAAAGAAGGTTATTAGATGAAAAGGTAATAATACAGGGTTTATGTTTGTTAAAAAAGGCAAAAACGGGAAATGGATTAACCGAGAATGCAGGGGATTGGCACATCTGTTCATTCTCTCTTTTCTTCCTTTCCTTCTTTCTTACCTTTGTTGATCATTGGCTGAAGGAGCACGTTCCTCGGATAAACCAACGTCTAACCACAAGCACAGGCAAGACCCGCGAAACACAGAAACACAAAGCATCCTTTTTTGGGATGGAGATAAACACACGTTTCCTTCATTGTTTCGTATTCTATATCTACTCTTCTTCTTCTCTCAATCTTCCTACTACGAACAATTTGTTGATTTATTTCAGTTGCTCGTTTGAATAAAACACACGCACAACAACAACACAACAACCGGGGAAATTAAAAGTAGAGTTTCCGCTTTATCTTATAGTTATTAGAGGCATTTTAACGGATTCACAGCTTGTCTGGAGATGACGTTTAGCCAAGTTGAAATCAGGGCTAACTGACAGGCATGTATCCGCTTGCGCAGTCTATAATAGCAGCTTAATTTTAACTGCTGCCAGCTCCTTCCAAGCCAAAATACGGCTGGCTAGTTTCACTTTCACGCCTTCAGTGTGCCCAAGCCTCTTCCAGTTACAGCCTAACCCACTACTACACACACACAAGATCAGGCCATTGCTAGTACTTGTAGTAGCCAGCTGCACCCCCCAAGTTCCCGACGACAATTGAGTGCGGACTGCCAAAATGATAGGGATTAAACATAGCCGTGAGGCTTTCAAATGTCCCATCCTTGATTATATCATTTATTTTATGTACAAGGTTTATCGCGCGCTCATGTTTTTGATAATCATCGTCATATTCGCACGTATGTCAAATTGTTAGTCCCCGAGCCGAAGGTTCAGGGAACTATTGTTTTTGTCCTGGTCCGCCCGGCGGCGTCCGTCCGGCGGCGTCCGTCCGGCTACTCGTCCGTTTTTCTCAAAAAACTATTCAGTCTATCATCATCACCATTTGGTATACTAGTTTGCAAAGATGCAAGCTATCCACTGATGTATTTAGTTTGACATTAAGGTTCAAGGTCGCGCCAGTTACGGGGTTCAAACCCCGAAAACACATAATCGCTAATATCTCGCGAAGTTTTGCATGTATTTCAATGCAGTTTTTTCCACAAAATTTCTCGATCAATGGTCTATAACACAGTTGTCATGAATTTTTCTGTGCGCGCGTTCGTGTGGTTCGTGCGCATGATCGCGCGCGCTCAAATAACGGGTCCGAACCCCAAGGCTATATATAAAAAAAAAAAACTATTCAATTACGTGCTGTTTTTATGCGGTTTTTATGTAGTACTTGCATCTGTTTTCATGCGTTTTTATGTATGTGTACAACCCGCGACACATTCTGATTTCGGATTAGCTCGGCGATGCTGCGAGGGGATTTGCAGCCGCTCGGCGTTGCACTTGTTATAATATTATTCCCAGTCGTCTAAATAAATGTTTGAAAATGCTAGTATTTGCAGGCGCTTGTTTAATATTAGTTTGTAACATGGGATGCATTGCTCATTTTACTCACAATCACAAGGCCCTGGTTTGAATTTGTCTCACTGCTCGAACTCCGTGTAGTCGGCAGCTTCAGATGTCCCCGTGTGTCAAATAGGCCTAGGCTATAATTTGATAAAAATAAATCAACGTTGATGCTCAGAATAATTCTATCACAGGGTATTAGTGCCCACCCAAGAATCTGATCCTTCGCGGCCTTTTGGCTGAAGACGTGATTCGGAACATAATTTTATGTTTGTGGCTCAGAGCCACAAACCTTAACTCACTTTTGTCGTCGGTCCTGTCTGTCGTCGTCCAATAATTTCACCATTTTTTTGAAAAATTGTCGCACTTTCAAATCGAGGCTACACTTCAATTTGAGGCCGCCTCTTTAAAAGATGTATTTTAAAAAGCGTACAAAATAATAAACATACGTAAGAAAGACACTACAACAGACACTACGAGTATACTGTGCTTCTTTTGATGTATAAGTGAGGATACATAGTTTTTAATGTTTTTCCAAAAAGATAAAAAAGTTACGAAATGGTTGCAAGAGACATTTCTGGTTTTACAGATTAAAATTATTGAAAAGCCAGGGGAGTCGACGTCATGATTGAGTTGTAAAATAGGACCGACGTGCCCACAAACCTATTGCATTTCGCGCCTTGTTTTTGGTTTTATACCTGGTTGTTTGTTTCACCCGTCGTACATTGCAAGGACAAGTGCGATACCATAGCGCGATGAGGTTTATACCGAGAGCGTGGTTATTGCTAGCACATATCTGTAATTGTTCAAAATCGGACTTTACTGGTGTTGCCACTGCTTCCGGCATTGCCTCCAGTATGTTTCCAACCAATCTTTGTATTTAAAAATGCCCCACATGGTCCGAAAGACCGCAGCGGGGCGTCAAGTCCTATTTCGCAGAATATACCCGAGATGCCGCTTTATCTGATAGTTAGTGGGGCTATGTCAATCCATGAACTATATGTGCACATAAAATCAAAAATTTCAGCCTCAGTGAACCCATCCGCACAACAGACGTAATCGGAAGTAGGCTAGAAATCGAAGCGTGTTCACGTTACCACGACCCCATCTCACCAATTTTTTGTTCTTATTCATTTTGCTTTGTTTGGCGATTGGCGAGTAGGATCCTGTTTCTTTTCAGGCCCCAGGCGCTTGGAACTAGAGACTCGTATAAGGCTTTAAGCTTGTTTAGCCCTGTCATCGCCATGTTCGCATTTTAGTCACACAGTGTTTAACACCTGTGTCACTAAAAGGCAAATCAAATTGGGGTCTATTATCTCCAAACCCTATTGTCTTAGTTTTGGGAAGTAAGGATATACCTTATTCTATAATTATTTCCCCGAAGAATCCCCATACTGCAGATGGATTTTCTCTACCCAGTTAAATGTAATTGAAACATTCTGGCTGAATATTGGCTGCGTGAAAGGGTTAAGCTCGTTTTCATTTGCTTATGTTTCTGCTTTACTATGTGTTAACTCAATAAAAAATACAATAAAATTCGTTTAACCTAGCTACTTGGAAACAAACCCCTCTGTACTCTCAGACATTCCACTTCCTGTCAGTGTTACCAAAACCAACCTGAAAACCGGTCTAGTCTCTGACCTACTGTCCACCATGATTCGTTGTTAGACTGAAAGAGTGTGCGACTGAGGTAAGTGGTCATGGGAAGGTTGGGAGACAGAAAGTGTGGTGTGCTCGTGCCTCCGCTGGCATGTGCTTACATGCACGTTGCGTGGCGTGCGCGTGTGTGTGTGTGCTCGTGCGTGTGTAGCATCTATTTGTGTATTTCGTGGGTATGTGCTGCGTACGTACGTATATGTATGCCGTGTGCATGCGTATTAATGAGATGTTTGTGTTCGTCATTGTGTGTGCTTGTGTACGTGCGAGCATGGGTATTGATGTGATTTGGCTAAATGTATTTTTTTGGTAAAGCGCCATGAGCAGCTAGCCTGAATGGTGCGCTATAAGCTTTTCTGTATTTAGTATTATTATTATATTATTGATTATTATTGCGGATGGGTTTCTGAAAGGAAGTTGCGCGTACATGCGCGCAACAGCCTTAGAAAACTGTTTTATAATGCATTTTACTAAAAGCAACACTAAAGAAACAGCATATCAATGCAGTTTACACAACACACACAACACACACACACACATACCACAAACACAACCACATACAACACACAACACACACATACACACACACTTCCGTTCATTAAAAACTAAGTAAACCAAATAATGATGACATCACTATCTATATAGTGATAATGATATCGCATATAATTATATCATTATAATTATCTGTGATTTACAACAACAAAACAACGGGGGGAGAGAGGGTTATATTTGGGTCCAGAAGGGGCGGACAGGGAAGGGGGGCATTTCTCAGGCTGCTCTCCTTCTTACATCACTGACATTCTGTCTTGCTACACACCCTCTCGAACTCTTAGATCTTCTTCAGACAACAGGAGTCTTCGAGTTCCCCGAGTGAAGAGTAAGTCTTTTGGCCACCGATCTTTTTCTTTCTGTGCTCCAACCATCTGGAATTCTCTCCCCTTTGAAATACGGCATTCTAATTCTTCTGAATCTTTCAAACGAGCCCTTAAAGTAAAACCCACCTTTTCAAACTGTACAATTGATGAGCCCCTATCCCTTTCCATTGACCTGAAATTGTGCATTGCTGTCTGAGCTGTAGAATGTTATGGATTTGTGCGTGTGTGCACGCGGGCGTGTGTGTGTGGCTGAGTGGTGTGGGTGCAGCGTGTGCTTGCTTGCATACGTGCGCGCGCGCGCGCGCGGTGTGTGTGTGTTGTGCACGCGCTAGCGTGTGGCGTGCGTGCTGTGCGAAAGCAGGATTAAAAGGTGTTTGAATAGGTAATTTGATATTTAATTGATTTCCCTATTTATGTTAATGTACTATTGTGTTGATGCTCGTTTGTCTACACGCGTGCCTTATGTAGATGTATTGTTGTTGTTGTTTTTTGGTGGTGGTGGTGGTGCGTGTGGGGGAGGGGGGAGGTGCGCACACGCGTTGCGTGTGCGTATTTCTGTGTGAAGGAAAATATTAGGTTGTGATGTTGTAATTATTTGTTCAATTCATATTAATTGCACTAATATGTGTGATGCTTGTTTGTCTGCGTGTGATTGAATAGCATATTTGCTATATTCGATGTTTATATTAAGATCTGTGTTTATGCCTACGGGTGTACTGTATTAATGCTAGTGTCACGCGCACTCCAGCACGATGGGTTTCGGGACACGGTAAATTAACTCCCCTGACGCACCTCACATCCCCTCACCACCGCCAAGGCAAACACAAGAGTTTGAGGGCCAAAAATAAAGGTTTACTTCGTTGAAAAACAAAACAGACAACACAAAATTAATTAGCTAACAGGAACAAAACCCGAAATAACACAGCCTCTCAATCAAATCTTACCAATTCCAACCTGGGGCGAACAACACAAACAACTCCAAACATCAATAATGACCAAACCAGACAGTGGCCTCACAAATTAATCAGGAGCTGCTCTCTCCCTTAGTCGAGCAGAACAAATAATGTTATTGATTACACTCTCTTTTACATTCTAAATAACCCAATCTGTCTCACTCGACCACATTGACCAAATCGGCTAACTAAATCAAATCGATCCAACTCGCCCTGCCACACTCAACCATTCATTCTCTCTTAAAGTCCGGGCCTGCGCTCGGCTCTCTCCCCCCCTCCGCACAGTCTCTCCTTGGTACTTACAGTTCCACAGACTCGATCAAACATCATATATTAAAAACAACTGTCTGTGTCCGTGGTGTGTGTGTGTGTGTGTGTGTGTGTGTGTGTGTCTGAAAACACGAAACGGGCCTTATAACTCCGCCGTTTTTCGACCGAATCGCTTCAAATTTGCTGTGAGCCCTAACGGGGCGATGGCAACGGCAACCGAGGTGGCCGTGTCATTTGCGCGGTTTCGCAAATGCGCGAAACGCGCATCCCGCCGGCCTCTCGGCGCCCGTATCTCCGGTGTTTCGTTTCTGGGCCGATTGCCTTTGAATTTAGCAGAAAGATGACTGGGGCCGGGAACTATCCGTGTGACAAACCGGAAGCGAATCGGTTCAGAAACGCCCGCGCTAGATGCCGCTTCACCTTTTCAAACAAATAACTCCGCCGTTTCTTAAACCGAATCGCCTCAAATTTGCTGTCAGGCTTGCTATGACCCGGACAAAGCATGGCAGGAAATTTGAACAGCATCTGTTCATAAATGCGCGCGAAAAGCACCAATTTACAGTTTTGCTCACTAGGCGAAACGACATCTGTCCAAACGTGCTGTTATTAAAAGGGGGGGGGGGGGGGCATGAGACCATGGTTCACAAGTGCTGGGGTGACCAGTAGGTCAGCCAGCTGGTTATGGGTGTGGGGGTAGGGGGTGGGTGGATGGGCGGAGGGATGGTGGGGGGGTATGGCAGTGGAGATTACAAGGGGATTGACACACACGTATCTGTATTATTAAAAAATCAGGACTTCACTGGTTTAGCACTGCCTCCG
>CM065690.1:18101582-18104082 GCA_017654935.2 Phymorhynchus buccinoides | reverse complement strand
TTCAACATTTCATTAATAATCCTATCAGGGCCTGCACTTTTACCACATTTTAAACGGTTTATACTTTTGACAATCTCTTCTTTTGTTATTGGCTCATTGAATAATGGCTCTGGTGTTTCTTGTTCATTGTCGTTTGTAGTATGTTCATCACTGGCAGCTTCTTCACTAACGTTATCAAAAACATTAAATACACTATGAAAATGATCGTACCATTGCTGTAATGAAATGTTGTTATAAATCATACCTTTTCTGTTAACTGATCTAATAGTAGACCAAAAAAGTTTAGGATCGTGTATTGAATTCTTTAATTTATCTAATCTGGCTTCATCAAACACTCTCTTTTTATATTTTCTCAAGTTAGTATAGTCTGTTCTTGAATCAACATACTCTTTATGACGATCGATTTTATCGGTTTTTGCTCTCTGATACATTTGTAGCAAGCGCTTAGTCAGTACTTTCTTTGAATTACACTCCTGATCAAACCATTCATCCTCTTTTTTCTTCTTTCTCCCAACCTTTCTAACCATACAAGCAGCAGCAGAATACAAAGCTTTGACAAAAAGTGCAATGCACGCATTCACATCATGAAGCAACACATCCTTAGCTTTCTCTATAGTCTCAATAAATGTAAGGGACTCAATCTCATCCAGATAACTCTGCGCATTCTCACTCGACCACACTATCCTCTCCTCCACACTTCCAGGCTCCTCTGTCACGCACTGTTAGCTCCCTTTTTCCAGAGAAACTCCACCGGCAAGTGCCAGGAAAACAGTTTGTCACTGACAATCAGACCACACAAGAAAATAATCGATCACACTGCTCCCGTGTGGCGAAATCAATGTAAAAGAACCTTCAGAATCCCCTGTACAAAACCCATTCAAAATAGATAAATTAAACATCAAACAGAAATCCAAAAGAGATTTTCCAAATTTGTTTATAACAGAATCGTTAGATGAACGTACTACTGTCTCTTCATCTTCGTCATTCATCAAACAAGGATTCACATAGTCTGTCATACATTCAGTGTCAGCTTGTTCATTACCAGTTCTAGAGTTTAAATCGCCACCCACAATCATGAAAACATCATCAAATTCAACATTTTCTAACAAAATTTCTTCTAAAGTAAGAATCCCATTTTTTGACTCTGAATCATTATAAACAGGACTGCCTTCTGGTGGGACATATGTACCAACAAAAACAACATCTTTTTCAACACCAAAAACATATTTATCTATTTTAAGCACAATCACATTATTACCATTTACTTTGATTTCTTTGACAAACTGAGCAAAACAATTCCTTACTAAAACAAGAACGCCTCCAGAACGCCTTCCATGCTGTGACAGTTTTCTTGCAGGAGCAATAAATTTTACATAATCATTGAAAATATGATTGAAATCAAAAGAACTATCTATATACGTTTCCGTCAAACAAACAAAATCGAACGAACAGACATATTTAATAAATGACGTATCATTGATTTTACTAATCAGGTTTTCAGCATTGTAATTTAAAAAAAATTACAACATTGTTGGACAGTCAGCTTTATCTCATTTATTTGAAAAAGCAGACCCAGACCGCATTGATCGTGCATTTTTGTTTGCAGTTTCACGTGGCGATTCACTTCAGTCGCATAAAACTTCGCAAACCTGTTTGGTGACTGCCACCCCTTCCCCCGCCACGTGCATTACGAACACCACCTCCCCTCCCCTGTCCTTTGGCCATCCCACCAGCGTTTCCAGTTACCCCTGCATCATCACCACCCTTACCTCTTCCATCTGCCTCCCCCCCCCCACTTCACTCACACCTTCATTCGTGCTTCTCTCATCACCCTCACCATTCTTTCCCGTTCCCTCACTCCTCACTCCACTTCCACCTTTCTCTTCACCACCCTGTTCACCCACACTCCTCTCATCACTCTCACCATCCTTTCCCGTTCTCTCACTCCTCGCTGACTCCACTTCCACTTTTCTCTTCACCACCCTGTTCACCCAGACTCCTCTCATCACTCTCACCATCCTTTCTCGTTCCCTCACTCCTCACTCCACTTCCACCTTTCTCTTCACCACCCTGTTCACCCACACTCCTCTCACCACCCTCGCCATTATTTTCCGTTCCCTCACTCCACACTCCATGAGAGAGAGAGAGAGAGAGAGAGAGAGAGAGAGAGAGAGAGAGAGAGAGAGAGAGAGAGAGAGAGAGAGAGAGAGGAGAGAGAGAGAGAGAGAGAGAGAGAGAGAGAGAGAGAGAGAGAGAGAGAGAGAGAGAGAGAGAGAGAGAGAGAGAGAGAGAGAGAGAGAGAGGAGAGAGAGCGAGCGAGAGAGAGAGAAAAGAATAATGAATTTAAGAGTATTAGTTACATGTTGCATGCTTAGAACCAGGGACAGAATGGAAGACTAGGCCTAGCCTAAATTCCTATTCCTATCTCTCTCAAACTTTGGTGTACAACAGTCGCCCCTCCCAGGGCATAGACCGCCAACAAAACCCCTCCAGCTGCTTC
>CM065690.1:18066582-18096582 GCA_017654935.2 Phymorhynchus buccinoides | reverse complement strand
AATGAACTTCCATTATCTTAATTTTAAAAAATAACATTTGACCCAAATCAGTTCTACTCCAATAATGGTCCGAGTGGTCAACGCTATATAGGCTACAGCCAAAGCAAGCTAAAACTGAGAAATGTAAAAATGCAAGTTCCCTATAATTAATCAATAAAATCTGGTCTTCATAAAACTCCAGTTATTACTTAACAATCTCACGGCTTTTAAAAGCTATGTTAACAAAGAAAAGGCACACAAACATAATGCGAACTGTGCTATTTTATGCAATAAAATAATTCAGAAATACATATCATCGACTACATAAAAAAGCCACAACAACAACAACAGCAGCACACATTCCTTTTCTATATCATCAATCAACGTAGAACGAACACACATCAGCAGCGAACGAAAATCCGTTTAACGTCCTCCGGTCTGAAACAGACACATATGGGACATTAGTAGATATAAGATGGTGGGTACGATCCTGGAGGCAATGCCCGGAGGCAGTGCAACTCCAGGAAAGTCCCGAATTTTTAACGATACAGAAGAAACGAACGAAAAATGGTGTTTTACGTATCCTCGGTCTGGAACAGACACATATGGGACATTTGTAGATACAAAGATGGTGGGAACGATCTTGGAGGCAATGCCCGGAGGCAGTGCAACTCCAGGAAAGTCCCGAATTTTCAATGATACAGATGTATTGTTGGCATGTGTTTGTGTGTTCAGGTTTTTTTTAGCAAACAACATTGATCAAACCGAAAGCTTAATTAGATTAAAAAAGCAAAACAATACCTTAATGATAACACATTCTTTGTGCGTAAAACGTTGATCAGACATAAATCATACGCTCAAAAAAGCCAAGCAATAGCTTATTAATAATAATGATAATCTAATCTTTAACGATGGTCTCTCCATCAAACAAGTTTATTAAAGCTTAAAACCGAAGGGAAAGAAGCAGCCCAAACGCAAGGGAGAGAGTCGCGGATAGAGCAGTTGCCGAGTTGTCGCCCGTGTTGTTGTCTTTGGAGACAGCCACAGAGCCAGAGCCTTTGCCGGCCTCGTTGCATGAAGAAAAGTCATCGTCTCGTGTCTGTCTATCTCTGGAGAAATAAAGTTTAAAAAAAAAATCACGAACATAATTAGTTAATTAATCATCAAACATGAACAACAACAACAACAACAACAACAAAAAGGGGGGGGGGGGGAGGAGAAAAAAGTAAAATTTCTACAAGGACAATAGGATTCTCCTCTGCAAGACGCGGGGAATCCTAATTAACAGTTTGTGGATGAATGACAAATCATAGTCATCATTATCACCACAGCCATCACCACCACCACCATTATCATTATATCAACGAACGTATTTCCTTGTCAGCAATAGATAAAAATGTAAAGATCGGCGTACTGTACTGTACCGAGGTCAATTTCAATTTCGGTTCCTGCTTAGCTTTCTGAAGGAAACTACTACCTTCCGCTAGACTTTTGTTTAACCCTTTCACCGCCAGCCATCTTTGAGCCAAAAATGTCCATTAAACTTACTTGGCTACAGAAAATATTTTGTCTGCAATATTGTGGGATTTCTCTGTGACACATTTAGAATATGGTCAATCTTTACTGCCCAAATTTAGGAACATAATATCATTGAATAACAGACCCTGATTTCAAGGGCTTGAATGACATGGGTGTTAAATCATTGTGGTGCAAAAATGCGACATTGGCGGTGAAAGGGTTCAACAAATGCTCTGAGATAAGGATAGGCCTAATGCTACACATGCTTAAAAGGGAATCTCCATGCAGTATTGCAAAGCAAAACGTTTCTATTCCCGGGGTAAGTTTGATGCACAATGAAACCCTTTCACCGCCAATGTCACATTTATGCACCAGAATGATTTAACACCCATGTTAAACTCTTGAAATCAGGGTCTGTTCTTCAGTTATATTGTGTTCCTAAATTTGGGCAGTGAGGATTGACCTTATTCTAAACGTGTCACAAAGAAATCTCACAATATTGCAGACGAAATCTTTTCTGTAGCCACGTTTAATTGAATTTGTTGGGGCTCAAACACGGCTGGCGATGAAAGGGTTAAGCTAAAAAACCCAAAATGTTTGTCGTTGAACGGGTTTTAATTCGACAGGCAGACAGACAAACTAAAACACTGACAGAGACACAGACAAACTATCACACAGACAGACTGAAACACAACAATGAGCAACTTAGGACGCGGATTTGACCGCCAGGGTGCAATCAAGCCACTAGAGGCTTATCACGCGATATTCTTAGTTGGGCGTAGTGAGAGAGACAGAGAGAGAGAGAGAGGGAGAAAGAGAGAGAGATGAGTCCCATCCTCTCTCTCTCTGTATCTCTCTCTCTCTCTCTCTCTCTCTCTCTCTCTCTCTCTCTCTCGCTCTCACTACGCCCAACTAAGAATATCGCGTGATAAGCCCCTATAGTGGTTTGACTGCCCCCTCCCTGGCGGTCAAATTCGCGTCCTAAGTTGACAATTAGATGCACGAAGTGACCCTACATGCAGACGGCCCTTTTGCCCCGGCACGTGCCCCTGACCACTGTCCCGTTGGTCAGACAGAAGGGGATGAGGTCCCTGGTGCACAGGTTAGGGTTGGACAGGTACTGGTCACAGTCGAAGTGACCGCTGCCCCCACGCCCACAGGCGGAGAAGGTCATGTCCAGACCCTTCTTGTCCCTGCCCAAAACATGTGAATGCAACATAACAAAGACTGTACAGGGGAAGATAAACATCCGGTCTCTTTTCCCTATATGAGTAGTGAGGACAGAAACACTGGTTATATCCCTTTGAAACGTGACACATTTTACACATCGATAGGCCAGTTGAATTCTCCGTTCAAGTTCCAGTCCGAGTTTTTGGATAGCCTCCACTGTGAATAATGTACACGTCCGCACTAACGATAACTCTATCAGCCCGGTTCGCCGAGCTTTTAAGTAATCCATCTTACCCTTTTAGAATATCTTTGAACATAACAGAGAATGGAGGCACAGATATTGTTGACATTTTGGCAGCAAAACCAAGCACACAAGACACATTCGAACTGACCACCACTCCCGTGGCTACGGGCAGAGAATGTCGTGTACAGACCCCTGTTGTCACTGCATGAGGGGGGTGGGGGGACCATACAATGAAGGCAAAGATTATTACATTTGACAGGAAAACCAAGCACACAAGAAACTAAGGTCACATTCGAGCTGACCACCACTCCCAGTGGCTACGGGCAGAGAATAATGTTGTCTCTGCATGAAACAACAACGTAGAATGATGGCAACAAATTATGAAATTTGGCAGCAGAACCAAGGACACAAGCAACGAAGGTACCCAAGTGGTCAAATTCGAAAATGACCACCATTCCCATGGCTACAGGCGGAGACAATCTTGCCCTTGTCTCTGCATGGACAAACAACACAGAATACCGGCGGAGACAATCTTGCCCTTGTCTCTGCATGGACAAACAACACAGAATGAAGGCAAAGTATAAACTCTGGCAGTAAAACCAGGCACACAAGAAACTAAGAGCATAGTTACTCAGTGGTCACATTCGAACTGACCGCCACTCCCGTGGCTACGGGCGGAGAATGTCATCAATCAATCAATCAATATTTTTATTGTCCATTTTATAGGAAATTATTTCTGCAGCGATAAAGCAATGAACAAAACAACACAAGACACAGACATAGTATGTAGAAAAGCCAAAAAATAAAATATGCGACTATTTTAAACATACAGTTCTTGGTCACATACACCCACACACACACACACACATATATACACACACAACACACACATCATGCGCACGCATACAACCATTTATCTACCCGTCCATCTAACTTATACATACATACACATATGCTTACACATACATACAAACATACAACTTGCATTCACAATTTATATATTATACAAATATCTTAGTCTATATACATATATACTACACCAGCGAACAAAAGTTAAGGCCCAGAAAGACAATCATCTCCGAAAACTCACGAACTCAATAAAATGCACCCAGCTCATAACAAAACTGAATTTATTCTTTTAACATTAAGTTCATTCCAAAAAATCATTAATCAGAACGAGTTCAGTCAACAAAATGCCCCTGTCAACAACTTCCCCCTCCTCTTGAAAAGTCACACATTCAGAATCAATGCACTTTGGAACAGTCAGTAATGTGGGGTTTTTGTGTGTGTTTTCTGTCTGTCCCAAGGATATCTCCCGAACATCTTAACCGAATCGCTTCAAATTTGGTGTGGTGATGTGTCACCATGCGAGGAAGGCATCCGCGCAAAAACAAATTCAGTAATGTGTACTGACTGTTCCAAAGTGCATTGATTCTGAGTGTGGGGAAGTTGTTGAAAGGGGTATTTTGTTGACTGAACTCGTGGTGGGTGGGTGGGGGAAGATGCTTGAGTACTGACTGAACAAGGGCATACCTCTCGCCAATAACCCTATTTGAGGCCACTGAATGGCTGCCTTTTTGCAAGAGTGAATGCCTTTTGGATACTGACCAACAAGGGCTTAACTCTCGCTGTCAAGGGAGTTAATAACTCTAGTTGCAGTGGCCAATAAACGGATGGGGTTTCTGATCGGAGATATCTTGATTATTCAAACATCGGGGACTTCCCTGGTATTGCAGTGCCTCCAGGATCGTCACCACTATCATTACAGCCTATAAATAAATGTCCCACACGTACCTGTTCCAGGTTGGGAGGACGTTAAACGGATTTGAACGCACGGATTGCGGATCTAAATGCGCGTATACCCTATACTGTCAGACCCGCTTACCCCCTACACAAGTCTTGAGTAGTCTGGTTAGTTGAAATGAGTAGTTTTAGTCATTAAAACCATCAAACAATATTCACTGAAAATGAGTAGTTAGTAGAGCATTATTTTCAATTTTGAAGAGTAGTGTAGGTCCAAATTGAGTTAGAATACTACTCGCAAAGAGTAGAGTATAGAGTAAACAGGCCTGCTAAGCATAACAACGGAAACGGAAACAGGAAGTGATCCACTGACACGCAGACGGCTCTCTGCGCATGACAGCGGCCGGTGACGAGAGTTCCGTTGTTGAGGCAGAACATGATGGCGTCCGCCGTGCAAATCAGGGGGTTGTAGTTGTCGCAGTCAAACTCCTCTCCGCTCACCACCACCGCCAGCACTGCGCAAAGGTAACAAACATGTGGTTATAAACTTGGTTTAAATAAATGTGTATTATTAAGTTCAACAGGACATATACATAAATACATTAACGAAGGAATGAGCAACAACAAGCTTCGAGCTTATAGCGTGCTCACTATCAACATGAATATTACATATTATGACGACTGTTGAAAAGATATAAGATGTATTAGTAGTCATTTTAAGAAAAAAGAAAACAAGCAAACAACCAGTTAGAAATTAATAAAAAAGTTAACAAATCTAAGAAAGGAACTGATTTGACAAAGTTAATTAGCAATACATTTCCAGAACAATTTCCCAGCTCAAGTCAAAGGATTGAAAATCAAACCACAAATTATTTTAAGCATTAGCAAATTTGATAATCAATGGAGAAGAAAAAACAACAACCCAAAAACCCTCATCAACAACAATGCCTATGAACAAACAAACGAAGAATGTTTTGTTATAGTAAAATCTTTAAAAAAAGAGAAAGTATGGGGGAGCACAAGTCAAAAATGTTCTAATGAGAGACTTAGTGCGATTGTTCTCACGCCAGAGGGCATGACGCTCGTGTGGGGCTAATCCGCTCTATATTATTAGTTGGGGATAAAGAAAGAGAGAGAGACAGTGAGTGGTCCTACCATCACTCTCTCTCTCTCACTACGCCCAAGTAAGAAAATCGCGTGATAAGCCCCCTAGTGCATTGACTGCCCTCTGGCGTGAAAAATATCGCCATAGGTTGACCATTATACAGCTCACTATTTATCCATAATGTCTGAATGTGAAGAAGAAGGAGGGTCGGCTGAAGGACTATTTTATAAATGGATTTATGGTACACAACTACAGCTAATATAAATTTATAAACTTATCTTCTTCTTCTTCGATCGCTCAGTGAAGAGATGTCTTAAAGATAGCTTCTTACAAACCTAGTACATGCATGTTGATAATGATGAATTATATATGAACTATAGAATGTTTAAACCATCATTTGGTGTTGATCCCTACTACTTAGTACTTCCTCAGAATTATGTGTTTACCATTCTAAAATTTAGAACAACTAATAATAACTTGCCAGTAAATAAACTGCGCTACGATAATATACCCAGAAGTGAAAGAAATTGCGAAAAGTGTAGCGTACATGATGTGGCAGATGAGTTCCATTATTTGTTTGTCTGTCCCTTCTTTAATACTGAAAGAAATAGATATCTTCCACAGTACTTTTTTGTGCGACCAAATGCGTATACATTTAATGCTTTGTTTTCCTCAAAAAATAAGAAACTTTTGATTAAACTTAAGCACTTTGTTACAGTTATAAACAGTTCTTTTCGATGACTTGTATGGACAAAATTTTCGTAACATCTCCGAATGGTTGTTACACTAAGGGACGAACGTTACAGTTTCGAACGGTCATTATCAATCTGAATAGTCGTATCAGCTCCTTAATCTAAAAAAACAAAAACTGTCGTTACAGGTCTGAACACCTGTTGTTACATCTCTGAACGGTTGTGGTAACAGCTCTATGCTCCGAATGGTCGTTCATGCAGCAATACCAAATCGTTACAAGTTTCTTCACGTCAGCATTACTTCTTTGCAACGAACGGTCGTAACAGGTCTGAACGGTCGTAATTACATGTTTTCGAGAAGAAGAAAATAAAATCGGACCAATGCAGCCCTTATCCCCCGAAGTCAGAGTGTGGCTGCTCACGTGGCGGGGTAATCAAAAACGGTAACGCACGTAATGTTCTCATCCCTAGCAGGTGCGCTTGTACCATAGTGTTCAAGTGCTTCGGCGGCTGGGATGATCCCTGGAGTCTTTTAGCCAGGGTATGCAAATCAACAAACAACAATGCAGCCCTTTTTGATAGAATTGCAAAAAAAGTGTTGCAATAATCGTGACCACGTGGCAACGGTCCGACAAGATCAAAAGTTCCATCTTTCCTACGTGTCGATAGTAGGACTAATAGTAGGCTACGCAGTCCGAAAACTGTGTATCTAAAAAGTATTTATCTCTCGGTTATGTAGCAATGTGCTCTCGTCTCTCTATGTCCCCAATTTCGTCTCTATGTGGCCCCGTCCACGTGTCCACGCGTGTGTGTGCGTGTGTGTGCGAGTGTGTGTGTGTGTGTGTGTGTGTGTGTGAGTGTGTGTGTGTGTGTGTGTGTGTGTGTGTGTGTGTGTGTGTGTGTGTGTGTGTGTGTGTGTGTGTGTGTGTGTGTGTGCGTGCGCGCGTGTGCGTGCGTGTGCGTGTATGTGTGCGTGTATGTGTGTGTGTCGCGCGCGCGTGTGTGTGCATGCGTGTGCGTGTGTGCATGTTCAGTTTACTTCCAAGCAGCCCCTACAGCTATATTTGATTTGTGTGCGCGCGTATGTGTGCATGCGTATGTGTGTACTTTTCAGTTTACTTCCAGCCCTACAACTCTATTCAATTATTTCCAAGTGCTTTTGTTTCCCCTGACACCATAATGTGTGTGTTCTGACCTACCACCAGACCCAAGCCTTATTGATTTCATACCACGTGATATACCCCACCCCCCTATACCCCACCCGCCCTCCTTACCCCCACCCACCCAGGTCTCCTTTCCTTCCTACACACTCACACACAGAGAGAGAGAGAGAGAGAGAGAGAGAGAGAGAGAGCTCTTAAGGTGACCTACAAAACGCAAATGAAATTGTTCACTACTGCTAAAGTAAAAAACAAAGTGGGAATTTCTTACGTTTCATATTTCACACACACACACACACACACACACACACACACACACACACACACACACAAATTTCAAAAAGGATATATCAGCTTGCAAAAATAAAAAAGTTTTTGAATCTCCACTCGCGAAAGTTGTTCTTCTATGCTCACATCTTATCTCTTATAAATTATGCATCTACTCTTTGGGACAGTACCAGTGAAACCAACATGAAACACATAAGTCGTTTGCATAAACGAGCTATAAAATTAGTTCTGTTAAAATCCAACACCTTGACGGCTAATGAATACAAAACATTAAATATTTTACCACTAAAAGACAGGCTACATTTTAACAAATGCCTTTGCATGTACAACATGGTGAATGGAGTCGCTCCTAAGAAAATTATTGACAGTTTAACCATCAACCCAAATCGACATACTCATTCACTCTCCTTTCCCAGACCCCGAAATAATTTATACAAGTCTAGTTTTGTTTACTCAGGGGGTACAGCATGGAATAACCTATCTTCTTCTTTAAAACTGTGTCCTTCAAGACAAGCTTTTAAAAAGGCACTTAAACAAACTATGATTGAAGCCTTGTAAAATAACCAACGCTATTTGTCAAAATAAAGGCCGTATTGTGTGGCACCCTGTAAACTAATCAATGATGTTTTTCAACATGAGGGCTTTGTGGGTCAATGCTATGTGTTTTATATGTGTTATTTTCCATTTGAAGGAGGGGGGGGGGGGGGGGGGTGAATTCTAGTGGTCTGTCTCATTTATTTTTTTCGCTTTACACCTGAGTGGTTTTTCGGGTTCTCTCTGCAATTGTAAGTTAGATTTTTTTTGCACGTCCGCGATCTCTCTCTCTCTCTCTCTCGCTCTCTCTCTCTCTCTCTCTCTCTCTCTCTCTCTCTCTCTCTCTCTCTCTCTCTCTCTCTCTCTCATACACACTCTATCAGGCTCCTTTTTGTTTTTTTTTTTTCTTCTTTACGATGTCTCTATCAGCGTCTATGTCTCAATCTTTTTTCTTGTCCCACCTCTTGCTCTCTCCCTTTCAAAGTATGATTGTATTTCTATTTCTATTTTGTACATAATGTATTTGCTAGTCATGATTTATGTATGATTTGTTTTTGATATTTCTTCATTGTGCTTTGGTTCCGTACGCCAAGTTTCATTGTTGATCGTTACATTTTATTGATTCAGTATGTTTTTTTCTTTTCATGACGACAGGATGAAAAAAAGCTTGTAGCTTACTCTTTTATCGTCATTAAAGATAATTTTGACTTGACTTGACTTGACTTGACACACACACACACACACACACACACCACTCGCACATACACACACCACTCGCACATACACACACACGCGCGCGCACGCACGCACACACACACACCCACACACACCACAAACACAGAGAGAGAGAGAGAGAGAGAGAGAGAGAGAGAGAGAGAGAGAGAGAGAGAGAGAGAGAGGAGACCTCTTAAGGTGACCTACAAAACGCTCTATTGTTAACGGGTAAATGAAATTGCACAGTAGGCTTACTGCTAAAGTAAAACAAGCGCGGATTCGCAATCGTTTGTGGCGTGCGACAATTTTGGACCGACCGACAGACCGACAAAGTGAGTTATAGGTTTGTGGCTTGTAAAAACAAAACGTCATTCTTTTCCACAGCAAATATTATGCTTGACGTCCAAAGCCATATGGGACATTACTTTTGACTTTTAGATACTGGGAGAGGGGGAGAGGGAAAGAGAAAAAGAAATTTCTATCTACTTTAGATTTTTTCTTCTTTTTACAAATGTTTTATCTTGAATAAAGGTCAAGTTTAATTTTTAGGAGCCATGGCTCGTACTCTATATTGTAAAATTTTACTTTTGATATAAAATGTTTGATTAAAATAAAACTTCTAGCTGTACCCCTCCTGGCGAGAGCAAATGATTAAAATTTCAGGACCACTTTACTTTTAAAAGAACAAGTTTAATGAAAGTTTTAAAATTCAAATGAAGGTCTAACGAGATTATTTACACGTTTTTTGTTTTTATTAACTTTTATTAGTCAAACATCTCGTTTAAAAGATTTCCACTTAAAGTGGAAAACTATTTGTACAGAATTAAAAGGGATATTTTAGATTTTACATCAAATGTTTTTATAAAAAAATTTACAGGATAGGAGAAACGAGGGTCCCTAAATCGATCAAAATATACAAACCACGGACTCTAAAAAGCACTAACATAATTTGGCCGAGTCCGGGCAGAAAAAGTTATAAACAGAGGCTATCCCCCCGTTCCTTATGTTCTATTTAAGTGGACCCTGCGTTTCAAATTATATTTCAAAGTTATGTACATTTATTGTTAAAAGCATAATTTGTTGTTAAAATATCTTTAAGATATGCCAATTTTAAAACTAGTGATTACTGACGGGGCTAGTTAACGATTCCTACTTGTTTGGGCCGGAGGGAGGGAGGTAGAGGGACCCCTCCTCCCCGGCCAAAACAGTGGTAGGGCGTCGCTATATGGGTCCTGCACTAAGTGCGGGGGGACCCATTGGGATAACCCTGACCGTAAATTTACGTTCGCGACTACGAAAGCACCCCCCCCCCCCCCCCCCCCCCCCGGAGGTCGCGCCGCGCACCCATCTACTGGGGGGAAGGGAGTAAAATTTACTGTGCGGTACATGCCGAAAACTAAAAAGGGAAAAGAGCAAAAAAGAGAATTTATGGGATTGGGAATGGAGTATAGATAGGTGCGCGGCCCGCTGTCCGGAGGGACCCTGTCCCCGTCATTAAGATAACTTGTCTAAATGTTTACGATTAAATCTTATTTTATTTTATTATCTCTTCTTGATCAAAAATGTTGACCAAAAGAAGTTTGGACTAAGGCTTCGGCCAGCCAGACCAAAGGGGCCCACCCCTCTATAGTATGTCTTTGTATTATTAGTTTAGAAAACGTTATATTATGTATTTTTAGTTTTTTAATTAACGGTTCAAGTTCCTTTATAATAATAGTACATGGATCAAATAGGTGTTCCGCGTCGAGGGTTTTACCACATTCGCATTCAACTTCTATATATGTACATGGATTAGATCTTGTTCTAATTCTAAAAATTAGAGATTGAAGAGATGGTTGGATAGGCAGGAATAAGCCGCCTTTTACTATTGTATGGTCCCAAGAGTGGGCTTTGGCATAGGTATCTAGTTCTTTGCTCCACTCTTGGAATACTGCCACTTTTAATTTACTTTTTGATTCTCTTATTGATAATTTTATATTGGTTAAGGTACCTGACTTTCCCTCTGCGGCGTTCTTGGCCGCCCTGTCGGCTCGATCATTACCCAATATGCCGCAGTGGGAAGGTATCCAAGTAATTATTAGGGCGGTACCTTTAAATATTATTTGATGTGTTAATATTCTTATTTCATTTATAATTTCCAATCTATTGTTTGTTTCTCCCTGAAGGGCCTGAATGGAGGATAGTGAGTCAGTATAAATGACTACATTTATTGGAGGATTAGTTAAATTATTTAGGTAGGAGCATACTTCGAGTATTGCCCAAAGTTCAGCACTAAAAATCGAAAGGTAGACATTTAATTGGAAAGATTTTGTTATTTCTAATGTAGGAATGGTGAAAGCACATCCTACTTTGTGGTCGATTTTCGAACCGTCTGTATAAATTTGTAGACAAATTTGGCTGCTTTCCTCAGCCAACTGAGGCCGCATTTTGTAGGCCTGCTGATGCGTCCTTCGTCCATTATGTGGAAGGAGGGTTATGTTTTCGTTCACGTCTGCTTGTGTGTACAGTGGAACCTCCCTTACAAGACCTTGCAAAATCATTCAAAATGAGGTCTTATAAGGGAGGGGTCTTTAAAAAAAAAAGGAGGCAATTTTAATACTTACAAAGAAGGGCAATTTATGAGAGAAGTAGGTCTTATGTGTGAGGGAGTCTTATAACGGGAGGTCTTATAAGGGAGGTTCCACTGTATTACATATTCCCAATATTGTGTGAACGAGTTTTCGCAATCGGAAAAGCTTCACGCAGAAGCAACGTTCTGTTGTTCTCGGGAAAGGGATAGGGTTAGGATCAGCCTAGGATTATTTTCGCGAAACTGATGATGAAAGAAGCAGATTTTGAGATTGAGGGTCGTAAACATGAGGGGGTAAAGTAGAACTTTGCCGAAGTAGGCCTACTTCAAATTTTATGTTTGACCGGAAGCTGGTGAGTCCCGTGCACGAAGTAGTAATTATAACCAAGGGCTGTTGCTGAATACAGCAATAACAAGGTCAAGGTAACGACGGTGATAATTTATGCGCGGATGCCTTCCTCTCATGGTGACACTGACACCACCACACAAAATTTGAAGCGATTCGGTCAAGCGGTTCGAGAGATATCCTTGGGACAGACAGAAAAACAAACAAACAAACAAACAAAGAAAAAGAAACAGACACGGACAAAAACACTCCTTTGCGATCGTAGATCGGCAAAGGACAAAAATAATTATCCTCGGCAATGATTTCCCCGCAATAATAAAATATCTTGTGAATCGTTTTAGACGTAAAACAATCCATGGCAGTGGAAACTCCACAAGAGCGGGGTTATTCCCGCTGCCTGGTATGAACAAAAGTAACGAGTAGATTTCCCGACTTCAGACCCCCCACTCCACAACGCCCCCTTTTCATCTCCGTCCACAAAAGGATGGCACTGCACTAGGAGCGACGCGCTCCCATCCTGTGCAGTAAGCTTAACTGTAACTTGCTCTTAATTCAAGATTCAAGAAGTTTAATCCTTTGACCCCTTTTGGAGCATGGAGGATACAAAAACAGTATAACCCAAACATAAAACTCAATAAAAACTCGCAAAACATTCAAAAGTAACAGCGAAATGTCAGTTTTTGGTGAGCAGTGAAAGAAACACTCTTAAATTATAGCACACTATACAATGTACGTTAAAATTAAAAAAATATTAATACAAATTATTTTTTAAAAAAGATAGGACCCATATAATGTTGCTCTGTATCATGTCTAAACTTGCACACACACCACACTTAACACATTGGCCTAAATATAAGTTTATATGCACTACGTTCAGATTTATGTTCTGTCATCTCAGCCTTTTTCTTGTCTTTTGATATTTTTTTCCTGTTCAGTTTTCGTATTTATCCTGTCAATACTGTTAAACCGCTTGATTTATAAAAAAAAATTCAGTTCAAAACGGGGACATCCCGCTATCGCTACGTATCGATAACACTACCAAGATAAATCAGAACGGCAATCACTACGTATCGATAACACTACTGGGCTAAGTCACTACGGCAACTAAGGGTTAGGGTTAAAATAGGGTTAAACGTAGGTAAGGACTAGGGTTAGGTTAGGAAAAGGGTTCGGGTTAGGGCTAGGAATAGGGTTAGGGTTAGTCTGTCGGAATTCAAACTGACAGATTGGCACAGTCATCATTAATTGTTCTCTATGGGTAGTACTGGTAACAACGGGTAGTTCTTTCGATACGTAGTGATAGAAAGAACCCACCCGTTCAAAACCCGCCACTCCGACCTCGAAAGAAAAGGGGCGGGAAAGAAAAGAAAAAAAAAATATAACGTTACGCCAGCATGACACACAGACAAGCACTCGGGTTAACCCTTTCGCCGCCAGCCATTTTCAACCAAAAAATACCATTAAACTTAACTGGGTAGAGACCCCCAAAAAAATCTGCACTATTGCGAATTCCTCTGTACGATATATAACATTAGGCCTATACTTACCTCCCCAAAATTCAGAAAATAGGGTCTTTGGATAACGGGCCCTGATTTGATGCCTTTTAGTGACATGGGTGTTAACCCTTTCACCGCCAACCATATTTCAGCCAAACATTTCCATTAAATTTACCTGGGTAGAGAACAAAATCCATCTGCAGTATTGGGGATTCTTCTGTGACATATATAAAATAAAGTCTACCCTTACTTCCCAAAACTAAGACAATGGGGGTCTTAATAGGATAGTAGACCCCAATTTGATGCCTTTTAGTGACAAAGGTGTTATATCACAGTGGTGCCAAAATGCGACTTTGGCGGTGAAAGGGTTAAACCATTGTGGTGATAAAATGCGACATTGGCTGTGAAAGGGTTAAAGAAAACAGCAGCGACGACAAACAGTTTTTGAAATGGGAAGGAGGAGGAAGGGCGGGGGGGGGGGGGGGGGGGGGGAAGCTGGTGGTAGGGGTTGGGGGGGGGATGATGGGGGGGGGGGGGGGTGGTACAAAAGCAGCCTGCAGGGGGTGGGTTTTGCTGTCTATAAGAGGCTACGCCTAAATAGACGTTGAACCAACCACTGAGAATGGTGGGGGGGGGGGGGGGGGGGGGGGGGGGGGGGGGGGGTAAATAAAAAAAAGATAATGGAGAGTGAGAGAGACTTCTTCTTCGTCGTCGTCGTCGCCGATCGCTCATTCTCCTGTCATAATATGAGCGCAGATGCGTCATGCTGCCGTTATGCGCCGAACTAAGAAACAGTTGTGCCCAGCTATGACCCGTCTTCGGCTGGTGAAAATCTCTGTGAAAAAATGTCTGGGAAAGCCAACAGGGCGGGAGAATGGACCAGTAGAAAGGCAGAAAGACAGAAGATGACCAGTCAGGCAGATAGTATATTTATTATGACCGTAAGCAAAGGGAAAGGCAGAGTCAAAGAGAGTGACAGAGTAGAGGAATCTACAAGCATAGAACTTCCGGAAGGTGAGGGGTCTATTTGTACAAAAAACACCCCCCCCCCAACCCACCCCCCTGGTATCCCCACGGGGGGAGAGAGACTCGAAAAGTTTCATTGTAAAGGCCAAGTGACCAGTTACAATTTTGCAAAAACACAATACACACACACACACACACACACACACACACACACACCAAACCCCTTACGATGAAGAAGCATACATGTTGTCACAAACACGTTATTAGATCGTAATATGGAACATCAAAGTAAGTCATTATAATGCATACTAGTAACATTAACGATCGACGCTTATTGGTATAGTACATAACAATATTTGTCGAAATTATGTAAAGATACCACTAGTCTTGCTCTTAATGCTGAAGCGAATGAATTTTATGGAAGAATGCAGTATAGTACATAATATATCTGTGGAGTTTATGTAAAGATACCACTGATCTTGCTCTTAATGCTGAAGCGAATGAATTTTATGGAAGAATGCAGTATAGTACATGATGTATTTGTGGAGATTATGTAGAGATACCACTGGTCTTGCTCTTAATGCTGAAGCGAAGGAATGGAAGAATGCAGTATAGTACATAATATATGTGTCGAGATTATGTAAACATACCACTGGTATTGCTCTTAACGCTGAAGCGAAGGAATTTTATAGAGGATTGCAGCCTAACCTGTGGAATAGATTTAGTTGTTTGACTTAAGTCACACAGATTTTTTATTATAATAGAAAAGAAAATGCGATTTAGTTTCAACATAGTATGAACAACTTCAAAAAAAACCAATCAAGTCTTGTTCAGAAACAGCAGAGAGAGAGAGAGAGAGAGAGAGAGAGAGAGAGAGAGAGAGAGAGAGAGAGAGAGAGAGAGAGAGAGAGAGAGAGAGAGAGAGAGAGAGAGAGAGAGAGAGAGAGAGAGGAGAGAGAGAGAGAGAGAGAGAGAGAGAGAGAGAGAGAGAGAGAGAGAGAGAGAGAGAGAGAGAGAGAGAGAGAGAGAGAGAGAGAGAGAGAGAGAGAGAGACGGATAGATAGCCTGTACTTTAAAAAGAAAGAAAAAACATGTACATATTTTTTTTGTTACTGATGCTACAGTTCAACCTGTCGAACAAACAGAAGCCTTCACCTCGTCACTTGATTTACTCGTTTTGCCTTCTTCACTTTTCCTGTTTTGCTTCACTGCTTTCCTCAAGGAGAATGTACAAAATCTAGTCATGCATGCTTTTTGCACACACACACGCACGCGCACACGCACACACACACGCGCACACACACACGCGCACGCACGCACGCACACACACACACACACACACACACACACACACACACATACACACACAGACACTCACAGACACACACACACACACACACACACACACACACACACACACACACACAGACACACACACACACACACACACACACACACACACACACACACACACACACACACACACACACACACACACACACACACACACACACACAGGGGGGGAGGGGAGAGAAGAAAAAAAGATTAAAACTTTTTTTTGGAATACGAATGAAAACTGTTTTGGAAACGAATAAAAAAAACCGCAAACAATAAATAAATAAAAAAGTAAAATATATTAATAATAATAATTATGTTGTTGTTTACGTACCATGGCTAAAAGACTCCAGGGATCATCCCAACAGCCGAAGCACTTGAACACTATAGTTATGGTACAATTGCATCAGCTAGGGATGAGAACATTACGTGTGTGTGTGACTGTTTTTGATAACCCCGCCACATGGGCAGCCACACTCGCTCTTCGGGGGAGAATAATAATGATTTAAAAAAAAGAATGAAACTGCCCCCCCCCCCCCACACACACATCCCCTACTTTCCCGCGCTCCCTCCACTCAACAGTAAATTGATTTAAAACCATACAGATTTCACTCCAAAATTAGAGTTGAGAACCGGTTCAGAATTCCGAACCGGTTTTAAACCGGTGTTCCCTCTCCGAACCGGTGTTTTTTTTATAGCCAGTAGGCCTACTCGCATCACTAGTTTTACCTGCGCAAACACATATTTATTTGTCAGAATATTCACACACACGCACGCACGCACGCGCACACATACACACACACACACAATGTTCCATCAATTTTCAATGTTCCATTTGAACATTTTTGACACAATAAAGAAACTTATGACTTATGACACACACACGCACTCAACTCAACACTCAAAGTCAAAGTCAAAGTCAAAGCCGACCATACACCACAAACTAGAAACAGATACTCTTGGTTTACAAACACCCAATCTGCGCTGATAATCAGTGTTGTTTTTCGAAAAGAATGCGTTATTCTAAGAAAACCTTACTTTCAGTTTGCAGTTAAAAACCGGTTCACAGCAACTCGAACCGGTTTTTCGAACCGCGAAAGCTTAGCACCGTTTTTTCGGTTCAAACCGGTTTTTCCCCCCACCTCTATCCAAAATGTAACGCATTGTTGTTGCTGTTTTTCTGCGTGGTTCCCTCTACTACTTCAACTTCGACAAAACGTCTTCCAATATGTCTTGCTTATATAACTTTTTATTTTTTAGGCAGAGGCTCGGGGTAGGCCTACGGGCCCGTATCTCACGTTCTCCAGGCTACGGATGCGGGGCGCTCAATCACGGGACGCATAAATTGTGCGCAAATGTCTTCAAAAACTACTAACCCTAACCCTATCCCTAACTGACCTTACCAAGATGTCTTGAATATAGTTACGAAATAAGAAAATGCATTTGTTTTGTTGAGGGGCGAAAATTCGACTAGGAAGAGTTACTATCCCTGAACATGGTCTGAGTGTTGCAGCAATGACGTACCCGCAGCCACTGTGTTTTTAGTCCCCGAGCCGAAGGTTCGGGGAGCTATTGTTTTTGTCTGGTGCGTCCGTCCGTCCGGTGTCCGTCCGTCCGTCCGGCTATTCGTCCGTTTTTCTCAAAAACTATTCAGTCTATCACCATCAAATTTGGTATACTAGTTTGCCAAGATGCAAGCTATCCACTGATGTATTTAGTTTTACATTAAGGTCAAGGTCGCGTCAGATACGGGGTTCAAACCCCGAAACACATAATCGCTAATATCTCGCGACGTTTTGCATGTATTTTAATGCAGTTTTTTTCACAACATTTCCTGATGAATGGTCTATAACACAGTTGTCATGAATTGTTCTGTGCGCGCGTGTGTGCATGATCGCGCGCGCTCAAATCACGGGTCCGAACCTCAAGGCTATATATAAAAAAACCCATTCAGTTACGTGCTGTTTTGATGCGTTTTTATGTAGTTACGTGCTGTTTTGATGCGTTTTTATGTATGTGTACAGCCGACACATTCCGATCGGAGTACCTCGGCGATGCTGCGAGGGGACTTTGCAGCCGCTCGGCGTTGCACTTGTTTATTTTATTTTTATTTTATTACGGAAATCTACCTGTACAAAAGGCTAAAAGAATAAGCGCCGTGGGCGGCTCTGACAGGAGATATGTACCAATTAAATTCAGAGTTTCTTCCCGTTGTTTCAATATTGTAAATGTCCATGGATGGCTTTTGGAAGTTCTTGTTTGTGTGTGTTTATTTGTATGGTTTCGGATTTAAAACTACAAGCAAAGACTGTATAGGGGAAGATAAGCATCCGGTCTCTTTTCCCTATATGAGAAGTGAGGACAGAAACACTGGTTATGTCCCTTTTAAACAGGACACATTCTACACGTCGATAGGCCAGTTGAATTCTCCGTTCAAGTTCCAGTCTGAGTTTTTGGATAGCCTCCACTGTGAATAGTGTACTGTCCGCACTAACGATAACTCTATCAGCCCGGTTCGCCGAGCTCTTAAGTAGTCCATCTTACCCTTTTAGAATATCTTTGCTACAAGCAAGGATACGGAGATTTAAAAAAAAAAATTGTTACGCGATTTAAAACCGGAAGTCAAACTATCAAACTCTGTTGAGGAAGCGTCTATTTGTTTTGAAAGATATTTTGCAACGATATGTAAAAAACACAAAAACACACACACACAAAAACCAACAACCAAAGCCTGCTCAAAAGCACAACCCCATTTGCAGAGGTCAAAAACACATACACATACACGCACGCGCACACACTCACACACACGCACGCGCACGCACACGTACACACACACACACACACACACACACACACATGCGCACACATCACGATGGCTTGGAGTCAACATGGACTATCTTTAGATAGTCCATTGACATGTTATTGAACTTAGTACGAAAACTAATAACTTGTATAAATAAAAAAAGGACTGCTGAAATATAAAAAGCAAAACCCCGTTTATATATTTCTGCAGTCATTGTTTGATACGAGTTATTAGTTTTTGTAATAGGTTCAATAATACGTCAATGCGTTTGAACCCGAAGCCATCGATATTTTATTATTCGAGAAACATACCTGCAAGGACAAAGAAGGATTTCATGATGCCGTACGAGGATTTCAATCGAAACGTAGAGAAGTAGGCGAACACTTGCACAAACAGTTAAACCGGTCTGCAGTAATGTTACTGAGATTGAAAATGTAGAGAACTGAAATGTGACGCACGCACCCAAGCAAAGCTACTCTGCACAAATGCAAATTGAACTAACAAGCCTAGCCGGCCGGCCTTTCAAATGTATAGAAGGCAGACTTGTTTATTTCCTTTTATTTCTTTCTTTCTTTCTTTCTTTCTTTCTGTCTTGCTCTTCCCTTTAAGTGACACTTTTACGATAGACTGCAGGCTTGCACTCGTCGAATTGGTGAGCTACAAATGTTATTCACACAGAATAGTACGGCAAGGCCTCGTTTATATGTAGCGGGGAGGGCCGTATGCCCTTAGTTGAGTGGAGTCTGTAGGCGGGGGATGAGTAGACGGAAGAGTCATTATACTACTCACAAATTGTTAAGGGGCATTTGACCCTTTCGGTACCCCAGGACGGATATGGGCCAATCTCCGTCATTGTTAGCTTACTTCTGGGAAAGTCTATAAACAGGGATGTAGGTTTAGGCCTGCCATTGAATTCATATCTCTAATTGAACGGTTAGTGTCTTTGTTTCTAATTACCCTTAAACAGGTTATGCCCACTACAGGCCTAATTCAATATTAAATCGCTACACTTAAAAAAAAAGAAGTAATCAACCTTGTATCTGAAATCAAAATGTCCGCAGCAGTGAAGGTCTTGAACGATGAAAATCCGTTTAGCGTCCTCCGGTCTGAAACAGACACATATGGGACGTTAGTAGATATAAGGATGGTCGGAACGAACCTGGAGGCAATGCCCGGAGGCAGTGCAACTCCAGGAAAGTCCCGAATTTTTAGCGATACAGATTGCTTTTGCAGTGAAGGTCCTAGAAGAAGAAAAGTTTTGTTTTACGTCCTCCCGGAATTAACCATGAAGGTCCTGGCGAAAATGGTGTTTTACGTCCTCTTGGTCTGAATCAGACACATATGGGACATTTGTAAATACAAATAATATGGTGGGAACAATACTGGAGGCAATGCCCGGAGGCTGTACGAAACCAGTAAAGTCCCGATTTAAAAAAATTAATACAGATAGGTGTAGCGGTGAAGGTCCATGAAGGTCCTAGCTTAACCTTTCGCCCTTATACTGACTTAACTGACGTATTCCCTTAGATGCCTTGTGAGAACTATTATAGGGCCTCAGCAACGGATCTCTAATTAAGGGACACGGTTCTGGGCAGCATTCCTGAGTTCCCCCAAGAACAGGCCGCACTTCTTCATGTCCTCTTCACAGGATCGCCTCCATGTTGTTTTTGGTTGCCCGACCCGACCCGTATTGCCTTGAGGGTACGTTCCACTCAAGTGCATGCTGTTCGATGTCGAATGAAAGTTTACGCTTATCGCAAGGACACATATGGGACATTCTTATTGATAAAGTTGCGAGGGGGGAAAAAAGGAGGTTTATTATTTCTTTTAATTTTTTTTATATTATAAAGTTCTGTTTTAATTTGATGTGAAAGATAAATTTAACATTTAAGTTAATGCCATGGCTCGACTTACAGGTTTGGTTGGTTTTGGTTGGCTTACCCTGGCTAACAGACGGGATCATCCCAACAGCGAGAAGCACTTGAACACTAAGGTACAAATGCATCAGCTAGGGATGAGAGCATTACGTGTGTGACCGTTTTTGATTACCCCGCCATGTGAGCAGCCACACTCCGTCTTCGGGGGATTTTAGACTGATGATGTTATGCTGGGAGCTTGTCATGGCTTAAGACAATACCCGCACAACCATTCAGAGCATAACAACATTTTGATGTAGCCTTGGCGTTCTAGCTTATGTCAACTGGTCTGACACAGCCTCATGCCAAGGCATGACTTACAGGTTTATAAAACTAGCTAGCTAGCTCTAATTTATATAAAAGTTATGCTAAAATTTGGTAAGCGTTTTTTGCCCCCCGAGCATGCTTAAGATTAAAATGTTCAGGACCACCATTTAAAACCAAAGTCAAAAAAGTTAAAAATCGTTTAAGGTCTACTGTGATGGGACGCACTATGTACACAAATGTTAACATAGAATAATCTTTATTTCCAATTTTGAATAAAATGTTAAAAGAACTATACACACTCTGCATCAACTGTTTAGTAGTTGATACGGGTTGTTGAAAGATATATCGTTTAAGATGGTGAATTGGTATGGCAATTCATAATTATTATTTTTACTACAACGTTAGGATCCCTACCCTATGGAAGTTTTAAAGGTACAAACCCGCTGTTCGATGTTGCAGAGCAGCTTCCTAATAAGAGAGTGGCCGATTCATCTCCAACTGCGTCTTGCGATTCGCTGGGCGATGGGGTCTTGACCTGCTCCACAAAATGTACAAGACGCAATGCGCGCGCGCGCGCGCGCGCACACACGCACACACACACACACACACGCACACACACACACACACACACACACGCACACACACACACACACACACACACGCACACACACACACACACACACACACACACACACACCACACACACACACACACACACACACACACACACACACACCCGCGCGAGTTTTTCACAGCTTCCTTTTAAACACTTTAATTGAATTTAACTCGGGCTATATAGTTTTCAATGATTGAGGTGTCATGTCATGAAGTGTGTTACAAAGTATTAAATTATATATTTTTAAAAAGAAATAATAGAATGGTTTTCGTCCATTAATGTCGGCTCATCAGATTGCAAAGTAACAATAACTTTTCTCCTTTCTCGAGCTCCTCTGAAATCGGAATATGTGGGCTGTGCGCAGCGGGGAGACCAGTGAAAACTGAAAACGGATACATACCCCTTTTGGCTTGGAAACGAAGAAGAAGAAGAAGAAGAAGAAGTAGACGAAGAAGAAGAAGAAGAAGAAGAAGAAGAAGAAGAAGAAGAAGAAGAAGAAGAAGAAGAACGCCAAATAACCTACAGTTTGACCCTTAACTTTTTGTGAAAAGCCTATAATATTAACATAGCTGTGGGGGCCGGGTTGGGTCTTTCTTGTGTGTGAGTGTGTGTCACTGTGTGCTCTGCATTGTGTATGTTGTAAACGGAGTTGGGGTGTTAGTGCAGATTTACAGCCTTATACACTGTACACCTCTCGTTGGGTTGACTGTTGGGTTTTTAGTAGCTTCTGGCACTTTGAAGAGGGTCATGTCTGCATTTACTTTTACGTTTGTCTGCCTGTCTGTCTGTTTGTCTGTTTGAATGCCTATAGTGTCTTGGATTGTGCCTGGTTTGTTTGACAGTCGGTTTGTTTGATTCGAACGTCTGTCTCTTAATTTATTCTGCACGGTTTAGCTGTCTTCGCTAAGCTGTTCGTTTGTGTGGTTAAGGCTTGCACACGGGGGTGGGGGTGGGGGATGAGAGAGAGAGAGACAGACAGACAAAGGAAGACACAGAGAGAGAGAGAGAGAGTGTGTGTGTGTGTGTGTGTGTGTGTGTGTGTGTGAGAGAGAGAGAGAGAGAGAGAGAGAGAGAGAGAGAGAGAGAGAGAGAGAGAGAGAGAGAGAGAGAGAGATAACTTCAAACTTCAAAAACTTTATTTTACAAGGATAAGAATTTAGGCTGGGCCTAATCTTCCATTCTGTCCTTGGTGCTAAGCATGCAATGCATAACTACTACAATAAATGAACGTTGAGACACAGGAACATCGCCAACAGAGACAACAACAACAACAGTAATACAGCAACGACATGGTAGGCAGAGCATCAACATCAGCAATAAAAACAGACAAAACAGAAAACCAGCCGACCGAATAAACTAGCAAACAAATAAATAAATAAATAAATAAAAAACGCTTCTTTCACTACAGAGAGAGAGAGAGAGAGAGAGAGAGAGAGAGAGAGAGAGAGAGAGAGAGAGAGAGAGAGAGAGAGAGAGAGAGAGAGAGAGAGAGAGAGAGAGAGAGAGAGAGAGAGAGAGAGAGAGAAGAGAGAGAGAGGGAGAGAGAGAGAGAGAGAAGGAGAGAGAGAGAGAGAAAGAGAAGAGAGAGAGAGAGAGAGAGAGAGAGAGAGAGAGAGAGAGAGAGAGAGAGAGAGAGAGAGAGAGAAGAGAGAGAGAGAGAGAGAGAGAGGGAGAGAGAGAGAGAGAGAGAGAGAGAGAGAGAGAGAGAGAGAGAGAGAGAGAGAGAGAGAGAGAGAGAGAGAGGCTTGAAACATTCGTTTATTGAGGGACAAGAATAAGCGCACAATGGGCTTGTTTACATCTTGCCCTCGAAACAAAAGAGATAGACAGACAGACAGAGAAGAGAGAAAGAAAGAGAGAGGAGACGGACAGACAGACAAACAGACAGGCAGGCAAACAGTCAGTCAGTTACAGAAACGATAGACTAACAAACCTACAGACAGAAACCGAACGACCAGCGGTGCAAAACAAACTGATAACATTTCGGAAAATGGACCAGTTTGACGAGCTAGTGATCGGAAAGTTAGTGGCTAATAAAATGATAATTTACAGAAATAAGGATCTATATAGTTAGGGCTATGGCCGGGATGTCTCCAACCTTGTAATATTTTATAGCCTACTCATGTGGAAACTACTTTCTAAAAATAAAAAAATAAAAAAAGAACAAATTGTCTTACACAGCATGGAAGGGAGAATTCTTCTTCTTTTTAAATGACATGCCCTATATTATGTGCTATAGCCCTTTCACCGCCAATGTCGCATTTATGCACCACAATGGTTTAACGCCCATGTCACTAAAAGGCATCAAATCAGGGCCTGTTATCTGAAGACCCCATTTTCTTAATTTTGGGAAGCAAGGATAGACCTAATGTTATGCATGTCACAGAGGAATTCCCAATATTGCAGATACTTTTGTTTTCTTTACCTACCTAAATTTAAGGGTATTTTTTGGTTGAGAAATGGCTGGCGGCGAAAGGGTTAAAAAAAAATCAAATTTAATAACTCAATAACATGCCATAAGATTTTGATGAAGGCGGGTAATGGCGGTACCATCCCTTCACGACTCTCCCTTAAAGACCCTGCAAGATTAAGTCCCTTGTTTTTTTCTGGGTAGGGTTGACTCACATACAAATGCCCCCAAATTCAAATTGAGTCTCTGTCTCGTTTTGAATTTGGGGGCATTTGCATGGGAGCCACACCTGCTCAAAACAAGATTTCTTACCAGCGAGAGAGAGGGATGCACGTGAAACCCGTGATTTTCAGTCATGGATCTGGTGCTTCAGTGGGTCTTTAAAGACCCCCCACGTCACGTGTCACATTCCCTCTTATGCTTGGAAGATTTCTGAAGGTTTCTTACCAGCCATAAGAGGGGAAAACACGTGAAAAATGATTTTGACACGTGACGTGGTGGGTCTTTAAGGAGCCACATACGATTCGATCAAACTGCGATACGACTGTGGCATTCGTGAGGCACGATTCTCGTAAAAAAAAGTTCTGTCTAAAGCCGGCGACAGACTATGCGACTGCCTCATATGACTCGATCAGGCCTTAACGTAGACCAAATTTTGTTTCCCGCACAGAAGAGGTCACAAGCCACCTGACTCGATCAGACTCGATCAGTGAAATTTAGAACCCGCCCTATTCGGCCCTGTCACCTGACTGGGCCCGACTGAGTCAGATTGATCGAGTTAGATGGTATGCAAATGAGGTGAAACGTCACGACCTGATGGAGTCACATGAGGCAGTCACATAGTCTGTCGCCGGCTTAAATGAATCCAATAAAATCCTAATATAGATTTGTTCACTATATTTGTAGTCCCCCGTACACGAATCTCATGAAATGTCTGTATTTTTGCCGCCTCAGACATTGAGGTCCACACGAGTTAAGTGAACGAAAATAGTAGAATTATTTTTTTTACCAGCCGCAAACGAAGAGAGTGAAGCTGGTAATTACCAGCCGCGTACGAAGAGGGCGAAGCTGGTAACGTTTTCAGTGGATTCTGAAACCGACTGACTGACTATCTATCTATCTATGTTAACACGATGACGTTTGCACGGAGGGACCTAGGACGCTCAAATGTAGCATGCCGATAGGTACTAAGAATATTGAGGATACGTTCGAATATGAAGGTCATAGGTCAAAGGTCAAGGTCCCTGGAGTCGAAAATGCTGCCAAACACCTGGCACAATAACGGAAGGAACTAGGACGCTCACATGTTGCATGCCGGTAGGTACTAGAGATATCTATGCCACGTTAAAAAATGAAGGTCATAGGTCAAAGGTCAAGATCACTGGCGCCGAAAATGCTGCCGAACACCTGGCACAATAACGAAGGGACCTAGCAGGGCAAATTTTGCTTGCGGGTATAGGTACCAAGGACACCTAGACCACGTTCGAAAAGCAAAGTTATAGGTCAAGGGTCAAGGTCACTGGACCTGAAAATGCTGGCGCGCGGCTGGTGGTCTAGCGTCTTACCGCTCTAGTTTAGACGGAAGTTTTTTTCCACGAGAATCATGACTCACAGACATCGTCTCAATGAATCGGATCGCAGCCGTATGCAGTGGGCCGGCCCCTTTTACTTGGCGTGAGGCGATATCGCGGAAATCCCTCTTACAGTTTGAATCATCAATTTATGAGTGGGCCAAGCCTACTTCTGCTCTCAATATGACAATGTTGATAATATATGACCCGGTGTCACCCTAACCACGGAAAACTTATGGTTACTGATGCGACTCAGAACAAACTGCCGAACGGCTGCCCTCCTCGGCAATACATGTGAGTGTGGAGCGGACACCTCACTGGACCACCTCCTGACAGAGTGCCCAGCACTGGCTGACACTACGTCACCCCTCTGGGTGTACAGGCACACCCACGGCCTCAACGCTTATGACTTTCTTATGCCTCACCCCTCCCTAGGGATCGAGCCAATGAAGTTCCTGACCGATAGCCTCACTTCGAGTGGTCTTGACGGCTGGTTCTAGTCGTCACCCACCTCGATAAATCGATCAGGGTTAAGCCCTACGCCGAAACAGACTAAGGGTATCCCAGGCTACTCTCGTAGGCCAAGGTAACCCAAGGAATTAACACCTGTCCTCTGGCCTGGGTGGCCGGGGATGACCCAGCAAGGGTGTTCTGTCCGAACTGAGCTCCCCCATTGGATCACGTGGATCCATATTATACACAGCGGGTGCGGTACTGAAAAGAGAAACCTTGAAGATGAGCCAGTAGGAGCAAGGCCCAGGAGAGAGAACATGCCAGCCGGGGAGCCATCAAGTCAAACAGAGACAAAAACAAACAAGATACAGACTCTTATCTCGCGAGCCCAACGAAAGCAATACGCTGCACCGATCCGCCTCTCCACCAACCAGACACCCATCGCCATTGCATCGTCTTCATCCCGAGAAGACCGCCCAGTCTTCACGAAGAACGTCCATAAGGGTCCGCGACCAATTGGACGATAATCTCACACGCCCCGCTCCTAACCACGGAAAGAACCAAGAAATAGAGCAGGAGGGTGTAAATCTACATATTTGCCGATAAATCGATGTACAAAGCCATGCACTTAGTTTCGTAAAATTCACAATGGCGGACAAACTGATTGGCTAGGTGCCGGCTTCGCCTACTGTATTTCATGAGGTAGGTAGTTAACGCTAACCCTAACCCTAACTTAGGGTTAGCTAAACCCTAAATTAGGGTTATTGTATCCTTAAGTTATGGTTAGTAAGGGCTATTTAACCCTAGATTGGAGTTAATATACTCGTAGCTTGGGGATGGAAAGTGCTAATTAACCCTATATTAGTGTTTGTTTAACCCTAATTTAGGGTTAGCGTAACCCTAACCATAACCCTAGGATTATTAAAACCTTATTTTAGTGTCCCTGGTTATTTGTTGGAGTTAATGTACTCCTAGCTTGGGGCTGGAAAGTGCTAATTAACCCTAAATTAGTGTTAACGCTAACCCTAACCCTAACTTAGGGTTAGCTTAGCCTGAAATTAGGCTCAGTGTAACCCTTAGATAGGGTTAGTAAGGACTACCTAACACTTTGTTTGGTTAAACGTAACCCTGGCTTACTCTGATTTGTGGATATTTAATCCTAAGTTAGGGTTAGCTTAGCCCTAACCCTAAGTTAGGGTTAGCTTAACCCTAATTTAGGATTGTTATAAATTTATTTTCGTGTCAGTGGCCATTTGTTAGAGTTAATGTACTCCTAGTTTGGGGTTAATAAGGACTAATTAACACTAAATTAGTGTTAGTTTAGCCCTATGTTAGGGTTAGCGTAACCCTAAGTTAGGGTCAGCGAAACCCTAAGTTAGGGTTAGCGTAACCCTGGAATTAGAGTTAGTTGGGTTAATAAGCACAGCCTAACACTTTGTTGCGTTAAACGTCACCCTTGCTTACACTGATTTCTGGATATTTCCCCTAAGTTAGGGTTAGTTAACGCTAACCCTAACCCTAACTTAGGGTTAGCTTAACCTGAAATTAGGCTCAGTGTAACCCTTAGATAGGGTTAGTAAGGGCTACCTAACACTTTGTTGCGTTAAACGTGACCCTTGCTTACACTGATTTCTGGATATTTCCCCTAAGTTAGGGTTAGTTAACGCTAACCCTAACCCTAACTTAGGGTTAGCTTAACCTGAAATTTGGCTCAGTGTAGCCCTCAGATAGGGTTAGTAAGGGCTACCTAACACTTTGTTTGGTTAAACGTGACCCTGGCTTACACTGAATTGTGGATATTTAATCCTAAGTTAGGGTTAGCTTAACCCTAACCCTAACCCTAACCCTAAGTTAGGGTTAGGGGTTAGCGTTAGCGTAAACCTTGAATTAGAGTTAGTTGTGTTAATAAGCGCTGCCTAACACTTTGTTGCGTTAAACGTGACCCTTGCTTACACTGATTTCTGGATATTTCCCCTAAGTTAGGGTTAGTTAACGCTAACCCTAACCCTAATTTAGGGTTAGCTTAACCTGAAATTAGGCTCAGTGTAACTCTTAGGTAGGGTTAGTAAGGGCTACCTAACACTGTGTTTGGTTAAACGTGACCCTGGCTTACACTGATGTGTGGATATTTATTCCTAATTTAGGATTAGCTTAACCCTAACCCTAACCCTAAGTTAGGGTTAGGGTTAGGGTTAGCGTAACCCTCGAATTAGAGTTAGTTGGGTTAATAAACGCTGCCTAACACTTTGTTGCGTTAAACGTGACCCTTGCTTACACTGATTTCTGGATATTTCCCCTAAGTTAGGGTTAGTTAACGCTAACCCTAACCCTAACTTAGGGTTAGCTTAACCTGAAATTAGGCTCAGTGTAGCCCTTAGATAGGGTTAGTAAGGGCTACCTAACACTTTGTTTGGTTAAACGTGACCCTGGTTTACACTGATTTGTGGATATTTAATCCTAAGTTAGGGTTAGCTTAACCCTAACCCTAACCCTAAGTTAGGGTTAGGGTTAGGGTTAGCGTAACCCTTGAATTAGAGTTAGTTGGGTTAATAAGCGCTGCCTAACACTTTGTTGCGTTAAGCTTAACCCTAACCCTAACCCTAACTCTAACCCGAACCCTAACCCTAACCTTAACTCTAAGTTAGGGTTAGCTTAACCGTAATTTAGGATTGTTAATAATTTATTTTCGTGTCAGTGTCCATTTGTTAGAGTTAATGTACTCATAGTTTGTGGTTAATAAGGACTAATTAACACTAAATTAGTGTTATCTTAACCCGCCTAAGCGCTGCCTAACACTTTGTTGCGTTAAACGTGACCCTTGCTTACACACTGATTTGTGGATATTTAATCCTAAGTTACGGTTAGCTTAACCCTAACCCTAACTCTAACCCTAACCCTAACCCTAACCCTAAGTTAGGGTTAGCTTAACCCTAATTTAGGATTGTTAATAATTTATTTTCGTGTCAGTGTCCATTTGTTAGAGTTAATATACTCCTAGTTTGGGGTTAATAAGGACTAATTAACACTAAATTAGTGTTATCTTAACCCGCCTAAGTTAGGGCTAGCATAACCATAAGTTAGGGTTAGCGTAACCCGAAATTAGGATTAGTGTAGCCATTAGTTAGGATTAGTAAGGGCTACCTAACACTTACTTTGGTTAAACGTGACCCTTGCTTACACTTATTTATGGATATTTATCCTTACGTTATGGTTTGCGTAACCCTAACCCTAAGCTAGGGCTAGCTTAACCCTAACTTAGGATTATTATAAACTTATTTTAGTGTCAGTGACCATTTGTTATAGTTAATGTACTCCTAGATTAGTGTTAATTAGTCCTTATTAACCCCAAACTAGGAGTACATTAACTCTAACAAATGGTCACTGACACTAAAATAAGTTTATAATAATCCTAAGTTAGGGTTAAGCAAGCCCTATCTTAGGGTTAGGGTTACGCAAGCCATAACGTAAGGTTAACCCCAAACTAGGAGTACATTAACTCTAACAAATGGCCACTGACACGAAAATAAATTATTAACAAACCTAAATTAGGGTTAAGCTAACCCTAACTTAGGGTTAGGGTTAGGGTTAAGCTAACCCTAACTTAGGATTGAATATCCACAAATCAGTGTAAGGCAGTGTCACGTTTAACCAAACAAAGTGTCAGTGTAACCCTTAGATAGGGTTAGTAAGGGCTACCTAACACTTTGTTTGGTTAAACGTGACCATGGCTTACACTGATTTGTGGATATTTAATCCTAAGTTAGGGTTAGCTTAACCCTAATTTAGGATTGTTATAAATTTATTTTCGTGACAGTGGCCATTTGTTAGAGTCAATGTACTCCTAGTTTGGGGTTAATAAGGATTAATTAACACTAAATTAGTGTTATCTTAACCCGCCTAAGTTAGGGCTAGCATAACCATAACCAGATTCCTGTGTGACGAACCCTAACTTAGGGCTAGCGTAAACCTAAGTTAGGTTAGCTTAACCTGAAATTAGGCTCAGTGTAACCCTTAGATAGGGTTAGTAACCTGGGCTACCTAACACTTTGTTTGGTTAAACGTGACCCTTGCTTACGCTGATTTGTGGATATTTAATCCTAAGTTA
>CM065690.1:18001582-18061582 GCA_017654935.2 Phymorhynchus buccinoides | reverse complement strand
GGCCTCGCACGCGCGCTTCATTAGTGAAAGCAATGACGTAGTCCTAGGCTGTTTTAGTATCGTGGTCATTCCTGTCAGCAGAGTGCCAGCCGAGCGTGGCTTCAGTGTGCAAAACTGGATAAAAAAACTGACACTAGTGACAGGCGCAGTCGTGTGGATGAGGATAGGGTTACTGTTACTCGTCTCATGATGCTGAAGATGCATGCAAAGGGGGTGGGGGAGTTCAATGTCGGCACTGCTTGTGATTGTTTCCTTGACATGAAAGACCGCAAGAAGTAGATCTAGATTAAACAAGCAAGCACTTTTCTTGTTTTGCCCTTTTCAGAGAGAGAGAGAGTGTGCTGTGTATGTGTGTGTGTGTGTGTGTGTGTGTGTGTGTGTGTGTGTGTGTGTGTGTGTGTGTATGTTCCTAAAAAATTTCTGAAACCCAAATCCCTTTTCAATTTCTGTAGCATGTTTCAAAAAGGACGACGTATATAATATATGTTTGAATTTAAGTAAATTTCAAAAATTTGGAAAGATAATTTAAAACTAAAAGTGTTTCTTTCACTGCTCACCAAATATTGATTTTTCGCTGTTACTTTTGAATTTTTTGCGGTTTTGATTGAGTTTTATAAGTGTTACATTTATTTATAAGTTTTTTTTAATCAATTCAAAATGGCCGTCAACGTTTTAAGTTATGACTACCTAATACCTTATAAAACAATTTAAGGCTATAAGCAAAGCATTTGGCATACATTGACACTTGTAAATGGTTAATACATGCTGTTAGTGTTACACAATCATGATAAATTACATTCATATTTATATTCTTAAATGCATTCAAAATGGCTGCCAGTCAGCTGGTGTTATACTGTTTTTGTATCCTCCATGCTCCAAAAGGGGTCAAAGGATTAAACTTCTTGAATCTTGAATCTTGTGTGTGTGACTGTGAGAGTGTGTGTGTTGACATTTGAACATTTCAGATCTCATGTGTTTGACATGTAGATGATGTAAGCTTACTATAGTATATAGGTACCAAGAATTCATTGAGAGTTTGGCTTTTAAGAGAGAGAGAGAGAGGGGGGGGAGGTGCGGGTGGATTAATGTAGAGAGAGGGTGATGGATTAATGGCCCATATCATGAGAAGACACATAATCTTATCAATTTGCTTGTCAATTATAACTTTTTTTGTAATGTAAGCTATACAGCATGTATGACAGAAAGTTATGTCTTTATTGTTTTTTTGTCTTTTTTCTCACTGGCTTTGTTTATTCCTTTTGTGAGCTCAGGGCAATCTAGTAGTAGTCTACTTAGTATGAAAGAAAGAAAGCAACAACAAAAATGTTGCTTTGGTTTTTTTCTGACCTGACCATAAGGTCACTGGATACCAGACCCTCATTTGATGCCTTTCAGTGACATGGGTGTTGAATCAGTGTGGAGCCAAGAGGCGACAGTGGCGATGAAAGGGTTAAGGTCACTGGATACCAGACCCTCATTTGATGCCTTTCAGTGACATGGGTGTTCAATCAGTGTGGAGCCAAGAGGCGACAGTGGCGATGAAAGGGTTAAGTCAAAATTGAAGGGACTGAAATTTTATTTTGAGATAGCCAATATTTTGAGTGAAAAAGACTTTTCAACATAGAGATTATTATACTGGGACCCAAACATTATTGTGAGTTATCCAGTGTTTTTGAGTTATCAGTTCTCCACTGTAGTTCTAAGATAAAGGCAAGACGGAAAGAACGCAATGAACCGAGACTGTGACGGGGTGTTGATCTGCATCTTTACCCTAACTAACTATCTGTCATCCCTCTAGCCCTCCTTCTCCCAATCCCCAGTAACCCCTCCCCCCTTCCCATGTTGCTCCTTGCCCCTCCTATTCTCTCCCCCTGGGCACCTCCCCATTCTCTCTACCATTCCCAATCAAGACATTTAAAGACCCACCACATCCATGAGTGAAAATCTCAGGTTTCACGTGTTTCTCTCTCTCTTTCTCGCTGGTGAAGAATCTTATTTTGACCAGGTTTGACTCCCATACAAATGCCCCCAAATTGAAAACGAGACAGAGACTTTGAGGAGCAGCCTCATTTTTTACTTGCGGGATTTGTATGTGGGTCACACCTACCGAGAAAAACCCACAAGGGACTTAAATCTGCTGGTTCAGTGGGTCTTTAACACCTGACCAGACTTTCCTCACACAGACCTCTTGTACTGGGAGTTGTTTGAAATTTCAAGATTTCATGATGAAGTTGGACATGACAAGGAAGAAGAAGTAGGTCATTTTAGGAATCAGACAAAGGCAAAGACAAAAGATCCTTGCTTTAGCATCCTTGGATTGAGGTATGGAAACTAACAGCCCAGACATGCATGTCTGTCTCAAAATGTTTGTGATCAGTCTTACTCTTGAGGGACTGCTGGCGCGCCTCTGGCTGTGACGCGCTCTCGCAAGTGGGAACAACCTGAATTTCACAGAGATGCCTCTGTGACTGTGTATAATTACTATAAAGTAATACCTAATAAAAAAAAAACCCCACTAAAAATACACACATACGATTCGGATCTGAATTCGATGCGATTTTGACGATGTGAGTCACGATTCACGTGCAATTCATGTACTGGGTCTTAGATTTGAGTATGGTGAGCGAAAATGGCAGAATTATTTTTAGACGGAAGTGTTTCACGTGAATCATGACTCATGTGACCCAATCGCATCTCATCCCCATACTATTTTTACGTGTGTTTGCTGCCGGCTTTAGTTGTAATTTTCTTGATGAAAATAGTGTTTTACGTCCTCTCGGTCATAGAAACATATGGGACATTTGTAAATACAAAGATGGTGGGAACAATACTGGCTGCAATGCCCGGAGGCAGTGCAACACCAGTAAAGTCCCGAGTTTTTAACAATATAGATAGGTGTAGCGGCAACCACGCCTCGGTTAAACCTCATCGGCTATGGTACCGCCACATTGTCTGCTAAAAATATAATAAACGAAAAATGTCTTCAAAAAATCTTGTTTACCTTTAAGTTGGTAATGTGTCAGAGCTTCAGATTGTCAGGGCACCCGGGTAAATGACCCAAATTTAGTAAGCCAGTGATGATCTTCTTCTTCTTCTTCGATCGCTCAGACAGTTTCCTGTCAATTATGAGCGCAGATGCGTCATGCTGCCGTTATGCGCCTAAGTAAGAAATCCTTAGGCCCTGCAGCATGTCCGACTTTGGCTGGAGGAATCTTTTTTGAAAGCGTTTCTTGAAAAAAGGCAGGAGAATGGACCGGTAAGGCAGAAAGATAGATGACAGCAAACAAAGAGAAAAGGCAGAGAAAAGGCAGAGTAAAAAAGAGTGACAGATTAGAGGAAGTTACAAGCAGAACTTCCAGAAGGTGGGGGTACTATTTATACAAAAGGCCCCCCCCCCCCTATCCCCACGGGGGGAGTGATGATTTGACCCATGAACTTTGGAAAAAATCTGAAGCTCTGACACGTTGCTGGCCCCATTATTTTGAAAATTGAACCTGGTACATACCTTCATTTTCTGTGATCATGGGTCATATGACCCATGAAGTTTTGAAAACGCTTTGAAGCGCTGATGTGCGCTACTCATATTATTTTTATGACTAATTCAGGGATGGGAATTGTCCGCCAAACAGCAAATTTCCGCCAAAATTACATAGCTTTTCCGCCGAAAAAAGTCTTTCCACTAAAAACTCAAAAGAATTAACTAAATGTATCCATTCTAATGCTGTTTTAGGGCTTCAATTACCCCCAAAGCTTCAGCATTACCCCCTGGACCCCTACTAGGGGCCTTCTGAGGCCCCATGACCCCCGCTTTTTAGCTTTTTTTAACTTTTCTAATTCCCATGCCTGTAATTAATATGTGGTTATCTGTCTTCAGGTGATGAATCCCAGGGCTCCCGATCGTCCCGCAAAACAAGGGGTCCCAGGGACTCCTTCACTTACAGTATAGAGGGTCCTAGAGGCAGGATAGAGGGTCCCAGTGGCATTGTGAATGCTAAAAAGAATTTTTCTAGTGCATCCCTGGGACCCCCTGCACATTCTTTTAGAGGGTCCTTGAGAATTTTAGTGCTTCATAGACCCCCAAATGGGGGTCCCTGGGAGCCCTGAAACCTATGATGAAGCTCTGATGTGTGCTACTCATGTTATTTTTATGACTAATTAATGTGTGGTTTTCTCTGTCTTCAGGTGATGAAGCTCTGATGTGCGCTACTCATATTATTTTTATGACTAATTAATGTGTGGTTTTCTCTGTCTTCAGGTGATGAAGCCTATGATGAAGCTCTGATGTTCGCTACTCATATTATTTTTATGACTAATTAAATATTAATATGTGGTTTTCTATGTCTTCAGGTGGTGAAGCCTATGATGAAGCTCTGATGTTTGCTACTCATGTTATTGTTATGACTAATTAATATGTGGTTTTCTGTCTTCAGGTGATGAAGCTCTGATGTGCGCTACTCATATTATTTTTATGACTAATTAATATGTGGTTTTGTCTGTGTCTGTCTTCAGGTGATGAAACTTATGAGACACTGAAGCAAGAGTTTCTCTACAGTGTTGAAGGACAGGCTCCACCACATCCTCCTGAGCTGACCCTCACCAACCGCCTGCTTCTTCAGCTGTTGCTGCTGAAAAATGAAGGCAACAAAACCTTCAGAGATGTAAGTAAAGTTGGAGGTGGGGTGATGGTGTTCAATTCAATTAAAAAACTTTATTGTCCATTAAAAAACAAGTTTAAAATGGAAAATTTTATTTTGCAACATGTGCAGCAGATTAAAAAGAATACATTTGATAAAAGTCAAATAATTAAAACACACACACGCACGCATGCACACACTACTCCCATATCAGTTTCACAATAACATTTCAAAGTCAGATGATAAGTTCTGACAGAATACAAAATTAAATGTCATAATTTATACATCCTCCACAACACACACAATGTTTGGTTGGTATTTTGTAGTTTGGTATCTTCTAGTCACATAGACTTATCTCTGTGAAATTTGGGCTGCTCCCACCTGGAGAGCGCATCGCTGCAAGCGCAGCACCACCCTTTTTTGGGGTGGGTGTGGGGAGGGTGGGAGGAGGAGGAGGGGGGGGGGGGGTCAATTTTGGAAACTTAGTTATGAGTTTGGTCATACCAGGCAGTGCAGGATTTCTCCCTTCTCGTCGTACCGAGTTTTAACTGCCGTGGGATTTTTACGTACGGAAAGCGCACAGGTCAGAGTAGGTTTAAGTCCCCATCCGAATGACTATGTTCAGTTCGATTTTTCTGTCAAACTAGAAAGAAAAGGCGAGGCTGGGATTCGAACCCTGGCTACTCACGCATTGAAATTGGCAGGCGGACGTCTTAACCACTCTGCCACCTTCCTGCCTGTTTTGATCATACTGCATTGTATCATTTGAATAATTTGGTACATGTAGATTGATATAGTGGTGTGAGCAAAATGATACACGACTGGGTCATGGGAATCAAGAATGATTTGGATACAACTGTGTATTGTCACATTCAGTTTATACAGATTCAGGTAAGGACGGAGTATGGGGCTGTAGAAAGAAGGTTCAGCTTAAAACTGACAGTTCTTTTCTCGTCATCAATCACAATATTGGTTGCTTCTTATTTCTTACCAGAGCAGCAAATTTTATTTTATTTTCTATCCTTCATGTTGTTTTATCACAGACTCAGCCTGACTATGACGACAAAATGGGATCATCAACTGTGTATCATTTGTGACCCCGCACCACAAAAGGGACATTAAGTGTCAAACTGACCATTCTGAGATAATTATGCATTTGAAAACTCCAGACAAGTCTCTTTCTAATGATGCAAGAACCATTCTTGTATCTTTTTCCGTTCCAGAGTTATGAGCATTTAAAGTTAGAAGGGTGAGCACCGGCCATTTTGAGAAAACACTGTCTAAAGTCTAGCCTAGCTGAAGAAAATGCATTGATGTACTCGTTTTCAAGCACTTATAAGACCATTTAAAGACCATTTTATAATAAATATGAAAGATAAGATGTTAGAGAGTACGAAAATACCCATAACTAAAAATTGACCAAAAGTTTGATTTTTTACTTACCAAGCCTATTGTGAGAAATTAGCCCAGCGACTTGATGTCCCTTTCGTGGTGCTGGGTCATATATTTGTCATGTTCAGTTTTCTCTCAACTAAAACAGAAAAAAAAAGTTACAATGTAAATATAATTTACATTTTCTAGACCAATACATTTTAAATTATCTATATTTTTGTTATGGAGTCTTTACACTTTGAAGTGTGATGCACTTGACAGTTACTTTTCTATCAAGAGTTAGTACACTTTATATATTTATGTTTCTAACCAAGAGTAATAAACATTTTCAAGATCGATCCGCTTAATAGTAACTTTTTTGTTGTTGTCATTAGACTTTCAACAAGTGATTTTTTTTTCATGATTAATTTTGCTTTCCAATGCAATGTGCTTAACAGTGTGTGTACTTCAAGTTCAAGCGCATTGACGTTACTGTGTTTGACTCTTCCGTTACAGGTGTCGGCCTGGTTTGCCACGCTTTTTCCCACCGTGAGTTACCCTGCCGGTCGTCTGAGCGGTGCTCTCTCCCGCCGGGTGGAGGAGGTTACGAAACTGCACAAAACAGGAGCTGATCTGTCCTCATATTTGCAGGAAACGGTGGACTTTGATTCGGTCTCCCCGTCCTTGAGTAACCTCGGTGTAAAAAGAGGACAGCTTTTGGACCAAGAAAGCATCCCCGAAGAACACGCCACGCTTCATGAGAATGTTTCCAACCGGGTGATTGTAGATCTGGAACGCTTCAGGTCCAAGGAAGGTCTGGCCAACAGCTTCACGCTCAAGTGGGTCAGGAGACTCACTGGGACTGAGGAGCTGGGTAAGGATTTGGACAGAGGGATCAAACAAGCGATGAAGGAGTACAGATGTTTCAACAGAAGCAGCAGGGGACACAACAAGAACGAAAGGCTGTCTGCATTTTTGTCCATGCCGTTTGCGGTCCGTCCCCTCAAAAGCCCGGGTTCCAAACACCCCAAAAGCGAGACTTCTGCTTCAGCGCCTAGACTCCAGAAGTCAGAAATGGCAGCTCTTGCCAAGGCGAAGAGGACAGTTCAGCTGTTGAAGGAAGAAAATGCCCGGCTGAAAACGGAGAACGACATCTTGACACAAGTCAACAAAGAGGTGTCCCGCGACAAGATGAACTTGCTCAAAGAAGTTGCCGAAAACGAGAAACTGAAAGCGAAAATAAGGAAACTGGAGAATGTTGTTTGCGAGCAGAGAGAGAAAATATCTGCTCTGAAACCTGATCAACTGAGACGCATGAAGACAACCAACATCCGATTGCGAGCAGAACTTCAGGCTCTCAAAGAAAGGGAGGAAAGATGCCACCACCAGCAGCAGAAACCCACGCCCTTGGAACCAACAACTGACGAGGAACGCCCACACATTGTAGAGATGGAGAAGTAGACAGAAACCGCGTCTGCCATGCCTTTGGCAAACAACACCAACAACTTTGTGACGCATTCCGTGGTGATACCGAACAATGGGCAGAAAATTATCAAACAAGTAGAAAATACAAACAGAAAGTTGTTGGCAATATGCAGAAACAACTCACCATGCTGTTTTTTTTAAAAACTAAGCGAAAGGCAAGTGTTTTCAGGCCCAGTGTTAATTTTGAGACGCAGACATGCATCCCTGAAGCTCATAAGTCCTATCTGACTCGCTGACTTACAGACCAGTGCCTAGCTACCTAGGTAGGGAAATAGACCCCCTGCTTACTGATTGGTGGGGACATTTCTCCGTGGGGATACCGGGGGGTCTTTTGCCAAAACAATAGTTCCCCCACCTTCTGGAAGTCCTGTGCTTGTAACTTCCTCTAATCTGCCGCTCTCTTTGACTCTGCCTTTTCCCTTTGCTTTCTATCATCTACTATCTTTCGGGCTTATTGGCCCATTCTCCTGCCTTTTTCCCCCAAAAAATCTTCCAAATAAATTTTTTTCTTTGAGCTCCTCCGAAATTGGAATATGTCGGCTGTACGCACCGGGGAGACCAGTGAAAACTGAAAACCGGACACATACGTACCTTACCCATTATGGCCATATGGCCTGGGAACGCAGAAGAAGAAGAAGAAGGTTGGGACATTAGTATAGTCGTAAAGGAACTGTTCGTGCACTTGTTTGTGAGAAAGATGTTCCTTGTGTGCAAACCTTCGTTCACCGATATAATTACACTTAAGGGTCCACTACACTGCATGCTGTGCGATCCGATTGTGACAATGTCTGTGAGTCATGATTCACATGAAATACTTCCGTCTAAAAATAATTCTACTGTTTTCGTTCACTATACTCATGACTCATGTAGACCCCATTATACGAATTACATAAAATCTCTGATACAAAAACACAGATATTTCATCAGATTCGTGTACAGCGGACTACAAATATAGTGAACATAACTAGTAGGATTTCATGAGAATCATACCTCACAAATGTCACAATCGGATCGCATTGGGATCGAATCGTACGAGGTGTAGCGGACCCTTTGCTGTTGAAAGCCTTGTCCTTTTCGAAGATTGATATGACTTAGAAAAGCTGTTTGCAGTAATTGCACCCTCTCACTCACAGTGACAATTTCATTCTTAACACTGACAGTATCTTGAGATAGGTTTAAAGCACACCAGGGTAGGATGGTGTGTGTGTGTGTGCATGCATGAGAGAGAGAGAGAGAGAGAGAGAGAGAGAGAGAGAGAGAGAGAGAGAAGGGTGTGGGGTGGAGTGAGTGTATTGTGTCCAGACTACAGTACAAATCTAAAAAATCATAACATGAAGTCAAAAACAATTACAGTGGAACCTCCCTTATAAGATCTCCCATTATAAGACTCCCTCTGAAAAAACAATTACAGTGGAACCTCCCTTTAAGACCTCCCATTATAAGACTCCCTCCCATATAAGACCCACTTCTCTGAGACATTGTCCTTCTTTGTAAGTATTAAAATTACCTCCCTTATAAGACCCCTCCCTTATAACTTATATAAGACCTTATTTTGGATGATTTTTTAAGGTTCCACTGTATAAGTTTGTGCACAACACACACTCATACCACATAGCAGCAACACAGAGGACACACACACTACATAACAAAAATACACAACATAACAACACACACACACACACACACAGACATGCACACAAGTTCGCTTGCGCTCGCACACTCGCACCACATAACACAGACGTTGAATTGCATGGTCTGTAAATTGTATTTCATAACCCAAGTATTATGCTACAAGAATGTGTAAAGAATTATGCACACGCCTCCACACAAATAATATCAACATGTAAGCAAACAAATTCAAAGACATTTTGGCAACTGATTTGAAGGTAATAATCACACACATTATTCATCATAAATTCACAAAGAAAATTCCATTTAAAAAAAAAAAGAACAGAGGGAAAGATATTGATGAATACACTTTCACAAAAATATAATGTTTCATTATATATAATGAATGATTTCGATAAAATCAAAAAAGTCTATACTTGCACTAACCAAGACCACTGCCTGTTGCAGTGTTGGTTTTTCATCTTAACCCCTTCACTGCCACAGGAAAGCTGAGAAATTATTGATTTTCTTTTTACAAAGTTTAAAACAAATATGTTAAGACTCAATCTGAGAAAATGGTCTAGAGATATATCCCTCCTGGCTTATCTAAACCAAAAACCATCATCCCAGGACTATGACATCAAAAGTTATGACATCATCAATGACATCATACAGTAGGAGACTATCTGGTAGCAGGCAGGGAAAGGGTTAATATTTTGTGTGTGTGCTGATTTGAAGTGGTTCTTGTTGCTTTATTAAAAATAAACAACTTTTTATTTTTGCAATAATTGATAAGTAAGCACACTTTTAATATTCTCATTTGATTCTTACTCAGTCAAGCAAATAAGTACACTCACTCATACACCTGTTTTTGTAACACAAATAATCAAACGGACACACTGTTTTATGTTGTGAGCACAAAACACCATGAGATGCTATTGAAAAATGGAGAAGTCCGTACAATGAGGAAGCCTATAATAGTATATATCGCTGTGCGCAAACCGTAGAGGTCACTCAAAATTGGTCAACTTCGATGTGTTAATTACCTTTACCTGTTTATCAAGAGAAGCTGCATCATCTAACAAAGCTGTAAAAAAACATTTGCTAAGACTGAGAAATTACCAATGGTGAAATTAACACAAAATGACAATTTGAAGTGAAATGACTGAAATATTGAGTTTTCCAATTCCTCAAGTCTTTGGACTTGCATATCGTTTTCCGCACAGCAATATATTTGTAGGTCTAACTATTAGAGCTATGAAGTACTTTTCATAACGCACCCAAATTTAAGAGAGAGTGTGTGTGTATGTGAGCGCGCAGCATTTTGTGAAGACATGACAAACAAGACATGCATCAACACGTTTACACTACCTGCTGATCTGTGCTTTTATGTATCATCCTATTCAGTTTGTTTTATATGTTTACAATGTTTCAGTAAGTCCATTTTAAATCTGGTTATCTCTATCTATGGAAGTTCAGTTTAACGTCGCGTATCGGCTTTCGCCATGTACGACGGGCTGAACAAACCAACCAGGGTATAAACAAAAATTTATGTTCCTGAATCACTGTCTTAGCCAAAAGGCCGAGAAGCGATCAGAATCGATAAAATCTATCTATCAATGCATTGTCTATATATCTCTATTCTGGGTTTGTTAAACACAGTGCCTATGTATAATTGTATGAATCTTTTTTGTTTTTGGTTTGATTATTATGTTTAAGACTTAAAGTTAGTTTTTATTTGTCCGGTTATCACATGAATTAGTCCCGTATTGGTAACTGGTAATTATCAGTAAAATACTGATTGCAAAACCAAAATACTGAGATAAATGTTTTTGGACCTGTCAGTCCCAGGAACTGATACATTTTTGCTAGGACTGATAAATTGTTTAACAGAGGCTTTGATATTGTGGTTTTCACTGGTTTTTGTTTCCCTGGGACTGGTTTTTGGGGGGGGGGGGGGGGGGGGGATGCTTTGTCACTGATGGGACAGGTTTTCAAAATTCCTGACGCAGTCTGCTTCCTACGCATTATTTATAAAGCGCTTTGAGCACGCTTTTAAGTGTGGAATTTTACGCTATAGAAAACATTATTATTATGATCTACCGAATGAGCATCAACCCTCCCAACTTCCAAAACCAGTCCCATAATGAAAGTGTCATGTTATGAATTGTACTACATTTTTTGTTTTCAGATTTTGTACGTTGTTAAGATTCATGGATTTGTGTTTTGCTATACGTGGTGGATTTTTATGCGGTGACAGTCCTGAGGTAACCATAGCTGTTGACGGGACTATAACAGACTAACTAACTAACTAGCTACAAAGTTGCTAAATTTGGATTTTATTTGAGCAAGTGCGATTGTACATTTGAGTGGAGATTATTCAGTTTGTTCATTTCTTACACCAGTTTGACTATTTAAGTATTATTTTATTTTCATTTCTTATATCAGTTTATGTCTAGAATGAGTTCGATGACAGTTGAGGATGACATACTGAAATTTTGAGAAAAGTCTTCTAATTTGCCATTTAGTGGACTTAAGACCTATTTGAATACAGAAAAGGTGTTTAATGTTTGGATTTAGGGTTTAACCCCAAATGTACCAGAAAAAGTAGGAATAAAATTAACTCGCATTTAGTGGAAAATTAGGTTACATGTCCTAAAGAACAATTATCTATGTTTTATTATTCAATATTTTTGTTATTCGGTTATTTATCCTAAAATGGTGTTTTACGTCCTCTTGGTCTGAATCAGACACATATGGGACATTTGTAAATACAAATATGGTGGGAACAATACTGGAGGCAATGCCCGGAGGCAGTACGAAACCAGTAAAGTCCCGATTGTTTTTATTAATACAGATAGGTGTAGCGGTAACCACGCCTCAGTTAAACCTCATCGGCTATGGCACCGCTACAAGTGGGTTATTTATCTTTTTTTTTATAAACAACTAGATATTTTGATTACATTTTGTGAAAGGCTAGGGTATACCATATTTTTCAGACTATAATAAGAATACTTTTCCCCGCCCAGACTGAGACCTATGCGCCTGTGTTAACTTTATGATGGTTTGTGTTAAACTCTTCCAGCCCCATGTATTTTTTGACGTTCTTGGTTGTCCGTTACATCTCAACCGACAAGAGGGGAGTAACAATTGTTTTGTTTTGAGTGTGCATGCGTTGCTTTAACTCATTCGCATCGCAATGGTTTTGAATTATTAAAAAAAACTTGCAAATCACTCCAGCCATACACACCAACTAAACAGACATAAACAAACGGAGAAATGAAAGATTACAGGTTTTTACTTCAGGTTTAGACATGGAAGTGGTAGATCAGACTATTTTATATAATTTTTTTATTCTTTCTCTCTACAGCAATTACTTCCCCCACTTCAAATGCAAAATAAGAGGCAAAAGTGTGGTCTAATTGGGCGAAGCGAGTTTAGAAGTGACCAAAGTGTTAATTCCGGACATATATGGGTGGAACGACTTGAAAGCTCTAAAAAGACAAACACATGGCAGGGTACTTGGCAGTGAATCTCTTTCCATTGGGTGGGAGTGTAGAGTGATGTCTTGGGCGAAATTCGTCCATGGTGCTAGAAGTGTTAATGTGTACACGCTATTTTGTGTTAAGTTTAAGATGGTTTGTATGTAATGTGTACACACTATTTTTTGTGATAAGTTTATGATGGTTTGTGTAATGTGTACACATTATTTTGTCTTAAGTTTATGTTGGTTTGTGTAGTGTGTACACGCTATTTTGTGTCAAGTTTATGATGGTTTGTGTAATGTGTACACGCTATTAGATGGTTTGCGTGTAATGGTGTACACACTATTTTTTGTGTTAAGATGGTTTGTGTACACACTATTTTGTCTTAAGTTTATGATGGTTTGTATGTCTTATGTGTACACAATATTTTTTGCTAAGTTTGATGGTCAAATTATTTTGTACAATGTGTTGTACAATGATGCCATAATATTTTGTGCAGGCTGGAAACAACAACAAAAGGTAAGTAAGGGGGATAGGATGGGTTGGGTGGGAAGGAGGGGGGCAGCTATTTTTTTTTCTCCATTTTTTTTGCGGGATGGAGTAGAGGGGCCGTTAGGGGAGGGGTTGTGGAGGTCGCGCGATTGGTAAGGTAGGGGTGCGAGAGTAGGGGGGGTCCCCAACCCTGTGCTGGGGGGCTGTGCGCAGCTTAACGGGACACCCTCCACCCCCCTGCCCCCTTTCACTCCCTGCCCCTCACCTAGGGTAGCTAGCTGCTAGGTAGGTAGGCAGAGGGTTATTTTTTTTGCTTTGTTTTGGGATTGTTTGTTTTTTGTTTCGTTAGGTTTTGAGGGGGGTAGGCGGTCCGTTGGGGTTTTGAGTTGCGCAACTCATACGATGAAAGGACACTACCCCCCTCTTGTTTAGAGTATGTAGGTAAGGTAGGGAGGTAGGCAAGCAACATGCCCTTGACAGCTTTTTATCAAGGGCTGACCTAAGTGAAGTTGGACCAACAATAAAGTAAGAGCTGCACAGTAACTGATTTCCAACAGTAATGGAAAATCATGGTACAGTCTGGTCTTTTCTGAACAACCAGGAGGCATTGGCTCGGTGTACTGCTGCCAAGGGATTAGTTGAATTTTCCCAACACCAGCTCTTTCAGAGAAAAACTTGATAGCAATGGGCAACTTAGGACGATAAATTGACCACCAGAGGGCAGTCCAACCGACTCATCTCCCTCTCTCCCTCACTATGCCCAACTAAGAATAGCGCATGATAAGCCCCTAATGGTTGGACCGAGGGCAGTCAATTTATCGTCCTAAGCTGCCCATTCATGGCAGTTGCAGAGAAGTAAATTTGGAGATTGCAATTTATTTTTGCGTCTTAAATAATACAGTTGTAGAATATTTTAAATCATTAAAAAAAAAAATTCAATCCAACAACCCATTTTTCTAGCCAGAAAAAAATTGCTTAGCTGGGTTTGAACCTGCATCAGGGAATTGTGTGTTTTCAAGTCGTTCTCTTTATCCACTACACCAACCAGCCCCCATACCATCTCATGTGAAAACTAATATATATCATTTTAAATCAGAAAATTGAAAAAAATTACATTAGATTTGCCTTTCAAGTCTTGAATGTTTTATTAAAAAAACTTGTGAATTTGTTCCCTGCTCTGTACCTTGGTATGTATGCAAGGCTGGACGAGATGCTTGTTCAACAAAAAATAAGTGGAAACTCCCTTATAGTCCAGAAGGAAACCGTCTCTAAATCGCCTAGGTGAAAGGGTTAATGCTATCCGTTCCATTTAGGAAAAAAAAAGAAGAAAATCAAATTAAAGGTGGACCCGGACGTTTTTTGCAAGAAACATGTTGAGATCACCAGAAAGACAGCCAGGATCGGAACACTCACTTTACTCTGGTTTTCTAGAAATTAAACCGTCAAAACGGCGATTCCTCCTTGGCGGAGATGCCGGAGAGAGTAGCCATTTTGGATGGGGTGGGTGCAGTAAAAAAAGAAGAAAAGGAGCTATTTCCTTTGTTGCGAGCGAAACTCCTTTATAAAACTGTATACAATTTTAAAAAAGAAAGAAAAAAGGCTAGTATTGCGAAAATTTTGTGTAAACAATTTGGTGGGCATTAGGAAAAAGACGGCACATGCCTTCTCTTTGGGTGAAAGAAATTGACTTCCAGCACCTCCGTCAAGGAGGAATCGCCGATTTGACTTCTAGGAAATCAGAGCAAAGTGAGTGTTGCAATCTCTGTAAAGGGCGTTTCTCACAAAAACTAATCCGTGAGGGTGCCTCTTTAATGTTCTCCGGCCTGGGACAGGCACGTGTGGGATGGTGGGATGATCCTGGAGGTACTGCAATATACAGGCATGAAAGAATTCCGCTTTTCGCGGAAATTCCACGGAATTTTTTCAAAACTTCCGCCGAAAGAAAAAAATTCCGCTGAATGTTTTTTTCAAAAAATGTTTGTATAGAAGTAAAGGACTGATCTTGCCGTATTCTTACATCTACAAGTCTCTATTTGGCGATTCTCAAACTGGTTAACCGGAAGTCGCTTTAGGTCACTTGCTTCATGTGTGCGAAGGAAGGCGAAATGAGTAGCTCCCGCTCAACAAAAGTAGCGATGTTAGCTGAAAATGTGGGTGGAAGGATATTTGTGCCGACCAAATTTTTGGAATAGATTAGCCCCCCCCTCCCTGCTGAAGAAAACTTCTGACGTTAGTTAGCAGAAAACTCGGCTGGAAAAATTTGTTGTGCCTGAAAAAATTAATGGAAACGTTCTGAACACCCCCCCCCCCCCCCCCCCCCCCCCCAAACAAAACTTCTGACGTTGGGTGAAAATCTGGGTGGAAGGATTTCTCGGCTGATCTTCATCCACTTTCATGCCTGAATATACCAGGAAAGACACAAATTTTTAATCGATAAAGAAACAAGAGGCAAAGCCTTCAAGACTCACTCGAACAGGTACATGTGGGACATTAATAGATGTTGGGACGATCCTGGAGATACTGCAATACCAGAAAAGTCCAGAGCTTTTAAACAATGAAGATTTTGTTCTGCTAGCAATGTGTCCGTATTTCTCCTAATCAGTATATTTGTTATGCTATTATGCTATTTCTTTTTTTGGCGTCGCAAAGATGACGTCATTTCTTTTTTTACGTCAAGCTGTAGGCTTATAATCTTTTGTAGTCAGGAATTGTGTGTCAGCATAAAAAACAACAAAGATTGTGTGTGCGTGCGCGTGCATGTGTGTGAAATGAAATTATCGTTAATGGATACAATTAAACAAAAGTGCCATTACCCAGAATCGAACTCGGAACATTAGCATGAGAGACAAACACTCTACGCAATGAGCAATCAAGGCGTTCACTGTTGATGACTTTCTTTAACTCATGTTGCCGATTCAATACTCTTTAACCCACTAATCTAAAATATCTGTTTACAGTGTCGTTTTAGGTATTATCAAAATCATTAATGTTTGAAAACTTGCATAGACATCTATATGCGTGCAAAGTTTGATCAATGAATGCCTTTTAGATACCGAGAAAAAGCCAACGTTAAAGTTACCACAGACAGACACACACACAGACACCCGGAAAACCGAAGAAGCATGAAAACATAGACTCACTTTCGTGTCATTGACACGAGTGAGCCAAAAACCAACTTGAACCACATTGATCGATTGTGATAGGAAAAAAACATAAAAATCTGTTTAAAGTCCTCCGGTCTGAAACAGACACGTATGGGACATTAGTAGATGTAAAGACGGTGGGAACGATCATGTTCAGGGAAAAAAAACACGGCCGAAAAACAAAGCATGGATGCTCAAAAATTGAAATAGAGGGACGTTTTTTGCTTAATTATCAGTTTAGAGATTTGATACTTTTATGTCCTATTTCAAATTTATTTGTTAAAGTTTCCGTATACATGGGGCTATAAACAGCAGTGGTCTTCTTTGTTTTTCTTGCCCCAAAAATTGAAAAAAAAAGGAACAAAATAGAGTTTTTGTTTAAGGGGGATAGTTTTTAAATTCCTTTTTTGAACCGGAACTGATCCAAACGGACTCAAAACAGGAAAAAAAGATAACCCCCAAAGACCCAAAGCGCTAAACTTATGCCCCTATTTCATTACACAAACCACCAAATGAACACAATAGTTATGTTGTGAGCACACAACATCATGACATTCAATTGAAAAATGGAGTATGAGGTAGCCTGTACATATTTGTAGGCCCAACTATTAGAGCTACGAAGTACTTTTCGTGAACGCTTCCAAATTTAAGTGTAAGTGTGTGTGTGTGTGCGCGTACATGCATGTCTGAATATGTATGCATGTGCAAGTGTGTATGTGCAATTTTGTATACATTCATGTCTTTATGAATACATGTGGACATATATCAGGCATGGGAATTGTCAGAGACAAAAAACTCTGAAAAGCCCCCCCCCCCTCATTTTTACAGCGTTAAAATATAATATTATCATAAAAATTGAAGTATTTAGTAACTAAAACTTTGCCCTAAAATATTTTTTGGCGGAAATCCGCGAATTCGCGGACAATTCCCATGCCTGATATATATATTGTCAGTGAAATTAAAAAACCTCGTATCTCGATGTTTTTTTTTTTTTAGCCACATGTTTTTGAGTCAGCTCTCTCATTTTTCCCGCCACCTTCCACAAAAAACTCGTATCTCTAATGACTTTCTATCTAAATGAGGTTGTGAAAATAGAAGAAAAACTTGTAAGTCCCAAATTCAGATCTAGTTGAGGACAAAAACCTCGTATCTTCGTTCTTTTCAAGTCTAAAACCATGTCTTTTAAAGTAATTTTAACGAAATTGAGATGCAAGGTTTTTGAATTTCACCGATGTTATGCTCATACACATGAAAGCATAAACGAACACACTCTGCAATATCAAACTTAAATAATAATAATAGAACTATAGAAAGACAACCAACCTGCAAGTAGCAGCAGTTTAGCTTTTAGCCTATTTGGCCCAAAGGGAAGAAAAAAGAACGCTGCCTTATTTACTTAGTGTACAACTAATTCATGCTAATTGATTAATAGTAGCACAAAGGACAAAAGAAAAAACAAAACAAGAAAATTAACGGCACAAACAACAGAAACATAAATAGCCTTGAGGTGCGTGGCTTGTCAATATGTTTCATCATATCACCATAGTATAGTATCTGAACACACAAACACACACACTGAAGGAAAGTATTTAGATACAAGTGATTGGCAACTGCAATTCACACTCTTTTGACAAAAGAGCTTAGACCATAATAAGCATAACAGTCTGTCTGAAGAATACATACGAAAACAATTGAACAGATTGCGCATTCAGAATGTACAAAGAAAAACAAAGTCAGTTTTTAACCTTCAAAACACTCGAGCAAGATTAGGGTATGAACGTAAGCATTCGGACATTTAAAGCAAGCTGAAGCTGATGCATATTTTGATGAAAGCGATGGTAATCAAATTTGATAACAATATTAATTATGATGGTTATGTGGGTAATATGGGTCAAAAGTCATTGTTAAGTCTGTAGTTTAATTCGTGAGATCAAAATGCATTTGTTTCTATAATCCACACAACTCATAAGCTTTGGCAAGCATAATGTACAAAGCGAAACAAACAACAAAACAACAACAGACAGATTGAGACTGAAGACAGACATTTCACAAAGTACCCTTGTGTATGTGGGCGTGTGTGTGTCTGCGTGCATGCGCGCAAGTGCACATTAACCCAATGACTCCCAACCATTCGAACCGGGAATCGATCCCAGTTCCCGAGAGATGGGAATTAACTCTGAACGTCACACCAAATCTTTTCATTAAAAAAATCACCCAGAATAAAGTCTAACTCACATTTCATTTCTGAAAGATGCATATTGAATAGCAATGATGATATTATTATTCCAAAGCTAACACACTGTCACACAACAAACCATGAATTGGAATAAAAAAATCCGTAATAGCACTCTGAGCATCACGCCGAGTCAATACTGCGTCATGTCACGTGGAAAGAAGAAAAAAATTTGGGGTCACTTCGAAAAATCCGTTCAAAAAGACTAGTGGGTGCTTTCCCTTGCTGTAAGAACCAAAAACGGACCAGTGAGACTGAGGTAAAGGAAGAACTAATTTAGTATATATTGCATTGTGGGTAGGGAGAAAGTGAAAGTGAACGTACTAGACCTGGCGTTCAGCGGGCGCAATCGGCGCTTACGGGCTGCATGAGTTGACAAAAATCGGTCACATTTGGCGTCTGTGTCCTAGAGAGGGTTAATATATATTTGTGTTTGTAAGATTGCACTCTCACTTGAAAATCACTCAAAATATCAATGCATATTTTCATTAGGAAACAAGAGCAAGCAAAGCAATTAAGAAGGCCATATATCAGCAATCCATCGTCACTTTCAACAGGACAAAAAAGCCACCTCAAAACTCACCAAAAAGTTACTATAAATAACCGACACACGAAGATCAGTCCAACCGAAGGCTTTCATCACCACTTCTTGGAGTCATATAAAGCAAAATCTTTGCCACAAAAGCACTTCATATATATGTGTAAAGAGGCAGTCAACATGCACTGCCGACTGAGGGCAGGATGAAAAAAGCTTTGTCAGCTTATTCTTTAACCCTCAATGAATATGATTTTGACTTGACTTGACATGACATGTAGAACTGATAACTCAAAAGTCACTACGTACAATAATTTAAAAACTAAATGAGCGCTAACAAAATTAACACAATGATCATTTATGATGTAGGAGGGTATCTGAAAAAGATGTCTTCAGAAGAAAACAAAATCATTCTGGGACATTTAAGCAGTTATTTTTTTTAAAGCCCCAATTTTTGCAATCATTTTTTTTGGGTGACCCCAAATATTCCACTTTCAAATTTGTTTCTATTATTTTACTTTAAACCAAAGAATAAAAGATTCTTGTGAAAACCATATTCAAGGAGCAAAGCCTATCTTTGCTGATAAATGAATGTTTTAAAAAAATATGAACATGTTTAAATGTTGACTAATTACTGGTTTCCACTAAGTATGTTATTTAATTAATTTTGCTTAAGTTTCATTCTTGTCAAGTTGCTGCAGTTTGCATGTTTGGGTTTGTGACTCAAAATCTGTATACTGCAGTTGGCAAATCAGTTTGTTACACCGTTTTGAAATCCTTTAATTTTGTTGTTGCGAGATTCTTTTGAAAAGTATAATAAAATAAATTCAAAGTCAAAGTCTTGGATTCTAATTGTGTTTTCGGTGAAGATGAGATAATAAAATTTCACCATGTTTTGTACTCAACCACAATTTTTTTTTTTTTTGCTAAAAAAAAATCCAAGCACACACACACAAATAACTTAAAGTTAGATTTAACTTTGAACTGTTTATTGGGTGAGATGTAATATATGCGTTCCTTTCAAAATTTTCTTTGACCTTTAAGGGTCATGGATTTTTGTTCTCTTCTGGGATAACAAAAAATCTTTTATGTGCATTAAGATAGTTCTTGCTTAAAACAAACTGAACTACTTAAATAACCTACACAGTTCAGTGGTTCAACAATTGTCTTTTTTGCGACGTAATTGTCATCAGAAAGCTTTCAGTTCGTGTCAGCAGATTTGAGACTACAGATATACACAAACAAATGATCACTGGTTAGGCACGGATGAATAGGCATTACAGAGTGAAAAGGAATAAATTGCGGGATACACGCAACTGCATAAGACATTCACACAAACACATTGAAACACACCATCAAAAACTCAACTGCGCATTTTTCTACAGTAATCGACAGGGACAAAATACTGCATCTCTCTCTCTATATATCTAGAAGCTTAATCAAAGTTGGGCATATCATTTCGTCGGCCGCATGCAAACGACACGCAAGTCGAATGACGTCACTTCACATGAGGAATGGAAAACTCGACACTTTGGTCATTTCAGGTCCAGTTACGTCATTTTTTGTTCATTTGATTTAGCGTCACCATCGGTGTTTTATCTTTGCAGATTGTTGTTTTACAGCTTTGTTAGATGATGCAGCTTGTCTAGATCAACTGGTAAGTCCAACACATCGAAGTGGACCAAGTTTGAGTTGCGTCTCTTTTGCATGCGGACGACGATTTAGACCATAAACAGCTACCACGTTCTAGTTGGAAATCTAATTTTCATCAAATTGTCATTAAATTTTTGTGTGGTTTATTTGTAATTGCTCAGTTTCTCTTCAACATTTCTCCGCAAGTGCTTTACTAATCGGATTTCAGCATTGTTTTCCTAAACCATTAATCTTGGCTTTCTTTGCTTTTCCCCAGCACCAAATCATACAGGTTTTCTTACATGTCACATTTTCAGGCATCTGAGGTATTCTGTCCATCCCAAATCACTCCACATTTGCAAGTCAGAATTGTTTTGGTGTGTGTACAATAATGTCAAATTTCACCGTGTAGAAAAACAAAAAAATATATGGGTAAACCGTACAACAAAGCACCGTTTAAAAATACGAAACAATGGGTCAAATCAGCGTGGGAACACGCACGAGACAAACATAGCGCCGCAGTGAAATGGCTTAGCAAATTAAATTACATTGCAAAAAAGTACAACCACTCAGGTGTAAGAATAATTATCATAATTATGCGCATGATGAATATTTACAGTCATGGTATAATGCACAAATTGCAGTGAGTTATCAAAACTCTTTGAAACTTCTCGTAACACACACTGTGAACAACATGAACAGAATATACAGGGTACACTGACTTTGTTGTGCTTTAAGACAATACGTGTTTTGGTTACAAATGGTATTGAAAAAAAAAAGGTATTTGTGTGAAAACTATATCTGTGGCTTTGGGAATGTGAACACATGAAACAAGTTATTAAGATTTGTGAGTTAAAAAGTGTGTGCGTGTGTGTGCGTGCGTGCGTGCGTTCTTATGTCTGAGGTACACACACAGGTTTCCAAATCATTCTGGTTTTATTATAATTCATAGTTTCCTACTTTTACTCTTAATGTTCTGTCAAAGGCAGAACAATAAAAACAACAACAAAAACCAAACATTAAAAAAACTACCAAAATCTGAAACATTACACATTTACTATCAAAAGATATAATTCTAAAGAACAAAATGACATAAATTGTAAAAAAAAAAAATCCCTGAATAAATTGAGCAAAATATGTGCGAAGAAAAAACCAATGCCACTTCTTTCGATTCTTAGAATTGTTACACACTGAACATGATAAACACAGCTATCGAATAATACCTTCAAGTCCCCCCAAAAAAAAATAAAAAATAAAAGAAAAGGAAAACAAATAGCCCAGGGACGGTATTCATGTCGAGATAGCATGAGACTTAGCATGATGCTAACTTAGAAGCTCTTCCAAAAGTCCTATTAAATCCTATAGGACATTGGAAGAGCTTCTAAGTTAGCATCATGCTAAGTCTCATGCTATCTCGACATGAATACCGTCCCTGAATGATACCAAATTAATTATTATAAACAGACCGTATGCCATGGTAACTGCATACAACTTTTTTTTTTTTTTTTTCCGTCCCATATTCTGGGCCTTACTGACTTGCCTTACTGACGTTGCTGCCACGCCACTCATTCCGAGTCCCTAACCACATACAACTAAGCACTATAGTACCATAGTTTTCTGACTATAATGCGATACTTTTTTCCAAGGACTCAGACCCCTGCGCCTTATAATGTGACTACTACAGACAAACCTCTATTTTAAGACTTCCAAAATGTCCGGAAAAATCGGTCGTAAATTGGAGGGGTCGTATGACGGAGGTTTTCACTGGCAGCCGTAGAAAGAAAAAGTTCAGCACAGTTCATACTCTCTTCTTCATGCACACATACAATGACATATTAAAACTGGATTTGGGTCTTTCCAACTCCGTAGGATTGTGCAATTGATGTATTACAGTTTCACTTCGCCGACTTCTGTTAATCACCTCCACTCTCGTCCAAAGTCAGTGGTTTTCTTTTTCAAAGTCAGTGGTTTTCGTGCTTTTCCTACGCTTTCCGCCATCTTTTTTACAACAAGGGAAGCGACTCCGCTTTCAGGCCCTTGACCGTGGTTGTTTCCCTTTGCTCGAAGTCTATGCAGACGACAACAACGGTCCTAAAAACCAACAAAATGGCGGTCGTAAGTCGCGTTTTAGAGAAGTCGATTAAGAGAGGTCGTTTACATAGTAAAATGCATCCGTGCCAACAAATCCGGTCTCAAATGAGAGGTGGTCGCTTAACAGAGGGTCGTAAAATAGGGGTTTGTCTGTAATAATATAGTAAGAAAGCGTAGTAACAAAATCTGAAATTTGGGTACAATTTTGGGGGTGCATCTTAATACAAAGGTGCGCCTTATAGTCAGAAAAATACGGTAGTTGATTTTTTAAAAGCATTTTTTCTCATGATTGATCTAACGGTTAAGTGCATCTGTCATCAGGAGGCCCTAACAACAACAGTAACACCAACAATGTCAACGGTAAATAGGACTATATTAACGACGCAACAACTTTGGCAAGAAACGTTCTTACAGGGAAGTAAACCACAATTATTATAGTAATAATAAACACAGATGATTTCACATTCATTTTGAACAATAACGCAAATCCCGCGCCAATAATTTGTCACTGTAGATTGCTACATTAAATCAATTTTTTTTTTACAAATCACAAAAAGTTAAGTTTTATTTAAAAAAAAAAAGCTATTGCTAATTTTGGGTTAAACATCATCATCATCATCATCATAATCGTCAGTGCCTAAAACCAATATACAAATGTTAAATGCGCAAAACACATTATTGCACTGGGCATGAAATGAAGATCAAAAGAAAATTTCAAACTAGTCACACAAAATAAGGATTAAAATAATGACTAGTCATACTTTAAATTGATAAAGAAAACCCCATTGACTAGGTACATAAAAAGTGAGGTTAATTTTATAAATGCAGCCATAAGTCATATAATAAATTTTTAACCTGATGCAAACTCAATTTAAAGAGAGTGGAGGGGGGGGGGGGAGATTATAAAATACCGATATTGAAACATACTTAGACAATAATACTGCTTCTGTGAGCCCATCACTAAAATCAAAGAAAAACATTCATTTAAAATTTACACAATGAAATGAACTTCCCACTTGATAATGACGAAGAATTAACGATGAAAAGTCATCATCAAAGTATTTGTGAGCAACGTAGAAGATGGGGCTTCCACTGATCAGTAATTTTTGTCACTTTGCTTCACTAGTTACGAAAACAGGGAATAAAGATGGGTTTCAAAGCCAGTATTGTCTGCGCTACTCAAAACACGTTTCATTGGCTCCCAAAGTCCTTTGCATATACATACACAACACTCAAGCACACTTCTCCTGTGTGTTTGAGTTTTTACGCACAAAAATTCTACGTATTTTCTCTCGTCTTTTTGCCTTCAAGATTTCTTTATTCCCAACGACACGCGGGACACCGTTTTTGTGCGTTTGCCTTCGTGAGGTCTATAACACACAATCATTCAACACACTTCTGTTGTATCGCTGTCTTCAGACGTTCTTTACACACGCGCTACTCAAAACACGTCTCTTTGGCTTCCAAAGTCCTTTGCATACACATACACAACACTCAAGCACACTTCTCCTGTGTGTTTCAGTTCTAAACTTCTTTATGCACAAAAATTCAACGTATTTTCTCTCACGTCTTTGCCTTCAAGACACGCGGGACAGCGTTTTTGTGCGTTTGCCTTCGTGAGGTCTATAACACACAATCATTCAACGCACTTCTGTTGTATCTCCGTCTTCAGAAGTTCTTTACACACGCGACTCACAACACTTGTCAATGTCTTTGCCCTTAGAATGTCTCCAATTCACAACACTCGGCAAGCATTTGTTAGTGTATTGACCTTCACCAGTTTTCATTCACACAAAGAAACAGTTTTGTCTTCTTGTTCTTCGCTGTCATCGGTTATTTGTGACCCATCACCAACGAAAGGGACATTAAGTGTCAAACTGATCATTCTGAGAACGTTATACATTGGAAAATTTCAGACAATTCTCTTTCTAACGATACAAGAACCATTCTTGTATCTTTTTACGTTCCCAAGTTATGAGCATTTAAAGTTAGTAGGGTGAGCGTCGACCACTTTGAGAAAACATGGTCTAAAGTCTAGCTTAGCTGGAGAAAATGCGCTGACCTACTCATTTTAATACACTTCAAAGACCATAGTAAAGATTATCCTTTATAAATGTGAAAGATGCTAGAGAGCACGAAAATAACTCAAAATCGACGAAAAATTAGATTTTTGACTTTGCAAGCCTGTTGGGAGAAACTATCCCAGCGACTTAATGTCCTTTTCGTGGTGCTGGGTCACATTTACACTCAGCACATTTCTGTGTCTGTCTTCTTTATATACACAACACTGGGGCACACTTTAAAGCTTTGCCTTGAGAATGTCTTCACAGAAGCACTCTGTGGTACGGTAAATCGACAGCACCGTTACTATACCATCACAGTTACCGGCTATCTTGCATATAGCAGTGTCCGCACCGTTCACACCAAACTTGACATTATTGTTGTCCAAGAGTCGTGATCGTCGCTTTTTTAATCCAACGAACCCCCCCCCCCCCCCCCAATCCATGTATTAGGTATCATACGTAATGCAACGCGTAGGGGTGTTAGTCATGGTACAGCCTTTGAAGCAGCACGTCAGTCTTTTTCTTTCTTCATTTTCATCTTGGGCTCCCAATCGTCACGCAAAACAAGGGGTCCCAGGGACTCCTTCACTTACAGGATAGAGGGTCCTAGAGGCGGGATAAAGGGTCCCAGTGGCATTGAGAAAGCTAAAAAAGATTTTTTCTAGTGCATCCCTGCACATTCTTTTAGATTGTCCTTTAGAATTGTAGTACTTCATAGACCTCCAAATGGGGGTCCCTGGGAGCCCTGTTTAGTTTGTTTTTATACCTTATACTTCATCTCTTCCTTCCTTCTTTTCCGTCTTTTTCTTTCCTTGTTCTGGATTATGTTGCACTCATCCAGAAGGTCTGTGCAAAAACTTTCGTCAAATGTTATCATTTGATTTGATTGAGTAAACTGTGTGTGCGTGTGTGTGTGTGTGTTGCGTTCAAACGCGCGCATAAGGGGCATGGTTAAGCGCGCAAATTTGTTATGTGAACAAATGTGAGTGCGTAAGTGAAAGACTATGTTATGCAATGCTGCTTGAATCTACAACCGAGAATAAATAAGTTTTCCTCTCACATAAAAGATATCCATATTATGTGTCTCCCTGTATACATGTGAGAATCACTACCGCATTTTTTGGACTATGCGAAGGCGCATCCCTCAAATTGTTCACATCATTCAGATTTTGTTGTTATATTTCCTTACTGTATTTGTAGTCATATTATAAGTCTCAGTCTGGGAAAAATGTATCGACAAATAGTCCAAAAAATAGGTAACCAGATCATTTTTGTTTTTGTTGCTCTCTAGTCTTACAGAGCTTAATGTAGGATTTCTGAGAAAGGGGGTCAGTCCCCCCCTCATATCATAAAAAGGGGGTCACTCCCCCCTATCCAACCCCACATCACATACATAAGTTCTTATGTGCTTCAAACACATTGTACATTGCATCCCTGTCTCAATCTTCGTCAGCCACAGCCACTTTTTTAAGACAACCAGTCATTTTGGAACCGATGTTCCTTTGCACTGCCACTGTTGTCATTCTTTTCCGACGTTTTAGATGTAGAAGCCTTTTCTTCGAGGTCTTCACACTCGCTTGGAACAGGATTTTTTTTTCACTTTGCCTCCACGAAAATCAAAAAGGGTCCCTGCGCGCTTCATTTTGAAGAACATTCAAGATGGCGTCCGAAACTCTTGCAACTTCCTGTCGGTAGAACCAATGAAATGTCGAGAAACCCTTCACTCCTGCTCGATACTTTCAGTTTGACCAGACGACGGGTTTAGCAGACGACGAAGGTCTTCCCGCATCGATCGGTAAAAACAGCGGGCCGTTCTGCAAATGTGCGGGACTCGGCCTGCTCCCCGCGCCGATTATCACGGGAAGAAACAAAATTTTGGGTGATTTTACCAATCCCGCGCTCTAGATTAAGCTCTGGTCTTATTATCTTTTTTTATAAGAACAAGAGTTTGAAGAAAACACATGTGATCTCTAAGCACCTTGCCTGTCTAAGTCTCGCCATTTTCATCAATGCACAGAGTTCGTTATAATTCTTCCACAATGCTGCTCCTTTAAATTGGCGTCAATATTTTGTTTGATCACAATTTTTAAAAAAAGCAATTTGAAATCCTTTGTGACATTTGAATATCAAAACCTTTGCAACGTCTCACATGAAGGATACAACTCCGTTTGAATTCCTCCGTGGCATCTAGATTCAAAACCTTAACAAAACCACACACGAAAAATGACCCACGCAGTTTAAATCCACGACATTCCGGGTATCAAAACCTTTAACGAAAAAACCCAGCCTCTTAAGACTTGGCGAAATGTCTGGCTTTGGAACCCTTATTATCAACATTTCATTTTTTTTAATGAGAAATGACAAACCTTGAAGACTTGGCAAAATGTCTGGGTTTAGAACCCTCGCCAGCCTTTAACTTTCAATCAGAAATGATAAACCTTGAAAACTTGGCAAAACGTTTGGCTTTAGAACCCTCGCCAGCCTTTAACTTCCAATCAGAAATGATAAACCTTGAAAACTTGGCAAAATGTCTGGATTTAGAAACCTTTATTGCGAGCCTTTAATTTTTTTTTAAATCACAAAACATCAGCCTTGAAGACTCAACGAAAAGTTCATCTTTGGCACCTTGCTTGTCAGAGCTTCATCTTTCCTCATCAGCAGTAAGTAAGGAGGAGGTGTGTGTGTGTGTGTGTGTGTGTGTGTGTGTGTGTGTGTGTGTGTGTGTGTGTGTGTGTGAGATCAGTGGGGTGGGGCAGTATCTGCGGCAGTGGTGGTGGCGTCGGCGGCGACGACGACAGCGGTGGATTGGTTGTTGTCGGTGGTTGAATTGTCTCCCTTGATGTTGGTGTCGGGGGCGGTGTCTGTGGCGTCGTGAAGTTTCCTCAGCATGCTGACCTACTTTGGACAACACACACAGAGAGAAAATGCCACTGATTATTGATACAGACAGACAACATACACTTGCATGAGCATGTGCACACACACAGAGAGAAAATGCCACTGATTATTGATACAGACAGACAGACAACATACACTTGCATGAGCATGTGCACACACACACACACACAGAGAAAATGCCACTGATTATTGATAGACAGACAGACAGACAACATACACTTGCATGAGCATGTGCACACACACACACACACACAGAGAAAATGTCGCTGATTATTGATACAGACAGACAGATTGACAGACAACGTACACTTGCATGAGCATGCTCACACACACACACACACACACAGAAAATGTCGCTGATTATTGATACAGACAGACAGATTGACAGACAACGTACACTTGCATGAGCGTGCTCACACACACACATAAAATGCTGCTGATTATTGATACAGAAAGACAGATTGACAGACAACGTACACTTGCATGAGCATGCTCACACACACACACAGAAAATGCTGCTGATTATTGATACAGACAGATTGACAGACAACGTACACTTGCATGAGCGTGCTCACACACACACACACACATAAAATGCTGCTGATTATTGATACAGACAGACAGATTGACAGACAACGTACACTTGCATGAGCGTGCTCACACACACAGAAAGAGAAAATGAACAACACACAAAGAAAATCTGCATCGCTGGTATTTAATAAAGGACGAACATGCATAGAAACACGCTCAGCAACACACACAGAAAGAAAAAATGACACACAAAGAAAATCTGCATCGCTGGTTATTAATAAAGGACATGCCTAGAAACACGCTCAGCAACACACACACACAAGAGACACCAGTGTTAACTCTTATTCAAAATCAGGGGCTCAGAATCAACACACAAAATATGCCTCAAATTCATAAAAGAACAAATTGTAATGACATGCTTTAAAAGTATTCTTTCACACTTCACAATAGAGATGTATAGTGAGGATTTGTGAGCTAGTCGTTTAGAAATGTTTGCGTAAAGTGTATCTTGTTGCTGTCGTTTAAATGTTAGCATGAATCGTGAGTAAAAGCGCATCGAGTTGCTCAGGAAGATTATGCGCTATAAAAGCACTATTCATTATTATTATTAACCCTTTCCCCGCCAACGTCGCATTTTAGCACCACAATGACTTAACCCTTTCACCATCAAAGTCGCATTTTAGCACCACAATGATGTAACACCTATGTCACTAAAAGGCATCAAATTGGGGTCTATTATCCAAAGACCCTATTGTCTTAGTTTTGGGAAGTAAGGATAGACCTTATTTTATATACGTCACAGAAGAATCCCCAATACTGCAGATGGATTTTGTTCTCTACCCAGGTAAATTTAATGGACATTTTTGGTTGAAATATGGTTGGCGGTGAAAGGGTTAACACCCATGTCACTAAAAGGCATGAAACCAGGGCCCGTTATCCAAAGACCCTATTTTCTGAATTTTGGGAGGTAAGGATAGGCCTAATGTTATATCATTATGTCACAGGGGAATTAGCAATATTGCAGATGTTCTATTTTCTCTACCCAGTTAAGTTTCAGATCAGATCAGATCAGATAATAGGGACGAGATGATATAGCCGTTAGGCTTTTAAAGTCCCATAATTTTTTCTATAAAATGTATTTTGCTTCGTTGACAAGGTCGTCGATTGCTCAGTTTTTTGTTGATGAATTAATCATCATATTCATATATTAGTTTATTGCAATCGTTCCAATTGTCTAGCAGATTTTTGAAAGAGTTAGAACTCGGTGCTCTTTTAAAGTTAGTGGGTATGTTTAATGGTATTTTTTGGCTGAAAAATGGCTGGCGGTGAAAGGGTTAATGTTCCATATGGTCTCTCGACCGGAAGGACGTTAAGCATAGAAACACACACACACACAAACAACTTCCACACCCTCACCAAAGGATCAGAGGACTCCTCAGCACTGATCACATTCTCCTCCCCTTTGACGTTGGAAGGCGACGTCGACGATGACGACGGCAGCGTCTTCTTGTTGCTGCCTCCCTCCCCTCCCCCTCCCCCCTGGCCTACAACGGGGGATGGAGGAGGATGGGGGAGGGGGAAGGTGTCGTAACCGACGTCCTCCGGACGCACGGGCAGCAGTTGGCACTCCCCTCCCAGGCTGGCCCAGGGGTAGGTCTGTGAGGGCCACTCGGTGGGGTCTTCCCAGGGCGAACGTCTCCCGTACACCTAAAGTTTGAAACAGGGGTGATATTATGATAAAATCGTATAAATCCTATAAGTGTAGTGGCGCTCTGGCTGGCCCAGGGCTAGGTCTGTGAGGGCCACTCGGTGGGGTCTTCCCAGGGCGAACGTCTCCCGTACACCTACAGTTTGAAACAGGGGTGATATTATGATAAAATCGTATAAATCCTATAAGTGTAGTGGCGCTCTGGCTGGCCCAGGGCTAGGTCTGTGAGGGCCACTCGGTGGGGTCTTCCCAGGGTGAACGTCTCCCGTACACCTAAAGTTTGAAACAGGGGTGATATTATGATAAAATCGTATAAATCCTATAAGTGTAGTGGCGCTCTGGCTGGCCCAGGGCTAGGTCTGTGAGGGCCACTCGGTGGGGTCTTCCCAGGGCGAACGTCTCCCGTACACCTACAGTTTGAAACAGGGGTGATATTATGATAAAATCGTATAAATCCTATAAGTGTGGTGGAGCTTTGGCTGGCCCAGGGGTAGGTCTGTGAGGGCCACTCGGTGGGGTCTTCCCAGGGTGAACGTCTCCCGTACACCTAAAGTTTGAAAATATTATGATAAAATCGTATAAATCCTGTAAGTGTGGTGGAGCTTTGGCTGGCCCAGGGGTAGGTCTGTGAGGGCCACTTGGTGGAGTCCTCCCAGGGCGAACGTCTCCCGTACACCCAAAGTTTGAAACAGGGGTGATATTATGATAAAATCGTATAAATCCTATAAGTGTGGTGGAGCTTTGGCTAGCTCAGGGGTAGGTCTGTGAGGGCTACTCTGTGGGGCCCTCCCAGGGCGAACGCCTTCCATACACCTGGAGGATTCAAAGCATTATTTATAGTACTGAAATAATAATGTACACTAATATAACTGAAATTCATATATCTTCTTGTTCTTCTTCTCGTACATCAGAGGGACACCCCAGCATCCAATATGAAGGCGGCCGTATGTTGCAGGTCCTCCAGGCTTCCAAAGTGCCTCTGGGCCACAGAGACGTGGTCTGGCCAGGTCTTTTTTCTTTGCTGTTGGAACAGTGGACATGACTGTAGGGTGTGGTCACTTGTTTGGTTCTCAGTGCCACATGGGCACTTGTCTGATTCACTGATGCGTAGTTTGTTGAACAGGTGGTGTTTCAGACGATTGCGACCTGAATTTCATATAAATCTAATGGGGGGGGCTTGATTGGCCCAAGGGTAGGGTGTGTGTGTGAGGGCCACCTGTTGGGGTCCTCGGCAGGGCGAGAGCCTCCCATATACCTGGAGGATTGAAAGCATTATAGTAATAATAATGTATACTAATAACTGAATTTCATATAAATCTAATGGGGGGTGGGGGGGGGAGGTTTGACAAGCCCAGGGGTAGGGTGAGTCTGTGAGGGCCAATCGGTGGGGTCCTCCCATGGTGAACGTCTCCCATACATCTTGACAAATCAAAGCAATATACTGTAATAATGTACATGGACATTTTGGTATTTTCTTGGGGTTTGAAAGTCTGGGCTGTTCAGAATTCCTTCATTCTTTGTTTCCGTCAGTAGGCCCAGAATAGTCAACTAAATCTACAAACCCAATTGAATAGCTCGTCCGAAACACTTGCTAAGGGGAAGCAACTGGCCAGTGCCAAGAGAGTTCAACATTTGACTCTCACCTGCAGTTCCTTACGCACAGCCTCGATCATGTAGGGTATGATGGAGTAATTCCCCCTTTTTTCTTTAGCTGTGGGCTGTGGTTTTGTCTGGAGACGCACTGGCCTAGCCTGCCCTTGGTGGGGGCTGCTGGTTTCTGAGTGTGTGTCTTTTTGCCGGAGGGCTCTGCAGTCATGAAAAACGGGCTGGTATACCCATGGGGATATTTCGCAAGGACTCCTCTGCATTGTATCCGACGGTCACCAAGCTGGGATGTAGCTATGTGCCTCTGTATACTTAACGGAATGTTCCATGTGTGCCTGCTCCCCAGTAACACAACATGGACTTCCAGGGCTTCCTTTCCTTTCCGTATAGCAACCACAGTCACTTTTGACTATTACGACGCTGTGAACTTTTGGAGGATCTACGGGAATGCACGAGACAACAAACTATCAAGAAGAAAGTAGACAGGAGAAAAAGAAGAAAATAGGAAGCTTGGCCCAGCCAGCCAGGTCCCGCTGATTGGTCCCCAACATGATGCCGAGCCAAGCAAGAGAATGACCCAGCCAGCCAGGTCCCGCTGATCAGACCCCAACTACACCACCCCCCACCCACACACACACAGATGCATATCCACACAGATGAGGGCTGCTCTCATGTTAATAAGGCAGGTGTGGCTGGTGCATCTCTGGGTCCTATCAGCACCTTCGGGTGTTTCGTTTTCATTCCTAACATAATAAAATAAACGTAATACTAATATATTCTATATCAGAACATTAACAAAAAAACACAAGAAGTGGAAATAACTGTAAGGAACATTTATTTTACGAAGATATGTCGAGCTACTGCTCTTTTTCCATGCTCGTCTCCAGTAACATATTCTGCTACATATAAATCACCTGCAGTCCCTCACGCACAGCCTCGATGATGTAGGGCACAATGGAGTAGTTCCACAGGTCGGTGAACCACACCTGAGACCCAGCCATGTCCATGGGGCAGGGTAGGAACAGGCGAGGACCTGAACATACACACACAGTAAAAACAATGTTCAAAAGATTTTTTTGTACCTCCATACAAACTCACTATAGTGACATCCAACGAACTATGCGTCTCCAAAAATGTGTTAACATGAGCCTGCTCTTTAGGGATCCAGTCGATGGTGTGTACATCACCCCCCCATCCACACTCTTCTGTTCTCCATCTTCCCTCAATAACCCCCCACCCCCAGCTCAGTATGAGAGAAAATCCGTTCAATGTCCTCCGACCTAGAACAGGACATTTTTAATTATAAAAATAGTGGGACGATCCTGGAGGTATTGCATTACCAGGAAAAGTCCCTCTTTTTTGTTCTAAGTGAGTAACGTCTAATGCAGTTTCAGTGTCTCCCACCTCCTTCCTGAACAGTCACACTGACCAACGATAACATCGGAAGAGCTATGTGTCTCCAAAAACTTGTTAACATGAGCCCGCTCCTTAGGGCTCTAGACGATGGTGTAAGCATCACACGCCCATCCACACTCTTCTGTCCTCTACCTTCCCCCAATACCACCCCCCCCCACCCCACCCCACCTCAGTATCTCCATCCCCAGACCTATTTACCCTCTACACAAGTCTTGAGTAGTCTGGAGAGCTGAAATGAGTATTTTTGGCTCAAAATGTGTAGTTTTATTCATTAAACCATCAAACAATGTTCACTGAAAATGAGTAATTAGAGCATTATTTTCAATTTTGAAGAGTAGTAGAGGTCCAAATTGAGTAGAATACTACTCGAAAAGAGTAGAGTAAACAGGTTTGCACCCCCACCCCCTCCCTAAACAGCTTTTTAAAATCAAGTTAATGTCATTAACATCAAGACAGAAATTTCAAATTCTTTGTGTCATCACCATCAAGACATCAATTTTAACTCTCAACGCGCTCTCCAAATTCGTTGTATATATAGCCTTCACAGGCTCCTACAACGTACACGATCCAGATCCAGCCACACTCACCAACGGTGACATCGGAAGAACTGTGTGTCTCCAAGAACTTGTTGATGTGCACCCACACTTTGGGGATCCAGTCGATGGTGCGGTTCAGGTCGTTGTTCCGCACGCCCGTGCGGACCTCTGCCTCCACCAGCTTCCTGCGGAGGTAGCGGCCCAGGAACCCCTTGACGGGCTCCATGTGGTTGGCGCACAGCACCCAGCGGAAGTTGTGGTGCAGCTGGAGGTTGGTGGTGCTGCAGGTGGACTGGTTCATCGTGCCGATGATGTAGGGGCTGGAAACACGCACAGTTCATTTACAGTCAGGTTTCGTACGGATTTTTCATGCTAAAATTCACAAACTTTCAAAGACCTTTTCAAAGACCCTTTATCCTATTTTCAAAGACCTCTTACGACATACAATCCCAATAAAGTTTATAAACTGGAAAAAACCCATTCTTTTCTATTTGATGACGATTGCTTCGATCACAATCACTCAAGATGTAGCCAAAAGACCCAGATATAGCGAATGGAAGTAGCTCTCAACAAATCGAGGATGTCAGCTAGACAGAACAGAACTATATCGTCGAACCGTGGATATCAGAAAATAAAACCAAATTAAATGGCTTCTTTCTTAATTCTGGAAGCAAACAAAAAATGTTTTATGGCGTCAATGACTTTTTCACAAACCATTTCACAATTTCCACAGACCACAGCCTATTTTCAAAGACTTTCAAAGACTTGAATTGGCACTCCATTTCTCAAAGACTTTCAAAGACCTTCAAAGACCGTGCGAACCCTGACAGTCAGTTCAGTTAGTTTCGCCTGTCGCCCCTCCCAGGGCATAGGTCGCCAACAAGACCCCTCCAGCTGCTTCTGTCCCGGGCAATACTCTCCAGCTGTCCCCAGGTGAGGCCCATCTTCTTGGCACAGTTCATTTACATTATTACTAGAATCGGGGCAGTGGGTTGATGCCTCGTGCCTCCATACGGGGAGCTGGACGACCGCGCCCCCTCCACGAGGCTCTCCCCGTGGGGATACCGGGGGGGGGGGGGGGGGGGGGTCTTTCATAAAAATTAGTTCCCCCACCTTCTTAAAGTTCTGTGCTTGTAACTTCCTCTAATCTGCTACTCTCTTCGACTCTACCTTTTCCCTTTGCTTTCTCACTTTCTGTCATCTGCTATCTTTCTGACTTATTGGCCCATTCCCCTGGCTTTTAAAAAAACCCACTTTCAAATAAGTTTTCTCCTTTGAGCTCCTCCGAAATTGGAATGTGTCGGCTGTACGCAGCGGGGAGACCAGTGAAAACTGAAAACCGGACACATATGTACCTCACCCATTATGGCCATATGGCCTGGGGACGCAGAAGAAGAAGAAGATTACCTTAATTTTCGGACTACAATATATTATTATGAGAGATATTTAAATGCGACAAAATCGCTACTTAGCGCTGACATATATATGTCGGTGGAAAGTACTGAAGTATTATATATGTATGTCATATATATATGTCGTAAGCACTGAAGAGGTTAATGAGAAGTCCAAATCTGAAAATTGATGACTTGACCCCCATTGACCTAAAATTGCCCCTAGGGGGTGGGGGGGGGGGGGGGGGGGGGGGGGGAAGTGAGCCAGGGACAACATGACTCATTTTGTGGTGACGGGTCACAATAGGAATTGCTCGGAAATAAATAAGGGGAGTAATTTCATGGTGTGTGGGAGTCATCTTGCCTAATTTAATCAGTCAAACAGGGGAAGTTACTCTACCATCAGGTAGATCCCCAGCTCTCGCCTCGTGTGTTTGAGTAGACTTACATCACTTAGAACACCGTGTGACATTCTAAAATTGACGTCATTTATATTTTTACGTCACATTTCACAAGTTCTATCATTTTGTGGATACTCGCCGCCCCTCATTTCTCTAAAAAGAATGCTTGCAAGTCGCTGACTCGCATCCTGTGGCTTCAAGCTTCGCCGCCATGGTTGCTATGGTTTTGACCGAATAAGTCGAGGTAATCAATTCTAATTTTCAAGTGTGTGCATGAATGTTTGCATGTGTATGTGTGTGTGCGTGTGTGAAAGAAAAACGAAATGAAATTTTTATTCAATAAGGCCATTGCCCCATCTGAAGGAGCACAATTATAAACAACAGATTTGATCTGTCACAAGGAAAACAGACAGTATTATTAACAAGCAGATGCACGTTTTCAATAGAAATATGCACCAATGATTAATTATGAACTTTGCTTTGTGTAAAGCAAAGATAAAGAGAGATCAGTTTATCAATGTGTTTTGTGTAAAGTAAAGAGAGATCAGATTAATTTTTTTTTGTTTTTTTTAATAATTTCATCTCCGAAAATCATCTATTGACCAACTGACCATTTCTGATACTTGGCGGTGAGGAAGCCGTTGAAGACGTCGGCCAGCGATGTGACGTGGTGCAGATTGTCCAGGATGACCACAGCGGGCAGGGCCCCGGGGGACGTGGCCTCACACTGGTCAGCGATGTTGGTCAGGTATTGGCGCAGTTCTTTGGCCGACTTGTGGTCGACGTTGAACACTGCAACACTGCCGGCTGTCAGCTCCTTGCCTGACCTGGAAGAATACATGAGAAAACGAAAAGATAATAAAAATAGACAACATTCCCACTGGTCAGTAATGTTGGTCAGGTATTGGCGCAGCTCTTTGGCTGATTTGTGGTCAACATTGAACACTGCAACACTGCCGGCTGTTAGCTCTTTGCCTGACCTAGAAAATACATACAAAACAAAAAAAGATAATAAAAACCGAGAGAAAATAACAAACATTCCCACTGGTCAGCGATGTTGGTGGCCGACTTGTGGTCAACGTTGAACACCGCAACACTGCCAGCTGTTAGCTCCTTGCCTGACCTGGAAAAAAATACATGAAAAACAAAACGATAATAAAAACTGAGAGAAAATAACAGACATTCCCACTGGTCAGCGATGTTGGTCAGATATTGACGCAGTTCTTTGACCGACGTGGTCAACGTTGAATACTGCAACACTGCCAGCTGTTAGCTCCTTGCCTGACCTGGGAAAATACATGAGAAACAAAAAGATAATAAAAACCGAGAGAAAATAACAGACAACATTCCCACTGGTCAGCAATGTTGGTCAGGTACTGGCGCAGCTCTTTGACCGACTTGTGGTCAACGTTCAATACTGCAACACTGCCTAAGCACTGTTAGCTCTTTGCCTGACCTGAAATAAATCATAAACAGGCTGCTTCGACATACTCCAACCAGAACCAGAAATATCCATTTCAAAACTTTTTTTTTTTTTTTTATTAAAGTAGATTTCATAACAATTATAATAATCTAATAATAATTTAATTCATTTTAAAAAGTGACGCCTGTCCCTCGCGAGGCTCCAGGCGCCATTACAAAGATAAAAACCAACAGGTTTAAGAAAGAAGAGAAAGGAGACATACAAGATTAAAACATAAAAAAGAACTTTGACATCGTAAGAACAAGATATCATTAGAAAACATTAAAATTAATACATGCGGGGAACATATACCCCCAGCCCCTCCACTCTCTCACCACCCCCTTCCCCTCCCCCCTCCCTCACCCCGCGCTGTCTCCCCCCCTAAAAAACAACAACAGCAAAACACACCCTCCACTCTCTCTCGCGCCTTCTCACTCACACACACACAACACGCACTCACCTACACACACGCAATCACACACACAAGTTATTGGAGATAAGACATATCAGCAGGTTGACGGTTGATACACGTCAGATTAATCATGGTTAAAATAGGTATGGAATAAGAAGGTCTTCATGCCTGATTTAAAAGCGTTAAACGTTTGTGCATTACGAAGGGCTAAAGGTAACGAATTAAAAACAGTAGGGCCAGCAAAAGAAAAAGAACGCTTGCCATATGTCTCCAGGCGAACTCGCGGGATGGCCAAATGACCAGCGTCTGAGGAACGGAGATATCTCGATGGTGTGTATGGCACAACTAATTCTGAAAGATAGGAGGGAGCAAGATCGTGGAGGCATCGAAAACAGAGGGTGGCAATTTTGTATTCGATACGGGCTCGAACGGGAAGCCAGTGCAGCTCCCTCAAGAGAGGCTTTGCATGGTCGAATTTGCGTTTTCTGAGGACTATGCGTGCAGCATGATTCTGAGCTCTCTGCAGTTTGTCGAGAAGCGTGTTTGGGAGACCAAAAAACAAAGAATTGCAATAGTCCAGTCTGGACAAAACAAATGCTGACATGAGCTTTTTGGCCGCATCAATGGTAAGAAAAGGACGGATATGACCGATTCTGCGGAGCTCAAGATAGATGGTCCTGCACAGTAGCTTTATATGGTTCTCCATTGAGAGTACACGATCCAGATGTACCCCAAGATTCCTAACGGACTCGGCAAAACAGATGTCTTCACCAGACACAACAAGAGAACTGCTGTTGGAGACTGCTTTGAGCTGCCTGGACGTTCCAACTGGGATGACCTCGGTCTTCCCATCATTCATTTTCAGCTTGTTCACAGTCATCCATTGTTTGACAGATTCTATTGTCTGCTGAAGAGTGACAACAAGCTGGGGAAACTGACAGGGTTGTGCTGACTGATGCAGCTGTGCATCGTCAGCGAACATGTGATGCATAACATCAAACTGCCTGATCCACTGACTGAGAGGTTGAATGTACATTGTAAATAGCACAGGTCCTAACACAGAACCCTGAGGTACTCCATAGTTCAGAGAAACAGATTTTGAAACTTGATTGAGTACAACAACAGACTGGAATCGGTCACTCAAGTAAGATGTGAACCATTTAAGAACATAACCTGACAATCCAAAAGAGACTTGTAGTCTCTTAAGCAATATGTTATGGTCAAGCGTATCAAACGCGGCCGACAGATCAAGTAGGGATAGCAAAGATATATTACCATTGTCACAAGCAGAGAGCAGATCATTGACAACACGAAGTAAAGCTGTCTCTGTGGAATGATTTGCCTTGTAGGCAGACTGGAAAGGCTCAAGCAAGTCAGACCGACTCAAATGATTGAGCAGTTGACACAGAACAACCTTCTCCAAGATTTTAGAAATAAAAGGCAAATTTGACACAGGCCTGTAATTCTTCATTACGTTTGGATCGAGATTGGACTTTTTCAACAGAGGTGTCACAATAGCATTTTTGAAAGAAGAGGGTACAGTTCCAGTACTCAAGGAGTTATTGACAATGGTGGTGATAACAGGTATTAACTCATCAAGACACTGATACATGAGATCTGCTGGGATGGGGTCAAGGCTGCAGGATTTTTTGGGTGTATTAACAATAATAACCCTAACCTGCTCTTCTGTCACTGGTGTAAAATCAAGCATTGGTTTTCCAGTAAAGACAGAAAAATATGGGCTTCCACCTGCTTTGTCAAGTTCTGACCTGAGCTGTACAATTTTATCAGTGAAAAAGTCACATAACGCATCAGGTAACTGATCAGCTGGTATGTTGTTTGGTAGACTATTGTCTTTACCCTTCCCCGTAAGATGACCCACCAAACTGAACAAGGCCTTGCTAGTTGTGCATTCTTCTACCCTAGCGCTAGTGTGAACTGTCTTGACTTCACTGATCAAGTCCTTAGTGTCCTCTCTGCGTTGCTGAAACATATGTCGATGAACCACCAGGTGTGTCTTCCTCCACTGACGCTCTGCCTGTCGACGTTGTTGCTTGGACTGCTTCACTTCCAACGTGAGCCAAGGTGCAGAAGGCCGGTCTGTTACACAGCGAGTCGTAAGGGGAGCGTGTCTGTCGAGTACTGCTTTCAGACCCTGGTTGTAATCAATAACAGGGTCCTCCTCGCCAAACTGGAGTGTTGCCACATCATTTTTGAAGGTTGTCATGTTGACTGCGCGCAGGTTTCTTGACGTAACAGTACGTTTTTTTGGTCCAGGCTTTGCTATGTTCAGGGAAAAGGAAATGGGAAAATGATCAGACACTAGGTGGTCTGTCACACACAGGTCAAGGATTGTGTCAGAGTTCTCTTCCTCAACAATCAACCAGTCAATAATGTGGTGTGATTTGTGAGTGGGCTTGTCGATCAACTGACACATACTGTGAGTAGTAAGCAAGTCCTTTAACATCTTTATATGACAGTCTGAGGTAGAATCATAATGGAAATTGAAATCACCTAGGATGGCAGTGTTTGAGTTAGACAGTGCACAAGAGTCCAAAAGCTGTGGAATTATCAAGTGTACAAACTGAATTAGAATGATGCACAGTGTTTTAAGTGCTGTATGTCTGCTCGAACACATGAGTTGATAGGCTACGAGAGCTGATGGTAGAGTGACTTCCCCTGTTTGACCGATTGAATTAGGCAAGATCACTCCCACATACTATGAAATTACTCCCCTTAATTATTTCCAAACAATTCCTATTGAGTTCTGCCGAACTTTCAATCGCCTTGATTTTTGGAAGAAAGCAGTGTCACAAACTTTTCTATATGAGTAATGAATGAAAAAATAGAACAATGGCTCCCGCCCACCTGCGTGCGCATCTCGACCCTTCCAACGAAAGTGTCGCCATCTTAGTCAGATTTGTGTGTAAACAGGATGGAAGTTCAGTTTAACGTCGCGTATCGGCTTTCGCCATGTACGACGGGCTGAACAAACCAACCAGGGTATAAACAATAATTTATGTTCCTGAATCACTGTCTTAGCCAAAAGGCCGAGAAGCGATCAGAATTTAAACGTGTAAACAGCATCGATCGGGCATTTTTCAAACAAAGTTACTGACTAAGATGGCGGTCTCCCATACTATGGAGCGCTCCTTGTGGCCGGATATGACGACACGTGGGTACAAGCCATATTTCAAAAAACCGCGCCTCCTTTTGCAAGTTATTGATAGAAAACACATCTTTACTGCAAAATAACTGGGTTTTTTCCAATTTTATCAGCATTACAATGGGAATCCCTTACATATTTTTTTTTTTAATGCACATCCCTATTTACAATGAATGACTAACAAACTCCAATAAAATAAAATAACTTTAGCTTAGCTTACCCAGAGTAATGGGAGAAAAGCACCTGAAATACTCTTCAAGTTCAACATAATTGCAACCTCTGACAAAAGCTCTTGAGCCAACTGCCCTTCTCTTGTCTTGTCTGATCACAGAGTGAAAGTGAGCAGAAAAACATCTAGGCCTAGGTAAATTCTATTGGCTGGAAAGTGTTCACTCAAGTAACTCTTGTGTGTGAAGAGTCAGATAAAGATCTTCAAACAGGAAACCAAACTTAACTTCAACAAGGGAAATAATCCTAAGTTATTGTTGCTTGGTCATAGTCTACAAATACTAAAACAGAAAAAAATATTAATTTCCTTCAATCTCTTTTCTTCCCATACCCACTACCAACCCTGTCTAATATCTACTCTACCAAAAAGAAAAACAGAAAATATAACAGAAAGTATTAAAAATGACAGAAAATAAGAACACAGGATGATGAGCGTATGCGCACACACGCGCGCAAACACACACGTACAAGTGCATGCACATGCACACACACACACACACACACCACACTCCCCCTTACCCCATTTTCCCTTTTTGTTGAGTGTGTGTGTGTGTTTGTGTGTGTGTGTGCATGCGTGCGTGTGTGGTTCATCAATTTTCAATATTATCTTGTTTATGGCTTGCTTTATGTTTTGTTATGGATGTCTGGGTGCAAAAAAGTATACAGTAATGCTTATTCAATGTCCATCTGGAAATAAAATCTTGACTTGACTTGACACACACAGGGTATGTACCGTTTCACCCTTTTTTTTTTAGTTCACCCTGCCAGGGCGAAACGGAACTCTATCAACCCTGCAGTGACCGTGCTATCTCATTCGCCCTATTCCCATCATGCCCAGTTGCTCACGTTAACTTAGGACACTGCTTTCACCGCCAGGAGGCAATTAAACCAGTAGGGGCTTAGCGTGTGATATTCTCAGTTGGGGGAAGTGAGAGAGAGAGGGGGGAGATGAGTCCATCTTAGTTGGGGGTAGTGAGAGAGAGAGGGAGGGACTCATCTCCCTCTCTCTCTCTCACTACCTCCAACTAAGAATATCATGCGCTAAGCCCCTACTGGTTTGACTGCCCCCTGGCAGTGAAAAGTGCGCCCTAAGCTGCTCATTGCTATGCATCTCTTGTGTGAGAATATGCTGAACAGTTTGACTTGTTTTCATGTGTTTCAATTTCACTGTTAAAAGTGATCCCTTGTTTGCTCTCTGCAGCTGCAGCCAAATCTTTCATTTGCTCAGTGCAGCTGGAGTCAAATTTTGAGCACAGACTGATAACATTCATTTCTTGTCATGCGAAACCAAACCTTTTTTAAACAAAATCAGTTTTGAGCACAGGATTCAAAACTCATTTATTCTCCTGTAAAACCATATATTTTATGAATAAATGTGGATTTTTTTTCCATGAGCTCTGTTGAACTCTACTGACTGCTAGCGAGAGGCAGAGAAAATGGGAATGGGTGAAACCGAGACAGGGCGAAACAAAAATTCATGTAAACGTTGGGGCGAAACGTGAAATGGACATGAGCGAAATGGGATGCCCTCCACACACACACAGACACACACACACACAAAATCGCTAATGATCCAAGTCACGTTCTGTCGCATTGCTATGAATTATTGCCATCTGATAGACGGTTCCGCACTATTCGTTGTAGAACAATTAGAAATTCAGCTAGTTTTGTCCCTAAGTCAGTCGAACTTCTGAACAAGATCTCTGCTAAGACCAAATAATTAGGAATTATATATTAGCTTAGGCCTAGAGGTATATTTGGTCAATCTGTACAGTAGTGTGTGTGTGTGTGTATGTGAGTGTGTGAGCATGCATGCGTGGGTACGTGCGTGCGTGCGTGTGTGTATGTCTGTCCGTATGTCTCAATGCCTGTGTGTGTATGTGTGAGAGAGAGAGAGAGAGAGAGAGAGAGAGAGAGACAGACAGAGAGAGAGACAGATACCTGAGACGGAGAGAGGAGAGAGAGCCAGGTAGGGAGGTGCATGAAATGTTGGGAACAGGAAGGGACCCAAAATATGTGAAAGCTTGGGGTGACTTGGAGAGGGTGGGGGTGAACAAATGAATGCGATAATAGAAATGGTGGGAAAGAGGGCAGTTCTTAATGTTTTGATAGTCGCTTGTATCGACCCTAACTTATGTTCAATGTTTTTGCGAAGCATGATTTGTCATGCATTTTTCCTTAGTTTTGTTTCCATTTTTCATGCATGCAAATGTGTTTCTTTGATTGTATTGTGCTTGTACGAGACCACACTGTAATTTCACCTAACGTGATAATAAAGTATTTTTGACTTTGACTTTGACTTGACACACACACACAGTGACAAACAGTTGTTACCTGAGCACCAGGTGTTCGGCCAGTTTCTGAGCCAGGACATGCACGCACGCACGCACACAGGTGTTCAGCCAGTTTCTGAGCCAGGTAGGTTTTACCCGTGCCGCTGGGTCCACACAGGATGATTCACACACACACACAAAGTGACAAACAGTTGTTACTTGAGCACCAGGTGTTCGGCCAGTTTCTGAGCCAGGACACGCACGCACACACACACACACAGGTGTTCAGCCAATTTCTGAGCCAGGTATGTTTTCCCTGTGCCGCTCGGTCCACACAGGATGATTCACACTCTCTCTCTCTCTCACACACACAGTATACAGCTCACCTGAGCACCAGGTGTTCGGCCAGTTTCTGAGCCAGGTATATCTATAGGTTTTCCCTGTGCCGCTCGGTCCACACAGGATGATCAACACTCTCTCTCACACACACACAGTATACAGCTCACCTGAGCACCAGGTGTTCGGCCAGTTTCTGAGCCAGGTATATCTATAGGTTTTCCCTGTGCCGCTCGGTCCACACAGGATGATCAACACTCTCTCTCACACACACACACACACACAGTATACAGCTCACCTGAGCACCAGGTGTTCGGCCAGTTTCTGAGCCAGGTAGGTCTTTCCCGTGCCGCTGGGTCCACACAGGATGATGCGGCGGTGCTCCAACAGCAGGGACAAGTAGCGCTGGATCATCGACTTGGGGATCATCGTCTCGAAGGCTAAGGAATCCACGCTCTGCTGGCGGGTACCTGAGGTCATAAGTTATAAGTTTTTTTTTTTTATTGCCCACTGGCATTGTACAACACACATGGAAACTTGTCTTCCACCGTGTAAAATAAAAATATTAAATAAAAGTATGAAACAGAAATTTACATTAACAAATATGTAACTCTCACACCACACCCAGACATTCATTCGCTCTCCGCTATCTTGCTCACTCATCATGCAGCCCACCACCACTTCCGCCTTCATTTTTAACCCTTCCTTTTCTTTTTTCCTTCCTTTCCTCCTTTTTTCCTTGTTCCTTTTCTCTTTTTTTCCCTTTTCCGAGGTAGGAAAGGAAGAGACAAAAAAGAGATAAATTCTGTAGTCTTTCGTTTATCTCGTCTTCCTAAGACAAATTCACGTTTCCGAGAGCTAAGGAACTCACTGCTATTGGGTATCTGCATGGGGAAAGGAAGATAAAACAAATTGCTTACCGGGCATCTTTTTGAATAATTGTACATTCAAACCTCTATGCAAGACCCTCTGTTAAAAGACCTCATCTAAACAAAGGCTGATTTTCTTGGTGCGGATGTTGCATCTTAACGTATTTTTCGGACAATAAGGCGCACCCCCCAAATTTTACACAAAATTAAGATTTGTTTCCTTATTGTTCGTTACTACCAATTTAAGGCCGATTTTTCATGACATTTTTTAAAAGTTTTAAAATAGATTTTTGACTGTATTTTAAAACACATCTTCCTGTGGTAAATGAAAAGTATGAAAAAAAATGCAATTCTCAAAAACTAAGCATTGGGAACTTTTTTTTTTAATGCTTTAGAAATCCAGTAGAAAATAGTAGTATCCAGTAGAAACTCCCTTGACACAAATCTCAGTTTCCACTAGCGGTACTGCATGAGAACTGTAACTTTCCTCTACTAACATACATAAGTTGGCTGCTCAATTCAGAGTTCTAGTTTACTCATTTCACTCCATTGCTTTCACAGTTTGCCTTTGAAAAAAGTTGACACAAGAGCAAGCATATGTAGGACAACCTGAACCCTTTCGCCGCCAGCCATTTTTGAACCACAATTTTCCATTAAACTTGCAAGGGTACAGAAACGAATTCATCCGCAATATTGGGGATTTATCTGCGACATGTTTAGAATATGGCTTTTCCTTACCGCCCCAAATTAAGAACACAAGATCACTGGATAACAGACCCTGATTTCAAGGCTTTTAATGACATGGGTGTTAAATCATTGTGGTGCAAAAATGCGACATCGGCGGAGAAAGGGTTAAAAGATCTTTAAAAACAAGAAATATTTGAGTAAGAAAGAAAAGCCTCACTAACAGTCATGTGCATTCCATACCTACTTTGCTTATTTAAATTTGAACTGAGTTGCATGAACATTTTTTATTATTGAAAAAAAATCTAAGTTCTATAAAAACTTGCAACTGTAAAACCTCCCCAAAAAACACTGATAAAATCGCAATTTTTCGGTTTATTCTTAAACCTTCAATGGGCAAAGCACCAGGGCAACTTTTTTTTTTGTAACTGTAATTGCATGTACAATTTAATTTCCTTACGGATGCTTGAATTTGAATTTGAACACGAGGATTGTTTTCAAGACATCAATGCATTTATTTATCACAATCAACTAAGTAAGTGTTGTATAGGTTATCAATGGTTTGATTTCATTCGGAAAATGAAACACGACCAAATCGTCCACACCTTTCAAGCAGATACCAATCTGTGTTGTATCCCCAACCAAGTAGCCAATCGGAAGCAGCTCCGGCACTTCAGAATCTGTGGACACACACAAATTTCAAATCTTATTTTCGCATGCGTACGACTTTCTTTTAGAAGCAAGCAAACCAACAACACCCCAGGGCACTGCTTGAACGTAAGCATGTGAGATCACATTTGTGACCTAGCACCACGAAAGGGACATTAAGTTGCTGGGCTAGTTTCTCACAACAGGCCTGCAAAGTCAAAAATCTCATTTTTGTCAATTTTGAGTTATGCGTATTTTTGTTTTCTCTAACATCTTATCTTTCATATTTATAAAGGATAATCTTCAATTATGGTCTCTAAATGGTCTTATAAGTGTGTTAAAATGAGTAGGTCAATGCATTTTCTTCAGCTAGGCTAGATTTTAGACAGTTTTCTCAAAATGGCCGACGCTCACCCTACTAACTTTAAATGCTCATAACTCTGGAATAGAGCATTTGCCACGAGTGTTCGTTCTCTATACTAGACTACTAATTTGCCCGCACTCGTTCTGCCCGAGTTATGCTGACCTTTTCCTGATGGTAGAGTAACTTCCCCTGTTTGACCGATTGAATTAGGTGAGATCACTCCCACACACCATGAAATTACTCCCCTTAATTACTTCCGAACAATTCCTATTTGAAAACCCTCTTCCTTTGGCTCACCTTTAGTGCGTGTGATTTCTCCCAGGTTGTAGGAGTACACACTCTCAGCACTCAGACCCAGGTTAGTGACTGGGTCCACCCGCAACACGTATTCCTGTCACAGGAAGACAAACAGCTATAATGCATCCAAAGATTTCACTCATTCAAGTCGTTCCAGCCATATATGTGCAGAATTAATAGCAGACCTGTTTACCCTTATAATGAAAAACCCGGAATTTGCCACACAAAAAAAATGGAATTTGAGAACAAAAACCGGAATTCACATGATCTGTACACGACTCGTGATAAAGCGGTTTCTTCTTCTTCTCCTTTCCGCGTACATCGGCGTCGATTTTCAATATTGTGATGATTTCTTGGCTCAATTTTGCCAGAAACGTTTTATTAGTAAATTCAGTCACTAATTCTTAGTCAATTTTAGTATAAAACAAGCTTGAAAAAGCGAAATACCTGGAAATGTCCATGATGGGACAGAGAAAAATCACTTGGCCGCGGATCGGCGGATGCCAAGTTGCAACTCGGTGCCATCGCGATCAATTTTCACTTCATTTTCCGTTGAAAACTTCAAAATTCCCACTTCGTATTTTCCAGTGATAATATAATCTAAATGGACTCATTTCAAGCCCTAATTACAATCTCTACCATTAAAAAAAACTGCCTGGAAAGCTCTTCAAATCGACAGTAAAATTTCTGGCCGCCATTTGCTCAGTCCCGAAATAGATCGACCAAAATAAAAACATTATTTTACCCCTTTAACCAATGAAAATGCAGCAATTAATGCATGTGACGTCAAGCACAACCCCTTTTCTGATGACGTAGCGTGTTAGGTACATGATTCGGTCAACCCTTGGGTCTTTTCCTACGAACGGAAACAAATAATAGACGGTTTTTCGAAATCCCGGAATTTTCAGCGTTCACCCGGAATTTACTATTTTACCCAGAATTTTAGCAAATTTCCAGAATAATTCCGGCAAAACCGGAATGGTAAACAGGTCTGTAATAGATAGCTGTCAATGTGATGCATTTGCTTCAAGGGAAGTAAATCTATGTGCACACCACACCTTGGTCACTTCTTAACTCGCTTTGTTCCCTTAGACAACAATTTTGCCTCTGACTTTGCTTTTGTAGTGGTTTGTTGTGGGTAAACCAATCGGTGTGGAGAGTTTTTCTATATATATAAAGTCTATATATAAAAAAAGTCTGATCTACCACTCCCCAATGTCTAAACCTGAAGTAAAAACCTGTAATCTTCTTTCATTTCTCCTTTTGTTTATGTATGCTTTGTTTGTGTGCATGGCTGGAGTGATTTGTGATTTTTTTTTTAATAATTCAAAATTGTTGCGATGCGAATGAGTAAAAACAAATTGTAAGTTAAACATGCAACTTTTACGCACAAAGATGGTTGCTTAACCCCCCCAAAAAAAACCCACCCCAACAAAAGGGTAAACAGTTGTTTAATCAAAGGATGAAATAGTGAGGCCAAGAGAGGAGATAATGAAATTGAACAAAGGGGGAAAACTCTCTTTCTAATTCACTTTCTAATTGGTATCGTAATCAACTTTGGTGGAGGGGAGTTAATTAGAAAGAGAGTTTTCCTCCTTTGTTCCATTTCATTAAACAGTTGGTTGTTTTTTTCAAATAGATTGAGAGAACAGCAGGGAAGGGGGAGACAAACAGATAAAGACAAAGAGACTGAAAGACAGACACATAAGACATATGGAAAGAGAGAAGAAAACCCCCACAAATATGATGTGAAATTATTTCATATGCCTGGCTACCAACTCGAGCACATCATCAACTCTTCTAGCAGCATGGGCAAATATATTCGCACCAAGACATCACTCTACACTTATTTCAATCTGTATCGTTAAAAATTCAGGACATTCCTGGAGTTGCACTGCCTCCGGGCATTGCCTCCAGGATCGTTCCCACCATCTTTATATCTACTAATGTCCCATATGTGTCTGTTTCAGACCGGAGGACGCTAAACGGATTTTCATTCACTCTACACTCCCACCTAGTGCAAAGACCTTCACTGCCAAGCACCCTGCCTTGTGTTTGTCTGTTTTTAGAGCTTCTGTCACTGTTTCTGCCGTTAAAGCAATGCAAGCGCGCTCAAACAGAATAGTTACTCTCCTCTTGTCGGTTGAGATGCAACGGACAACCAAGAACGCTAGAAGACTGAAAAGAAGGGAGAAAAAACATATATATGTACACAGACTTTGCTTTTGTAGTGGTTTGTTGTGGGGGAACCAATCGGTGTAGAGAGTTTTTTTAAAAATAAAGTCTATATAATTATAAAAAAGTCTGATCTACCACTTCCCTATGTCTAAACCTGAAGTAAAAGCCTGTAATCTTCTTTCATTTCTCCTTTTGTTTATGTATGTTTTGTTTGTGTGCATGGCTGGAGTGATTTGTGAGTTTTTTTAATAAGTTCAAAATCGTTGCGATGCGAATGAGTTAATTTATCAAACTGTTATAAAAATCAATTCACAAACTTGCTCCTCCAAAAGCAGACAGACTACAGATTTACCTTCAATATTTTGCGGATGATGTTGTCCAGAATGTCCCACTTGGTTTTTCCGCTCACTGACAGAGAGCCTATCAACACTTCAGCTGGCTTCTGAAATCACACACACACACACACACACACAGTCACACGATGAACAAGTTCTAATAGGAATTATACGGAAATAATTAAGGGGAGTAATGTCATGGTGTGTGGGAGTGATCTCACCAAATTCAATCGGTCAAACAGGGGAAGTTACTCTACCATCAGGTAAATCCCCAGCCCTCGCTTCGTGTGTTTGAGGAGACAAGCAGCATGTAGAACGCAGTGCGTCATTCTAAAATTGATGTCATTTATATTTTTACGTCACAGTTTGCAAGTTCTATCAGTTTGTAGCAACTGTTCACCCCTTATTTAAAATTAAAAAAACTGTTTGCAAGTTGCTGACTGGCATCCTGCGGTTTCAAGCTTTGACACCATGCCGCCATGGTTGCTGTAGTTTTGACTGAGTAAGTCGAGGTAATCAACTCTAATTTTCACGGTCCTCTCCCCTAGCTTTTTCCGAAAATCGTCTATTGGAAATAGAATTCATAAGCAGCAATAGTCACTATACTAATCATTTTATACCATGACTTTTCCTTATCATTCTTTTAACTATAAAACTTGAAAACCCTCTCGTTTATTGTAATATAGTGGGAGTCTTTTGGTTTTAAATATACCTATTGTTTTATAATGATTCACACACATTTGCTCATAGATAGGCCTAGATTTACCAGATTCATCTCCGTATCAAAAGTTAATATTTCAGAAATCTGAGCTCTACCTTATGCAAGCAAAATCTCAATTTGTGATAATTTGAAAATCTCGATTTGCAAGAAGTGTATTTTACGAACTAGAAGGCGCACGCCCCAGTTTTACAGAACATTTGGATTTCGTTATTAGTAATAATAATAATAATAAACGGACACTTACATAGCACTTTTTATCAAGCACAAAGCGCTTTACAAAAAATGTCATATTTTCTGACTATTTCATTGGTTAAAATATAAGGCGCATGGTTCTCAAGTCAGGGGGGAAACAAGTATATCGCCGTATAGTCTGTAAAATCCACCATGCCTAATTTTTCAATCAGTCTTCTTCTTCCAGTAATGTCCACCTGCCGTTTATCGGCAATTGTTGACATATACAGGGGTTCAAAGATGAAGATGCGCAGCAAGGGATGAGATAGGATTTGAGAAATATATTAGATATTAGAAAAGCGTTTGTTGTTTACAATGATATTGACGGGATATGAATCGTGTCACACAAACTCAAACTTAAATTGATCTTTCTTTCTTCCTTTTTGTCTATAATTCTTCGTTTCAGGTTTGCTCTCTATCTTGCAGACAGAAACGCTTTTGCTGCCAGTTTAAAAAAAAGTATCTTTATGTTGATTATTATGTTAAACAAAGAGGTCACCTCCAGGCCCACTCTGGCGGGGTCAGGGTTCGACCCTTGGTACACGGTGATGGTCACTCTCTTCCCATCACGGTCATTGGCCGCCGTCTCTGCTAACAACATGTCTGAAACACAGTAGCAACGATCATGTATGGTTCATCAACATATCAATCACAAAGCAACCTACAGTGTGCTGACTTTTCTAACGATTACAGTCAAACCTCTATTTTAAGACTTCTAAAATGTCCAGAATAATCGGTCTTACATTGGAGGGGTCTTATAATGGAGGTGGTCACTGGCAGTTGAAGAAAAAGTTCTTCACAGATAACTCTCTTCTCCATGCACACACACACAAAAAGAACACATGAAAACTGATTAGATGCTGGAAAAAAAATCATATTCAACATCATATGATCGTGCAATCGAGATTGCAGTTTCACCTCGCCAACTTATTTTAATCACCCTCACTCTCTCCTCCAATGTCATGCTTTACCTTCTTGCTCCGCCATCTTCGTTTGAACAAGGGAAGTGACTCTGCTTTCGAGTCCTTGACCGGAACATACACATATAGTTGTTTCCCTTTGCTAGAAGTGTATGTAGCAAAGAAAAGTCAAAGTAAAAAACGACAAAATGGAGGTCGTAAGTCGCGTTTCAGAGGAAGTCCTTTAAGAGAGGTCGTTTATATTTTTAAAATGCCAAAAGATTCGGTCTCAAATGAGGGGTGGTCGCTTAACAGAGGGTCTTAGAATGGAGGACTGACTGTATTGCTCATCAACTAAAAATGAGCAACTCTCGCAAAAGTTACATCAGTGTAAAGGCAGCTACCTATCCTGTTAGGAAGTAGCTCACAAAATACTTGCTAGAAAACCGAGCCAACTATAAATAAGAAGGCCTACTTTAGCTATCATCCGTGACAGAAAAACTAATGTGGGCAATTGGGCCCAGATAAGTTACCATAAGGCAATTTAGTCATACAAATTCATGGTCTTCGATGTGTTGCAAGACTACAAAGGCATAAAGCATAGCATCAGTGAAATTCAAAAACCTCGTATCTTGATTTTTGTTTTTTTTGAGTAAGATAGTCAGCTCTCTAATTTTTCCACCAAAAGCTCGTATCTCTAACGACTTTCTATTTGGAGTAAATGAGGCTGTGTAAATAGAACAAAAAACTTGTAAGTTCCAAATTCAGATCTAGATAAGGACAAAAACCTTGTAACTTCGATCTTTTCAAGTATATAAATAAATTTTAAAAAAGAAATAATTTTAACAAAATGCAGGACTAAACTCACAATGTTGAACACCATATTCACCAGTTATTCAATTGTGGTAATCGCGGTTAATTTTTGAAACAGTTTTTTTTCATTTTTCTAAAAAAACTATCAAAATTGAGATACAAGGTTTTTGAATTTCACCCACGATAGACCACTATCAACAGAAACAGCAGTACTAGTGCTACCAGCCACTAACCCAAACTGGTGTGTTCGGTCAGACTGATGGATCGCTCCAAAGAATCGCTGCTGGCGGCCCGTGCGTGGTGTGAGAGGGGGGAGGAGGCGGAGACGGACTGGGGGAAGTTGATGGTGCGGTTGGACGTCATCAGTTTGTGCAGCCGGTCGTTGTCCGCCTTCAACGCATTCATCTCATTCTGAAAAAACACAAACAACTAATAAAATAATAATAATAATAATAATACATAGTATTTATACAGCGCCTTTCTTTAGAATTAAACTCAAGGCGCTCACATTCACTGATTCACACGCAATTTGGGCTAACATACACATTCATTCAATCATCATCTAATTAATGTGAAAAGTTAGAGAGAGAAAGCTCTTTGAAACAAGTGAGTTTTCATTTGGGTTTTGATAGCGGGAAGTGCTGAATTGTGACGGAGGTGAACAGGCAAGGAGTTCCAGACAGTGTAAAACTGCATTGTCCAAAAGACTTTAAATTCACTTTAGGAACTTTCAACAGTTTGGCATGGGAAGATCGGAGTGAGCGAGAAGGAGTGTAAGTGTAGAGAGCACTTGAGAGGTAGGATGGTAGGGTCTGTTCAAAGTGGCGGAATGCAAGGACTGCCAGTTTGTACTCTAAACGAAACTGCACTGGCAGCCAGTGCAGCTCCCTGAGGAGTGGTGTGACATGGTCACGCCTTCGCTTTTGGAATGTGAGCCGAGCCATGTTGCTTTGGATTCGTTGTAATCGATCAATTTCTTCCTTTCAAAAACCAGTGGTTACTTATCTTCTTCTTTCTCGATCGCTCAGACAGCTTCCTGTCAATCATGAGCGCTGATGTGTCATGCTGCCATTATGTGCCTAAGTAAGAAACAATTAGGCCCAGCATGTCCCGACTTCAGCTGGAGGAAATCTTTTTGACAGTGTTTCTTGAGAAAAGGCATGAGAATGGCAGAGTCAAAGAGAGTGAAAGATTAGAGGAAATTACAAGCACAAAAATTCCAGAAGGTGGGGGAATATTTTATACAAAAGAACCCCCTGGTATCCCCACGGGGGGGTACATTGTGATAACAAAATCAAAGCACCAGCAGGTATTCATCATGAGGTAGACACTGAATTCTGTGAAGCCAAAACATGTACATACCAAAGTGCATGTTTTGGGACAAGGCAATGCTGTTCTTTTGTTAGTGAACTGTTCTTTTTGTCCTTTGCCGAACTACGTGTTTTTTTCTTCGTTTTTTTCTCTGTCTGTCCCAAGGATATCTCCCGAACCGCTTGACCGAATCGCTTCAAATTTTGTGTGGTGGTGTGTCCCCATGAGAGGAAGGCATCCGCGCAAAACGTTTCGCCATCCTGACCTTGACTTTTGTATTTTCATATAAATATATTTTTTTAATGTATGATACAAACCATCAAGCAACAGACAAAAACAGCAACACACTCACCTTCATTTTGGTCATGGTTTCCCTCAGCTGCTCCAACTGGTGGGCGGAGGACAGGGCTTCCAGTCGAATGTCCGTCAGCTTGGCGTCCTTCTCCCTCAGCTGCTGCTTCAGATTGCCCACATCTGCTTCGCTCAGTCTGGAACAATAATGTTGATGGAAAGATTGATTGATTGATTTAATTTAAAGTCTGTTCACACAATGGTGATATTAGGTTATAAAATAATTTATTATTATTTTTTTCTTAGTGTGTGTGCGTGTGCGCGCGTGTGTATGTGCGTGTGTGTGTATGTAAATATGTGTGCGTCTGTGTGTATGTAAATATGTGTGCATGTGTATGAGTAAGTGTAACTATGCATATGATTTTATGTCTGTGAATGAGGAGAACAAACAACAACAAATCAATAGAAAAAAAGAAAGAAAAAAGAGTGACAAAGAAAACAAAATAAAAGTTAATTAACTCATGAGCTATAGTAATCTAGCAATTCCAGAGCTGGATAAGACTGTAGATATGATTCATGAAATCATGTTTATTATGTGTGTACTCCTATTTTTTATTCCTGGTAGGCTGTGTACACACATAAGCGGATATTCTGTGCGGAAACCCGTGCGCAATCCATAAATAAGTGAAACAAAGAAGGGAACGGATTTGTGCGTGTGTCCGAATTTCCCCTATATGCGTAAACTTTTATCCTTCTTTCTTCCACTTATTTAGGGTTTTCCGTGCGGAACTTATGTAAGATTTTCTTCACTCATTCTCAGAGTTGTTGTTTGAGAATGCCTACGTCTGCTTCCTCAGTCGGTTTGAGAATCCCAATAATGTTTATTGTGTGTGTACTCCTATTTTTATTCGTGTTAGTGTAAGATTTTCTACACTCATTCTCAGAGCTGTTGTTTGAGAATGCCCATGTCCGCATCGCTAAGTCTGGAACAATGTTGATGAAATAATGTTTACTGTGTACTTTTTATTTGTGTTAGTATAACATTTTCTTCATCGCATTCTCAGAGCTGATGTTTCAGAATGCCTACGTCTGCTTTGCTCAGTCGCTTTGAAAATGCCTATGTCCGCATGCTCATGTCCGTTTGAGAATGCCTATATGTCCGCATGCTCAGTCGGTTTGAGAATGCCTACGTCTGCATGCTCAGTCAGTTTGAGAATGCTTATGTTTGCATGCTCAGTCGGTTTGAGAATGCCTATGTCCGCATGCTCATGTCAGTTTGAGAATGCCTATGTCTGCATGCTCAGTCGGTTTGAGAATGCCTATGTCTGCATGCTCAGTCGGTTTGAGAATGCCTATGTCTGCATGCTCAGTCGGTTTGAGAATGCCTATGTCTGCATGCTCAGTTGGTTTGAGAATGCCTATGTCTGCATGCACACCATACCTTGGCAACTTCTAAACTCGCTTCGCTCCCTTAGACCACACTTTTGCCTCTTGCAATGCGTTTGTAGTGGTTTGAAGTGGGGAAACTAATTGGCTGTAGACCACACTTTTGCCTCTTACAATGTTTTTCCTATATGTAAGAGTTTTTCCATATAAAGTCTATATATAAAAGTCTGATCTACCACTTCCCTATGTCTAAACCTGAAGTAAAAACCTGTAATCTTCTTTCATTTCTCTTTTTTGTTTATGTCTGCTTTGTTTGTGTGTATGACTGGAGTGATTTGTTGTGATTTTTTTTTTTTTAACCCTTTTGTCGCCAGCCATTTTTCAGCCAAAAAATACCGTTAAGCTTAACTGGGTAGAGAAAATAAAATATCAGCAATATTGCTAATTCCTCTGTGACATATACAACATTCGGCCTATCCTTACCTCCCAAAATTAAGAAAATAGGGTCTTTGGATAACAGGCCCTGTTTTGATGCCTTTTAGTGACATGGGAGCTAAAATGCGACATTGGCGGTGAAAAGTTAATCATTCAAAATCATTGCGATACGAATGAGCTAAAGAAGAACTGAGTAAGTTGAGTACTCACGCCCCTGAGGAATGGGAGCTCTTGAGGGTGGGCGTGGCGCCGGGCATGTGACCGATCTGCAGCAGGGGGGAGTTGGGGGCCGAGGCGTTGGTCCTCAGGAGGCGGGGGTCCACGTCCACGTCGGAGAACGACCCCCCCGCCTTGTTCCTCTTGGGCTTCTTCCCGGAAAACGCCTTGCTGAACGAGCTGCGCAGCTGTGGGAATCACAAACATATTTTTTTTACTTTACTTCTTAAAGGGACATCCTGAAGGATGAGTTTTTGTAAGAAACACGTCGAGATCACCAGGAAAACACCCTTTACAGAGATCGCAACACCCACTTTGCTCTGGTTTCCTAGAAATCAAACCGTCAAATTGGCGATTCCTCCTTAGTTGAGGTGCTGAAAGTCAAATTTTTTATTTTTATTTATCTTTTTTAAAATTTTCATGCAGTTTATCTAAAAGAGTTTCGCTCACAACAAAGGAAATAGCTTTTAAAAAATATTTTTTACTGCACTGCAAAAAAGAAAAAGCTTCAACCACAATGGGTTTGGCCCCCACCCACCCCATCCAAAATGGCTTCTCTCTCCGGCACCTTCACCAAGGAGGAATTGCCGTTTTGATGGTTTGATTTCTAGGAAACCAGAGCAAAGCGAGTGCTCCGATCCTGGAAAAGGCTGTCTTTCTGGTGATGTCAACGTGTTCCTTGCAAAAACTCATCCGTCAGGGTCCACCTTTAAAGTCATCTCCATGAATGTGATTAAAAGCATTTTTTGTCCTAAAAATATAAAATTAAAATGATCCCCTGCCTTTTGGGGGGGGGGGGGGGGGGGGGGGGGGGGCGCAGAAAATGTCTTCCTAAAGGAGCAACTAAGCTGTACATATAAAACAAAATCAGCAAAATATATACCCCTTTTTCAATGTGTATGTCTAAGCAAGCTCTTAAGATTTAAGCTCTAAAGTGTGTACAATTACTTCTGTATAAAGAAGTTGGTCACCACCACAGAAGAAGAAGAAGAAGAAGAAGAAGAAGAAGAAGAAGAAGAAGAAGAAGAAGAAGAAGTCATGAAGTCTAAAAGAATAAAACCAAGTATGAAAAGGACCTCCCTACTTTGTTGTTCTTGAATTTGAAGGTGGGTGGGTTGAGTAGTCCAAAAACTGGAAGCCAAAGGTTTTGACACTCGACTCCAAAAACTGGAAACCGCAAGTTTCGGAAACCCCCCCAACCAGATTTCCGATATGGTCTGGACAATTAGTGTCCCATGTACATACAACTCTGTAAATCTATGTAAGCATAATGGTTCGACAGCTTGCCATTAGGCGAATAGGGCAATTTTCAAGAAAGATCTGAAAAAAGTAAAGTAAAAGGCGCCCTCGTTTATAAGGCGATACACACCTTGCAAAAGAAAGTCGAAGTTTGAAGCCCGTACACGTCCAGTAAATGCTTGCCGACCGCCATTACTGCTGTCATAAACGAGAGTTGGCTCCCCTTTCAAATCATCAAACTTCCATTTATGCGACTTGCGGTTGTTGTGTTTGGACTTTTCTTCGTGAAAACTGGTAGAATTATGGCATTTTAATCTCTACAACGATGCTTTTTACATCCAATGAAGGGTTATGGCATCTGTTGGACGGCATCTCGGATGATAATAGGGATTTTCAGGCATTATAACGTGAGTATTCGTCGTATCGGTGACTCGTTACCTCTTTCAATGTTGTGACTCACAGTAGACTGTACTGAACACGGCAATCATTGCCTCTCTTCTCACGATTTTGTTCACTAATAGGGCGCCCTCGTTTATTAGGCGCGCAGGTCAAAATTGGAGAAAACAATATCGCCTTATAGTCCGAAAATGACGGTACTTACCCATCCTTTCTTTCTTGCAGCCTTGCTGCCTCTCCTTCCCTCCCCATCAGTGGCCGCAGACTGCTGGCTGGTCAGACTGCAGGCACTGGACAGACTGTTGATGCTGCTGACGCTATCTGAGGAGATCTGCCGCGCTATGCCGCTCCCGTTCTCTATCACTGTCAATGACAAATCATCATCATCATCACTTACAATCATAATCATCATCAACTGTCTGAAGAAATCAGCCACAGTATGCTGCCCCCATTCTCCACCACTGTCCATGAGAAATCAGCATTGTCGTCACCATCATCATCATTATCAAACTACAGACTTGATGCTGTTGACACTGCTACCTCCATTCTCCATCACTGTGAATGAGAAATCATCCTTGTTATCCTCCTCCTCCTCCTCATCATCATTATCATCATCATCATCATCATCAAACTACAGACTGTTGATGCTGCTGACACTGTCTGAAGAGATCTGTCTCGATATGCTGCCTCCATTCTCCATCACTGGAGAAATGAGAAATCATCATTATCATCGTCATCATCATCATTATCATCATCATCTTCATACCAACATCATCATCATCATCATCAAACTACAGACTGCTGCTGACACCTTGAGTTTGATTTTAAAGAAAGACGTTGTGAGTATAAATACTATGTATAATTATTATCATTATTACTGACCATTGTGGAGGTCTTTGGACACCATGGCGGGTGAGGTGTGTCGCCGGCTGGACGCAGGGCTCAGAATGGTGGGGTCAATGATGGCCAGCCCGCTCTGTCGCCTCAGCGCCTCAATGGTCACTCGTAATTCATTGAGCTCAGAGTCCTGGACATAAATAACAAAATGTTGAAAATAATAAGTCTTATGTCTTTGTGCCTCAACGGTCACATGCAGCTCATTGAGTTCATGCTGAGCCTGTAGATAAATAACACACACACACATTGTTTAATCCTTTGACCCCTTTTGGGGCAAGGAGGACTTGAAGCAAATCAAGCAAATACAAATGCAACAATTGAAAATGGTTACAAAAGATAACTCTAATATAATTAACACACCAAAATGTCACACAACTTTACTAAACCTTAAACATTTAGCTAAATTTAATAACACCTTTTTACCACCAGAGAGCAATCGACAGTAGTTAAAGACGGACTTTACACATGTATGTTTTCTGGAAATAAACTGACATCTGATATCATTGTATTTGGGACATTTCATTACAAAATGAAACTCGTCACCAAGGTCATTCTGATCGCAGTCTCTACATAATCGTTCTTCATGGGGTATTCCAAATCTTCTGCCAATTTCCATCATGAGTTTATGAGTACCACACCGAAACCGCAAATACAATGATGAAAGTAAGCCTGATGTCTTGATGGTCGGCCATAATTCATTGAGTTTTGAGTCTTGACAACGAAATAATTGATTGATGACAAAAGTAGCAAAAGGAATGGATCAGAAGACTGTATCACTTAATAATCAAGGAAAAAAACACCAACAACAAAACAGAACTAAACCAAAACCAAAACAACAACAACAAACAAACCCAGCAATCTAACACACACACCAAACAGAAAGTGAGAAACAAACAGAAAGTGAGAAACAAACAAAATGCGAGAAATAAACAGAAAGTGAGAAACAAACAGAAAGTGAGAAACAAACAAAGAGTGAGAAACAAACAGAAAGTGAGAAACAAACAGAAACTGAGAAACAAACATGCCATACAATTCAGATTCTCACCTGTGTAAAAACACTACTCAAAACGATGCATGCCTTATTTAAAAAAATGTTTTTTTTTTTTTTTTTAAATCTTCAAAATCGTTTTCAGAATTGCATTTTTTCATAAGAAACAGATTTTAAAACAAAAAAACTGCAGGAAACCAAGTCATCTATGCAGATACCTGCAACTAAATTCTTGGAAAGACATAACTATCCCCCCTATCAGAGAAACGCAACACTAAACAACCTTTTATTCAGCACTCACACCTAAGGCGCCAGATAATAAAACTAGTAGATAATATGAGGTTAAAAAAAAAAGAAAAAAAGAGTTAACCCTTTCACCGCCAATGTCGCATTTATACACTACAATGGTTTAACACCCATGTCACTAAAAGCCATTTAATCAGGTTCTGTTATCTGAAGACCTTATTGTCTTAATATTGGGAGGTAAGGATAGGCCTTATCTTATGCATTTCACAGATAAATTCCCAATACTGCACATACTTTTTAATTTCTACCCTGTTCAGTTTATAATGTTATTTTTTTGCAAACAAAATGGCTGGCGGCGAAACGGAAAGGGTTAAGTGCTCCTTGTATCACTCACATGAATCACTAACTCTGCTGATGTTAAATTTCGCATAGGTGCAGACAACTCCATTACTACAACTTGAAACAGACTGTGCTCCTGTGTGCCCAACATTAAATGACACATCACAGATAAAGTGAGTTATTATCTTTTTTAACCCTTTCACCGCCAAAGTCGCATTTTAGCACCACAGTGATTTAACACCTATGTCACTAAAAGGCATCAAATTGGGGTCTATTATCCAAAGACCCTATTGTCTTAGTTGTGGGAAGTAAAGATGTACCTTATTTTATATATATGCCACAGAAGAATCCCCAATACTGCAGATGGATTTTGTTCTCTACCCAGGTAAATTTAATGGAATTTTTTGGCTGAAGTATGGCTGGCGGTGAAAGGGTTAAAAGAAGTTTCATAGCTCTCTTGAGTCAGCGCATAAAAAGAAAATGTATGGCAACATATCTTGACAGGCTTAATAGGGCGCATAAGACATAACAATGTGGTGATGGCAATAGTAGTATGTCACTAGTCACACTAATGGTTTAAAAAAAAAGATAAAAGATTATACCCAACATAGAAATGAAACCAAGTCAACTATTTTTAACACTACAGTGGAACTTCCCTTATAAGACCTCCCCAAAGCATCCAAAATGAGGTCTTATAAGGGAGGTGATTTTAATACTTACAAAGAAGGGCAATGTCTCTGAGAAGTAGGTCATGATCTTATGTGGGAGGGAGTCTTATAATGGGAGGTCTTATAATTAAGGGAGATTCCATTGTATTACTTTAATTATCTCAGTGCTCTCCAAAAAGCATTGCTACAGGCAAACCAACAATAGTAAACACACAACCTGCTAGGCAGAGGGGTCAGATTCTGGTACTGTACATAATTCGTGGAGTTAGAAAAAAAGATGAAAAAAAACCCCACCCAAACATCTTTGGCATTTGACCACCGATCGCTTGATTACATTTCCCTCAGAAAAACACAAACCACCAGATGTGAGCATATGTACCTGTAGGAGGTTGCCCTATGACCCAAGCCCATTTA
>CM065690.1:17994082-17996582 GCA_017654935.2 Phymorhynchus buccinoides | reverse complement strand
ACAGATGTGTGTAAATAATTATGTTTGTTTGTCTTCTGTATGTATTTATTTGATTTTTGCCTATTATTTGTTTGTTTTTCTTCCTTGTGAAAAATGTGGAAATGAAAAAAAAAAGTTCAATAAAAAAAAAAAGATCACTGGTGATAGGGAGCACACTACATTGCAAAACCCAACCCACACAAACGCATATAGATGCATGTACGCACACACATACGGGTGTGCAAACAAACACACACATAGCGCTCACACACACACACACACACACACACATAGCGCGCGCACGCACACACACACACATGCATGCACACATATGCGCGGGCGGGCGCGTGCACAAACACACACACACATACACATCAGACGGGATATGGAAACTTAGTAGAGGATAAGGAAAAGGAGGGGGGAGGGGAGACAGAGAGAGGGGGCTGAAAAAGGAGAGAGAGAGAGAGAGAGAGAGAGAGAGAGAGAGAGAGAGAGAGAGAGAGAGAGAGAGAGAGAGAGAGAGTGAGAATGAATTTTATTTATAGAGGGTAGAGTAAGAGAATAACATGAGACATCCAGAGAGAGAGAGAGATATACAGAATGAATTTTATTTATAGAGGGAGATAGAGTAAGAGATAAGAGAGAGAGATTAGAGAGAGAGAGAGAGGAGAGAAAGAGAGACAGATAGAGGGAAAAAAAAGGAGAGAGAGAGAGAGAGAGAGAGAGAGAGAGAGAGAGAGAGAGAGAGAGAGAGAGAGAGAGAGAGAGAGAGAGAGAGAGAGAGAGAGAGAGAGAGAGAGAGAGAGAGAGAGAGAGAGAGAGAGAGAGAGAGAGAGAGAGAGAGAGAGAGAGAGAGAGAGAGAGAGAGAGAGAGAGAGAGAGAGAGAGAAATGAGACAGACTCAGAGAAATTGAGAGGCACAAAAGAAAAGAAAGAAAGAAAGAAAAGTAGAGAAAGAAAAACACAGTAAACAAGAAAAAAATGCTAAAAGTGCCAACATATTGTTTTCCTTCTGTTGCTCTTGTTTACTGACACATGCTAGGGGGAGACGGGAGGAAATAATTTCAGCATTCCATGTGAAAAGGAAAGGAATGCTGTTATCAAAGCATAAATAAAAAAGCACAGCATATGCATGGTACTAAACAAAAAGACTAGAGCTACCACCTGTTTCTCTCCTTTTACCCCTTTGGAGGGCTTTGGGGCTAGTCCAGAAGGAAACAAGACGTTCAATGCTGCACTTGGTCATCTCCAAATATGGACAGTGACGCCATTCGCGTGACTATGTCGGATTTCAGCAAAACTTTAGAATGTGTATCTTTTAGCCATTCAATCTGAAATTAAGCGGACTCTAGCCCTAACCAAAACCTTAAACAGTCAAATACACCCCCCAAAAAACGTCACTAAAAATTGAGTGTTCCATGTTTGGAGATGACCAAGTGCAGTCTTGAACGCCCAGTCGGAAGGAAACCGTTGCGGCATTCTCAAAATGGATTTGTTCTCAACAAGTCTGCGCATTTGCGAAATCGATCATGGCGTACCATCACATTTTTGCTTTTGTGCATTCGACACTAAATTGACTCTAAGCCTATTCCTAACCCTAAACCTATCCCTAACTACTTGCACATGTTGAGAACAAATCCATTTTGAGAACGCCACACCGTCCCTAAATGAAACAACCCGACGCGGATTGTATTTTTACACGGCTATATCTTCATATTGATCCAGATCGCAGAGGGGCGATCTCTTACCATAACACTTCTTAGACGCACAACTACCAGTTTCACTTGGACATTTCTGACCATCTAAAATAATGTACATTTTTTTTTTTTAAAAAAAAAAAATCTCGTTTTCCAGGTCATTTAAAGACGGTTTCCTTCTGGACTATTGAGGAAAAGCAACAGCAGCAACAACAACAACAAACACGTAACATCACTGAAAGTACTGACAATATTAATCAATATAATATCAACCCCTCCACCCCCTCCCCCAAGAAAGATGGTTGGAGAGAGAGAGAGAGAGAGAGAGAGAGAGAGAGAGAGAGAGAGAGAGAGAGAGAGAGAGAGAGAGAGAGAGAGAGAGAGAGAGAGAGAGAGAGAGAGAGAGAGCAGACAGACAACAGACGGACAGACACACACACAGATAAGAGTATGATTAGGACAAATTCACTTTCAAGATGTTCGCAGGACTCACCTTTTGCTCAGAGCTGGAGGTGAGGGACTGTAGCCTGGCTGTCATGTTACCTAGAGACTGCTCGAAGGCCGATACCACGTGGGCCTGCGACACACAGAGAACAGAGCAAACATGAATATGGAGCAAATCATTGGTCATTTCAATGAGAAAATCATGTAGAGTCAGGCAGACAGGGAGGAGAGAGGCTTTTTGACAGAAAGAGGAAAGAAAGAAGCAAAGTAATGTACACAAACACATATTACATACACACACAGACACACGCACACGCTTAGACATACACGCATGCACACACGCACACACACACACACACACACACACACACACACAGACA
>CM065690.1:17989082-17991582 GCA_017654935.2 Phymorhynchus buccinoides | reverse complement strand
AGAGAGAGAGAGAGAGAGAGAGAGAGAGAGAGAGAGAGAGAGAGAGAGAGAGAGAGAGAGAGAGAGAGAGAGAGAGAGAGAGAGAGAGAGAGAGAGAGAGAGAGAGAGAGAGAGGCAGAGACAGAGATAGAGACAGAGATGGAGACCGAGCCATCCAACCAGACAATCAGACACAAGAGGCAGACGTACAGAAACTGAATTTCAAACATTCTACAACACTGTCTTGGCCTTCATGAAAACCAAACCACATTCACAGATATAGAGGAAAGGTGTCGAGCTGTAGTTACGCAAAATGAAATACAGAGAATTGGCGATGATATCAATGAAGATGAAGAAGATGAAGAAGAAATACTCTGACGGGACCCAGAGAAGCACCAGCCACGCCAGCCCTATCAACACGAGAGCAGCCCTGCTCCAGCCCGCGCCCTGGAAGTCCGTGTTTGTGTTATTTAGGAGCAGACACACGCGGGACATTCCATTAAGCATACAGGGGCACATACAGCTACTCCCGGCTTGGTGACCATCGGATAACATGCAGAGGAGTCTTTGCGAAATGTCCCCATCACGGGTATACCAGCCCGTTTTTCATGACCACAGAGCCCACCGGCAAAAGACACCCCACTCAGAAACCAGAACGCGCCCAACAGCCCCCACCAAGGACAGACGAGGTCAGTGCATCTCTAGACGAAGACGAAGGATATATTAACATATCCTCATATTTATTTGATTAATACCTGTGTTTTAGACAGCCAACTAAACTATTACATAATAATGCAACCCTTCTGTGAGAAGAATAAGAGGGGGGGGGGGGGGGGGGGGATATTACACAGAACAGTCTAGGTCTGGCGTGTTTGATGCGAAACTTACGTACGTGTGTGTGTGCGTGTGCGTGTGCGTGTGCGTGTGCGTGCGTGCGTGCGTGTGTGTGCGTGTGTATGTGCGTACGTGCGCGCGTGTGTGAGCATGTGTGTGTGTGTGTGTGTGCGTGCGTGTGTGTCCATTTTATTTAAAGGACACTGACAAAGCATGGGATTTTGCCTGCGCGCGTGTGTGCTTGTGCGTGCGTGCGTGCGTGCGTGTACATATTGTGGACATGCATTGCACGTAAGTGCGTACTTCAGTGTTTCTACGCTGCGCACATGTGTGTTCCTGCATTCAAGCGCGCTATCTAGCGTGCACATGCACATTTATGCCTAATAAACAAAACTGGAATGAAAGTGAGAAGAGGAAGATAGCAAAAAAGGTATAGATTTCATTATGCCAGGCCCATTGCTAACCATGGGCTGACGAGGGGAGTCACGCACGCCCATTAGAGACGCAATGAGCTAGCCCATTAATGTTGCTTAAAAAAGCCTATACTATTTTGTAATTGATCTGGCTAAACACAGTCATGAGAATGACGTGGAAAAGCGCGCGCACGAGAGAGAGAGAGAGAGAGAGAGAGAGAGAGAGAGAGAGAGAGAGAGAGAGAGAGAGAGAGAGAGAGAGAGAGAGAGAGAGAGAGAGAGAGAGAGAGAGAGAGAGAGAGAGAGAGAGAGAGAGAGAGAGAGAGAGAGAGAGAGAGAGAGAGAGAGAGAGAGAGAGAGAGAGAGAGAGAGAGAGAGAGAGAGAGATTGAAATGAAAGAGAGAGAGAGAGAGAGAGAGAGAGAGAGAGAGAGAGAGAGAGAGAGAGAGAGAGAGAGAGAGAGAGAGAGATGATTAGAAAAGCAATGGGTAGAGAGTGTTGTAGATAAAGGAAAATGTAAACAGACCGAAACTATGATTTAAAAAACCCCAAATTGGAACACTGACCGGTTTGTACCAATACCAACCTCCCCTGTGGGGATACCAGGGGTGGGGTATATATATGTGTGTGTGTGTGTGTGTGTGTGTGTGTGTGTGTGTGTGTGTGTGTGTGTGTGTGTGTGTGTGTGTGTTTCATTACAAATAGTCCCCCCACCTTCTGGAAGTCCTGTGCTTGCAACTTCCTCTAATCCCTCACTCTCTTTGACTCTTGCCTTTTCCCTTCGCTCACTCTCACTGTCATCTACCAATCTTTTCTGCCTTATTAAATTAAACTGGTCCCTTCTCCTCCCGCGTTTGCTCGAAAACTCTTACACAAAATATGTTTTTCTCTCGAAAACTCTTACACAAAATATTTTTTCTCCAGCCGAAAGACGGCCTTGAACGAAAACTTAGCTTTACGTCCTCCCGGCCGTAGCCATATGGGACATTACTTTTTTTATTTAGTTGGGGAAACGGACTTGCTGCCCAGGCCTAACTTTGTATTAGGCGCATAACGGGCAGAACGATGAATCAGCGATCGACAAAGAAAACGAAATAAACTAGGACCAACGGTGTGGACGGTATGGCCCCTTAAAAGAGTTTCGGTTTTCAAGGTCATACGCCAAGGTCAAGGTCACGAAGGCGATAATTTATGCGCGGATGCCTTCCTCTCATGGTGACACACCACCACCACCACACAAAATTTGAAGCGATTCGGAGAAGCGGTTCGGGAGA
>CM065690.1:17981582-17984082 GCA_017654935.2 Phymorhynchus buccinoides | reverse complement strand
CCTGACAAATTTACTGGGCGCATAACGGCAGTATGACGCATCTACGCTCACACGACAGGAGACTGTGAGAGTGATGACGAAGAAGAAGAAGAAGAAGAAGAAGAAGAAGAAGAAGAAGAAGAAGAAGAAGAAGAAGAAGAAGAAGAAGAAGAAGAAGACTTCGAACACAGACACAAGCTTTTCTAGACACATCAAAAAGACAGACAGAAAAAGACAGTCAGTCAGACAGAAGGAAACAGACAGACAGACAAACATAGACAGACAGACAGACACACACAGTGTGTTCAAGCGTCTGTACATATGTACAGTGGAACCTCCTTTATAAGACCTCCCATTACAAGACTCCCTCCCATTTAAGACCTACTTCTCTGAGACATTGCCCTTCTTTGTAAGTATTAGTCCCCGAGCCGAAGGTTCGGGGAGCTATTGTTTTTGTCTGGTCCGTCCGTCCGTCCGTCCGTCCGTCCGTGTCCGTCCGTCCGTCCGGTGTCCGTCCGTCCGGCGTGCCTCCGTCCGTCCGGCTATTCGTCCGTTTTTCTCAAAAACTATTCAGTCTATCATCATCAAATTTGGTATACTAGTTTGCCAAGAGGCAAGCTATCCACTGATGTATTTAGTTTTACATTAAGGTCAAGGTCGCGCCAGTTACGGGGTTCAAACCCCGAAACACATAATCGCTAATATCTCGCGAAGTTTTGCATGTATTTTAATGCAGTTTTTTTCCACAACATTTCTTGATGAATGGTCTATAACACAGTTGTCATGAATTTTTCTGTGCGCGCGTGTGCGCATGATCGCACGCGCTCAAATAACGGGTCCGAACCCCAAGGCTATATATATAAAAAAAACTATTCAGTTACGTGCTGTTTTCATGCCTTTTTATGTAGTTAGGTGCTGTTTTGATGCGTTTTTATGTATGTGTACAGCCGACACATTAAGATTTCGGAGTACCTCGGCGATGCTGCGAGGGGACTTTGCAGCCGCTCGGCGTTGCACTTGTTCAATTTATCTCCCTTATAAGACCCCTCCCTATAAGACCTCATTTTGTGTGTGTAAATCTGCTTAACGTCCTCCGGTCTGGAACAGACACATATGGGACATTAGTAGATATAAAGATGGTGGAGGCAATGCCCGAAGGCAGTGCAACACCAGTAAAGTCCCGATTTTTAAAAAAACAAGTGCAACGCCGAGCGGCTGCAAAGTCCCCTCGCAGTATAAGAACATGCTGAAAACGCATGAAAACAGCACGTAACTGAATAGTTTTTTTATATATAGCCTTGGGGATCGGACCCGTGATTTGAGCGCGCGCGACCATGTGCACACGCGCGCACAGAAACATTCATGACAACTGTGTTATAGACCATTTATCAAGAAATGTTGTGAAAAAAACTGCATTAAAATACATGCAAAACTTCGCGAGATATTAGCGATTATGTGTTTCGGGGTTTGAACCCCGTAACTGGCGCGACCTTGACCTTAATGTAAAACTAAATACATCAGTGGATAGCTCGCATCTTGGCAAACTAGTATACTAAATTTGATGATGATAGACTGAATAGTTTTTGAGACAAACGGACGAATAGCCGAACGGACGGACGGACGGAGGCACGCCGAACGCCGGACGGACCAGACCAAAAACAATAGTTCCCCGAACCTTCGGCTCGGGGACTAAAAACCACACAGATAGTTTTGCTTACTTAACCACATTTTGGATGGGTTTTTTTAAAGGTCTTATAAGGGAGGTACCACTGTACCACTGTACTTCCATCCTAATGATATGGCGCGCCGAATGACCAAAACTCTATCTAGCAGTTCGACAGAGTTTAAAAACCCTATCGAACTGTTAGATACAGTTTTTAAACAATAGCTAGCAGTTAGATAGGGTTTCAAAACTCTGTCGAACAGCTAGATAGAGTTTCTCGTCGTAAAACTCTATCGAACGCGCCATTTTGATACTTTTTTAAACGAAGCATTGCATTGGTAGATATGACTAGTATCTTTGACTGTGTAGGGCCTAGGCCTATTGTCTTATTCAAATTCACGGGTCACTGCCCTGCCAAGGCCACAAACTTGTCGCTGAAGCCATGTACCAATCAGAAATCGCGATAGAAAAACTATATCTCGATAGGGTTATTTTGTGGAAACCCTATCTAGCTGTTCGACAGAGTTTTAAAACTCTATCGAACAGCTAGATAGGGTTTTCAAACTCTATCGAACTGATAGATACAGTTTCGAAACTCTATCGAACAGCTAGATAGAGTTTTGTATCTTTGGCGCGCCATATAATGAAACCTAAGGAATAAGACGTGGCAGCCAACACCCTTGTGGAGTCAGACAACTAAACAGCAAACAGATCACTTTACGTTCATGTCCTCCACGTGGGGTGGAATGGTTTGAGCATGTCCCTCGGTAGGGGTCCTGCCAGAGAAGAACCCCACCCAAATAGGGCTGCGGGGGGGGGGGGGGGGGGGGGGGGGGGGGGGTAGAGGTTAGAGAGAGA
>CM065690.1:17961582-17971582 GCA_017654935.2 Phymorhynchus buccinoides | reverse complement strand
GAGAGAGAGAGAGAGAGAGAGAGAGAGAGAGAGAGAGAGGAGAGAGAGAGAGAGAGTGAGAGAGGGAGAGAGAGAGTGAGAGAGTGAGAGAGAGAGAGAGAGAGAGAGAGAGAGAGAGAGAGAGAGAGAGAGAGAGAGAGAGAGAGAGAGAGAGAGAGAGAGAGAGAGAGAGAGAGAGAGAGAGAGAGAGAGAGTCATACTCATTACACAAGAGCGCTTCGATCTCGCTACTGTTCCTTCCCAGGCAAAAGAATCCACGACCATAACCATACCTTTTAGAGCGGGGGACTGTTTTTAGCAGTTAGTCTCGAGCACCGTGACAGGTCAATAAACACAGGTAAAAGAAGAGGGGGAGAGGAAAGGCGAGCAATAATATAAGCAGCAGAGTGAGTGTGGACCAGCAGCATTCCGGGTACTGGGTGTGACAGTATACACGAAGTCCTACTGAGTGGCAGGCAGTATGAAGGGCGACGCAGTCTACCTAGCTCCCTCATCATGGGTGTTGGTTGACTTGGCATGCGGATCTCTGCAGTGTTGGCCTTTGAGTCAACAAGACTGCCGTGCCCAGTGGATGGGGAGGGGGAGTACCATCTACTGGGAGGGAATCACCCGCCTGCAGAGACTGTTCGACTCGACTCTATGTCTCCTGCCCGTGTGTTGATGTCGCCAGCACCCTGGTATGGAGCAGGTTGCCCGGTGGTCCTGAAGACGACCTTTGAGGGGAGGGTTGCTCACAGACGCCAACGACAAGAACGCGGATCACATGAGACCAACGACAACCTTGGGCTGCCTCACAATGCTTCACCATCTCCTGCAGGCCTGCCACGACACAGATGCTGACTCCACCTCCAGCATCAAGGACAGAAACAACGTCACAACTCGGACTCTGTCCGAATGACCCTGTAAAGCCGTGTACACACATAAGTGGATATTCCGTGCGCAAACCCGTGCGCAATCCATAAATATGTGAAACAAAGAAGGGAAAAGATTTGCGCACGTGTCCGAATTTATCCTATATGCATAAACTTTTATCCTTCTTTCTTCCACTTATTTAGGGTTTTCCGTACGGAACTTACGCGTCTAATGTGAACCCGGCCTAACAAATGGCGAACCCCTATGTTCAATGTCCGCAACGTTTCCGGAATCATCCACGACGGCTGCTACGTCTAGACTGCTGTCTCATCGGTATCATCTTCATCTTCATCTACAGGAAGACCAAGTCTTCACGAACATTGGAAGCAACGCCTAATAGGACGTGAATCTCACCATCGACCTGTGGACCAGTGGTGACTGGTTCCATTGATTTGACTGAGTCAGCGGAAGATCTGGATTATTGATGTATGTGGATGAATCTCTTTATGTTGTTGAGGTATGCACGCGCACGCACGCGCACGCACACATACACACACACACACACACACACACACACTCACTCACATACACACACACACGTGCCGAGAGAGAGAGAGAGAGAGAGAGAGAGAGAGAGAGAGAGAGAGAGAGAGAGAGAGAGAGAGAGAGAGAGAGAGAGAGAGAGAGAGAGAGAGAGAGAGAGAGAGAGAGAGAGAGAGAGAGAGAGAGAGAGAGAGAGAGAGAGAGAGAGAGAGAGAGAGAGAGAGAGAGAGAGAGAGAGAGAGAGAGAGAGAGAGAGAGAGAGAGAGAGAGAGAGAGAGAGAGAGAGAGAGAGAGAGAGAGAGAGAGAGAGATGATAGTATTCCTTGACCAAAACTTGAGAAACGAAATCATCAAATTGCAAGGATAATCAGGGGAATAATCATGGGAAACATAAGTTCAAGTTCAAGTATACTTTGATATCTCCAAAAAGAGAAATTCAGGTTAGGCGCAACGACGTGACAGAAATGCAACATAACTGAAAGAACATTAATCAAAAATGTGAAACGAAATTATACCAACCAAATAATTGTCATTCAAATTCATTACATTGTTGAATAGAAAGGGGGTGGGGTGAGACTGCCTTGGGGCTTGGGGCACCCACATCAGTCCAGGGAATTCCAGTACAGTGTCTAGAAGTCTAGCCTCGGACTTGTGGTGAGTCATTCATAAATAGTTGATCAAAATGTTATTTCAACTTCACACGAGCAAATACTGAACACAGAATAGTAGTACAATCAAATATTCAAATATTAAGTATGATTTTTTTCCATTTTTGAGTCTTGCTTTTCTTACTGCACATTGATTACTTCATCCTCTATCGTTTGCTATATTCAACACCAATTTTCATTCATTTACATAATTAAACTCATGCATTCAATAATAGTAGAAGATAAAGGCAAGACGGAAAAAAAAAAACGCAACGAACCAGGGCTGTGACAAATGCTCCGCGGCTGTTGTGTGTACTGCACTACATGGGGGGGTGGGTCCTATTAGATAATGGCTTTTATCATGACTGCGATTAATTATTCAACAAAGATAATTAGCTCAAAAAGTTAATAAGATACAGCTTAATGTTTGGTAAGAAAGGCAGTTGTGAAAATGTGGGGAGAGCTGAGAAATGTAAAAGGGGGGGGGGGGGGCACATCTTTGCCTTTACCGTTAGATATTTCATGAAGCCATTATAATGCTACATGCAAGGAAGGCAAGAGACTGAGTATGCACAGATACAGAGCTTTAGATTGTCAGGGGACCAGAGTCAATGAACCAAATTGACCCCTCATTTTGTGCAGCCAGGGGTCTTGATCATTATGACTCACGAAGTCTGAAAACAATATAATGCTCTAGAACATCACTGGCCCCTTACTTTATCTTTGGAAATTGACCCCTCATTTTCAGTAACCAGGGGTCATGTGACCCGTGGAGTTTAAAAACAATCTGATGCTCCGAAAATAGTTTATCACAGACAAATGTCAGCACCGTGAAACAATGGCCACCACTGATCATACACCCCACGCAACTGTGTACAAGTCTAAGATTTCGAAACAAATTTCCTACACGCAATGAATGTGTTGATCAGTTGCTTTGTTTTTCGTCACGAAACCAACGTTCTTTAATAGACGATTTTCGGCAAAGAAAAACTAGGGGAGAGCACTTCGCGAACATTAGAGTTGATTACCTCGACTTACTCGGTCAAAACCATAGCAATAATGGCGGCATGGCGTCGAAGCTTGAAACCGCAGGATGCGAGTCAGCGACTTGCAAACATTTTTTTTTTAGAAAAATGAGGGGCGGCCAGTATCCACAAACTGAGAGAACTTGCAAAATGTGACGTAAAAATATAAATTACATCAAGTTTAGAATGACGCACGGTCTTCTAAGTGATGTAAGTCTACTCAAACACACGAGGTGAGAGCCGGGGATTTACCTGATGGTAGAGTAATTTCTCCTGTTTGACCCATTGAATTAGGCAAGATCACTCCCACGCACACCATGAAATGACTCCCCTTAATTATTTCCGAACAATTCCTATTAAAGGAGGCTCGACAGATTTTTGCCATTTTGTACCAGGGGACAGTGGTCAATAAAACATCCTCGCTGGTGAAGCAAGTGACAGTTCTAGTGGGTTTTTTGGGGTGTTTTTTTTAGCTTTCTTTCAGCAATGATAATTATTTCAGGATGAGTTGGTTTCAGTGTATCTCACACCTTTTTCTTTGCTGTCATTGTTTTTGGCAGGGGGGCAAACCATCTGTTCTTTTCCTCTTCTTGTGATCTGTATTCCTGACTTTGATTCTTTGGTGCATCAAAAACCCAGACGCATTCGGCAATTGTAACTTTTTTCCTCTCCATGCTATCACATAATAAAAAAAATTAAACAAGTGCAACGCCGAGCGGCTGCAAAGTCCCCTCGCAGCATCGCCGAGCTACTCCGAAATCGGAATGTGTCGGCTGTACATACACATAAAAACGAATCAAAACAGCACGTAACTACATAAAAACGCATGAAAACAGCACGAATTTGAATAGTTTTTGATACATAGCCTTAGGGTTCGGACCCGTGATTTGAGCGCGCGCGATCATGCGCACACGAGCGCACAGGAAAATTCATGACAACTGTGTTATAGACCATTCATCAAGAAATGTGAAAAATGTGAAAAATGTGGTCCGTCCGGCGTCCGGCGTGCCTCCGTCCGTCCGTCCGTCCGGCTATTCGTCCGTTTGTCTCAAAAACTATTCAGTCTATCATCATCAAATTTGGTATACTAGTTTGCCAAGATGCAAGCTATCCACAGCACGTAACATGAATAGTTTTTTTTATATATAGCGTTGGAGTTCGGACCCGTTATTTGAGCGCGTGCGATCATGCGCACACGCGCGCACAGAAAAATTCATGACAACTGTGTTATAGACCATTCATCAAGAAATGTTGTGGAAAAAACTGCATTAAAATACATGCAAAACTTCGCGAGATATTAGCGATTATGTGTTTTGGGGTTTGAACCCGTAACTGGCGCGACCTTCACCTTAATGTAAAACTAAATACATCAGTGGATAGCTTGCATCTTGGAAAACTAGTATACCAAATTTGATGATGATAGACTGAATAGTTTTTGAGAAAAACGGACGAATAGCCGGACGGACGGAGGCACGGACGGATCAGACAGAAACAATAGCTCCCCGAACCTTCGGCTCGGGGACTAAAAAAACCCCACCGTTATTATGTATGCTGTTGTTGCTGCGCCACTTCCAAAGCGTAATATTGTGATGGCAAACCAACACGTTTCTCCTGCCAGTAGAAACGATGCCCCCCCCCCCCCCCCCCCCCCCCTCTCTCCCCTTTGATACGTTATTTCAACCAGCTCTAGAGATCGAGAACGCACTCGCTCGCCCCTTCTGTTCTCAGCAAGGCATGGAAGAAGGGACATGCTGCAGATCTTGTTCCAATGCTATGCGGTGCATTTTCACCGGAGTCACTTTGTTCCCTTGTTTGATGCCCGTGGTGGCAATTATTGATATGAAACGCTTCGATGAAACACCACGCGTGCATCACAAATGTGTATGCATAAACTCACTCTTTCTTTCTCTCTCCCTCTCTTGCACTCAAGTGATATCATGTCTGTCTCTCTGTCTGTCTCTCTGTCTGTCTCTGTCTCTCTCTCTCTCTCTCTCTCTCTCTCTCTCTCTCTCTCTCTCTCTCTCTCTCTCCGGTGCACTTCAAAATAGATAGTTTCTTCCCAAGGTTGATGCCCGTAGCAATTAGTAATAATTATGAATGCCTTGATAAGAACTCACGCAGTATGTGCAAAATGCATAGACACAAATCCAATCTCTCTCTCTCTCTCTCTCTCTCTCTCTCTCTCTCTCTCTCTCTCTCTGTCTGTCTCTCTCTCTCTCTCTCTGTTTCTCTCTCTCTGTGTGTGTCTCTGTCTCTGTCTCTGTCTCTGTCTCTCTCTCTCTCTCTCTCTCTCTCTGTCTGTCTGTCTGTCTGTCTCTCTCTCCCAGAAATAGAAACGATCGAAAGCTTACTTTCCATTAAAACACGAAATATGAAACACACTGACTGTGCGCCAAACGATAACATATCGGTATACTAGCCTAACACCCACCCACCCACACCCACACACGCGCGCACACACACGCACGCGCACGCACACACACACACTGACACACACACCGTTCTCTCCCTTCTCACACGCCCTTTTCCATTCCCGTTCTTTTGATAACACTTCCGTGGGAAGCTTTCGCGCGCGCGCGCGCGAGAGAGAGAGAGAGAGAGAGAGAGAGAGAGAGAGAGAGAGAGAGAGAGAGAGAGAGAGAGAGAGAGAGAGAGAGAGAGAGAGAGAGAGAGAGAGAGAGAGAGACAGACAGACAGAGAGACAGACATGATATCACTTGAGTGCAACAACTTTTCCTACCACCCAGACGCATCCTAGAACATGAACTGACGTTTTAACGAACTTCATAATTGATTATTAACTTTTGTGTTTGTTTGTTTCAGTTCAGATACAACACATCTCCTTTCCTGTGACTACTTATGTCTGTTTGTTTGTCCGTCTGTCTCTCTCTCTCACACACTATCGTGCTTTCATGCATACACACCTACGCATAAGTTATGTCCTTAATTCACTGGCTTTATTATTATGGTGGCGTAATTGTGGTGCAACTACAGCGATATTATCTATAACGATGATGAGAGAAAGAGCGAAGAGAGAGAGAGAAACAGAGAGAGAGAGAGAGAGAGAGAGGGGGGGGGGGGGGGGGGAGAGAGAGAGAGAGAGAGAGAGAGAGAGAGAGAGAGAGAGAGAGAGAGAACAATGAATACTATTTTACTGAACTGGGCCATATGCCCATGTCAAAGGGGACAGCGGGGTAGGGTCATCAGCAAATATGAAAATAAATAGAAAATACAATAAACAAGTACATGTAATTCAAACTTTCAAAAAAGTACGCGAGGTAGAAAAGAAAAGAAATCCAGCAGGATTTGTCCAGGAAAAAGCAGATAATTGAGAGAGAGAGAGAGAGAGAGAGAGAGAGAGAGAGAGAGAGAGAGAGAGAGAGAGAGAGAGAGAGAGAGAGAGAGAGAGAGAGAGAGAGAGACAGAGAGAGAGAGAGAGACAGAGAGAGAGAGAGAGAGAGAGAGAGACAGAGAGAGACAGACAAGAGACAGAGAGAGAGAGAGAGAGAGAGAGAGAGAGAGAGAGAGAGAGAGAGAGAGAGAGAGAGAGAGAGAGAGAGAGAGAGAGAGAGACAGAGACAGACAGACAGAGAGCGAGAGCATGCACATCACTGGATCTATTCCAAACACATTATGCATAGATATGGGGGCTGAATAAGAACCTCTATATCCCAAACGACCTTGGACGTTTTGCGGAGGGCAATACCTCTCGGCTACAGATTTATCCCAAGGGGTCAGTTCCGACACGGGAGATAAAGTCCCTTTCCCATTCACCGGCGGCGCGCGCACTGACGTGCTTTGGCACGTGCAACACGGGAAGGCAACACAACAAGCCCGAGTCAACAGAGCTTGACAGGCCCGAAAGAACAGATGTTCGTATATATATATAGTGTGAATGGATGGAAGTTCAGTTTAACGTCGCGTATCGGCTTTCGCCATGTACGACGGGCTGAACAAACCAACCAGGGTATAAACAAACATTTATGTTCCTGAATCACTGTCTTAGCCAATAGGCCGAGAAGCGATCAGAATATGAACATTATTAATGGCACCAAAGCACACGCTTTATATCATCCTCCACCTAACATCACAAAGTTTATGCATTTAAAGACCCAGCAGGTCACGTGTCAAAATCGTGTTTTCCCTCTTATAGCTGGTACGAAATTTTGTTTTGACCAGGTTTGACTCCCATACAAATGTCCCCAAATCAAAAACGAAACATCATTTTAAAGAGCAGCCTCAATTTGAAGTTGGGGACATTTGTACGTGGGTCACAGCTACCTAGAAAAACCAAGGGACTTAATAGCAACGACAAATATAAATTCACTGAACTAGGACACAGACTTTAATATTATGAAAACAAAAACACAACAAAAACGCTTTCCGATTATTGCTTATAATTTTTTAAAATAAAATCCATGACTTTCTGAAACGGTTGGAAACATTCTTGTAGTGCGGATTTGCGATGTATTTGTATTTTAAAAAACCGGGTCTTTCCTGATATTGCAGTATCTCCAGGATCGACCCACTGTCTATACATTTAAACATATCCCATAATGCACCTGTTCCAGGTCGGGGGACGTTAAGCACACTTTTATTTCTCATGGATAATTATATCGCGAGCGCGAATTTAAAATTCCCGTTATCTTCTTTTCTTACGAACACACTGACCCACCACGACTAAATACCTTGGGGTTTTTTTTCCATGGTTACCTGTGACCCACATACAAATGCCCCAACTTCAAATTGAGGCTGCTCTTTAAAGACCCACCACGACACGGGTCAAAATCACGGTTTTCACGTGTTTTCCCTCTTATGGCTGGAAAGAAATCTTAAGAAATCTTCCTAGCATAAGAGGGAATGTGACACGTGACGTGGGGGGTCTTTAAAACGATGTTTCGTTTTGAATTTGGGGGCATTCGGATGGGAGTCAAACCTGGTCAAAACAAGATTTCTTATCAGAGGGGAACCCGTGAAACCCGTGATTTTGACACGTGATCTGGTGGGTCTTTAAAGTTCTTTGCCACAGCCTTACACTTGTGGGTACTTGAATATCGGGTTGCTTCTTTGATATCACAAGTTCCGCTACTATACAGCTGTTGGGCAGATGAATTATTATTGGGGTGGGCGACATACGTACAGTATGTGTGTTGACTGAGCGCTCTTCCAGTCGATTCACAACATCATCCATCAAACTAGTTACCGCTTTTACACCCTTTGCTGGTGGGGGTTTTTCCCCATGTAGATTTAGGGTCGATAAGGGGTTAATAAAACAACCAGGAAACCATGAGCATACACCACATAAGTAGAAAAGCAGCTCTATGGCATACACACACATCTCAGAGAGAGAGAGAGAGAGAGAGAGAGAGAGAGAGAGATGAGAGAGAGAGAGAGAGAGAGAGAGAGAGAGAGAGAGTAGAGAGAGGAGAGAGAGAGAGAGAGAGAGAGAGAGAGAGAGAGAGAGAGAGAGAGAGAAAGAGAGAGAGAGAGAGAGAGAGAGAGAGAGAGAGAGAGAGAGAGAGAGAGAGAGAGAGAGAGAGAGAGAGAGAGAGAGAAACGAAACGAAAACGAAATTTTATTTAACCAGGGAACATGAGATAAGCAAGTTACATGCTTTTTTCCACCCAGCCCTCTCTTAGAGAGAGAGAGAGGGAGGAGGAGAGAGAGAGAGAGAGAGAGAGAGAGAGAGAGAGAGAGAGAGAGAGAGAGAGAGAGAGAGAGAGAGAGAGAGAACAGATGAACAAAATGAACAACGAACAATGAGCAACAATGAACAATCGGTGTATTTTCTTTAGGCCACTAGCCCCTAGAAACAGGGTCAAGGAACAAACAAATATCATACAATATTTACTACATATCTCAATTACATATCATTATGGAGACATACTATCATGTTGGTGAGCGAAAAATGATAACACCAAACGTAAAGAGAGAGAGAGAGAGAGAGAGAGAGAGAGAGAGAGAGAGAGAGAGAGAGAGAGAGAGAGAGAGAGAGAGAGAGAGAGAGACACACACACACACAGATAATTATAGACAAGAGACAGTCATAAGTTTCTTTATTGTCCATTGCCATTGTACACCGTGTAAAATAAGATTAGATATATTAAAATAAAAATATTAAATACAAATATGAAACATAAATTTACATTAAAAACAAATATGTAACTCTCACACCACACCCAATCATTCATCCGCTCGCCGCTATCTTGCTCACTCATCATGCAACCCACCACCACCACTTCCGCCTTCATTTTTAACCCTTTCCTTTTTTCCTTCCTTTTTTTTTTTTCCTTCGCTTTTTTTTTTTTTCAGAGAGAGAGAGAGAGAGAGGGAGGGGGAAGAGAGAGAGAGAGAGAGAGAGAGAGAGAGAGAGAGAGAGAGAGAGAGAGAGAGAGAGAGAGAGAGAGAGAGAGAGAGAGAGAGAGAGAGAGAGAGAGAGAGAGAGAGAGAGAGAGAGAGAGAGAGAGAGCTGAGAGAGAGAGGAGAGAGAGAGAGAGAGAGAGAGAAGAGAGAGAGAGAGAGAGAGAGAGAGAGAGAGAGAGAGAGAGAGAGAGAGAGAGAGAGAGAGAGAGAGAGAGAGAGAGAGAGAGAGAGAGAGAGAGTCATACTCATTACACAAGAGCGCTTCGACCTCGCTACTGTTCCTTCCCAGGCAAAAGAATCTCATATTCCCAGCCCACGCCCACTCACATATCAAGTAACAGTTTTCACAGCAAAATGTATTTTCCTTATCCTCGTGGGTGAAAGAAAGGGTGCGCGGACAAAAGCCCACCGGACAAACGCCCGCCTCGTTATCTGGGAAAACGGACAAAACCCCACTCAATGGGAGAGATATAATACATAGACAGACACAGGAGAGAGAGAGAGAGAGGCAGAGGGACAGACACAGAGAGAGAGAGAGAGAGGAGAGAGAGAGAGAGAGGGTGGAGAGAG
>CM065690.1:17934082-17954082 GCA_017654935.2 Phymorhynchus buccinoides | reverse complement strand
TAGAAGAATGCCTATGATTTTAGAAACGTTTTCCTTAACATTCCTGTGTCATCTTTGACAAATTTGGAAAAAATAGTAGCTTTTTTATCAACCAAGTAATGGTACTATTTGATATTTTGTTTGCTCAATGAACCAGCATGTCACTGATTGTCTTCGAATATGAATGATGTGCAGGTGTCATTATGCTGTGGTTGTGAAATTTATGATTCTGAACAATATTTCTTTAAAATCTGGTCGCTAGCTACACGATTCGTATGTACATAACTATAACATTAGTTTCATTATTAGATATATTAAAATTATCTGTTTTGATTTTTTAACGATTATTAATAGTTAATTTCGTTTTCAGATCATCTGTAGGGCAATTACGTATACAGCGTACGAACGTTTTTAAAACTTCTACACACACTGCCTCTGTTTTGTAAGTTAGGTCCGTCCCTACCACCCCCTCCCCATCGCCCCTGCTGGCTAGAAATCCTGCCCCCCCCCTGGCTTAAAAACGTTCCTACGCCGCTGTTAAAATAGAACTATTACCACTAAATAAAATAATGAAAACATCCCAACAAAAAGTCCAGTGGTAGTCTATTTTTGGAATGCCTCAACTCTACAAAATCGTCGCTTTCAAACGAGTATCGTCGTAGAAAAAACATTTGAAAAAACAAACAACAAAGAAGAAGAAAAAAAACACCAAGAAAAAAACCCCAACACAATTCATTTGTCTTTACAACATTCAGACCTCACGTAAATCAAATGTACAGGGAATGAATTTTCCTTGTAGTTTAGTTATCTACCAAGCATTGCATGGCTTGTCTTTCTCCCCCTATCCTGTCTGCGTCCGTATCATATTTCCCAACCCGTGTCTTGATTACCCTAACAGAAAGCGAAACCAAGGCCAACGGTTCAAAATCATGTGTGGTAAAGTCATTGGATGAAACAGACAGACGGAGATTAACAGCCGAAGACAAACAAATTGACAGGCAGCCAAACACACGCACAGTCTCTCGTCCAGCCCTAAGCATGCACCAATCATCATGGTCAGTGAAGCCAGACTGGGATGGTAGGGTATGTCCAGTACAACAAGCCAGACACTCAGAGACACACAGACACAGACACAGACAGTACACACACACACACACACCACATACACACACATACAAACCAAAAAACAAACCCCCCACACACAGTATACACACACACACACACACACACACACACACACACACACACACACACACACAGAGTACACACACACACACACACACACACACACACACACACACACACACACACACACACACTCACACAGATGGGTTCTATCATAGATTGCACAACACACGCACTGAGGTTCCTTACGTGACAGGTAGATAATACAATGCTATACAGCCAAAACATGAAAGGAAGGAGATTATCTAAGGGATCGGAGTGGGATTAACTGGGGATTAATATAGAGTCGTTTTGGTGGCTAGCGTTGATGAGAACATTTGGTAACAATTACTATTAATTCATTAATATATCAGTAGATAATGAATTAAAGATAATAATTCACTTTGCATAATACTTTTTTTTTTAAATTAGAAAACAAAGAAACAAAGACATCAACTAACAAACTCACTCTGGGAACAAGTACTATTAATTTATGATTATCTCAGATAATGGATTAAAGATAAGCCAATCATCGTGGCAATTCGCTTTGCATCATAATTTTTTTTAAACAAAGAAACTGGCAACAAGCACTGTTAATTTATGATTATCTCAGTAGATAATGGATTAAATATAAGCTAAACCATAGATGTAGAAGCACTGGCTAAATGTCGTAGTAATTCGCTTTGCATCATATAATAAAAAGGCAAGTGTGTGTGTGTGTGTGTGTGTGTCTGTCTGAAACACAAAACGGGCTTATAACTCCGCCGTTTCTTAACCGAATCGCTTCAAATTTGCTGTCAGGCTTGCTGTGGCCGGGGCAAAGCCTGGCAGCAAATTGGAAGAGAATCGGGAGAGCGCGTCACTCTCAGAGCAGCGCCAACGGGAACTCCGCCGTTTCTTAACCGAATCGCTTCACATTTGCTGTCAGGCTTGCGCGCCAACGGGTAACGGGGCCTTATAACTCCGCCGTTCCTTAACCGAATCGCTTCAAATTTGCTGTACTCAGCGTTACCAGTACTTGGCGTTACCGTTACTAGGCGTTACCGTTACTAGGCGTTACCGGTACTAGGCGTTACCGGTACTCGGCGTTGCGTTATTACACATACAGATACGAATATATAAAATATTGCATGCGCACAAGCATCATTTTTAATACTCACTAGCGCAACGCCGGGTACCGGTAACGCCTAGTTATAAAAAATAAAAAATACAACAAAGAAATAAAGACATTAACAAACTCACTCTGGCAACAAGTACTATTTATGATTATCTCAGTGGATAATGAATTACAGATTCATAAACTAATCGTAATAATAATTCATTTTGCATTATTAAAAAAAAGTGGGGGAGTCAGACACTGAGACAGACTGATAGGTAAAATGTTTAGTGGTGACAACGAAGGGATGGGCCTAAGTCGAAATCATGAACACTTTAATGCTCATGTTACCAACATAAAATCTCATGTTGGTAGTACTCTTTCTTACTAGTCTAGATGCTTATTATGTACTTCTGACAAAATCCAACGTTTGTGCAATCTTCGGGACGTGTAGAGCTGTTGGCGATGCCTGGACTGCCTTTGACTTAAATGTTACAGATTTTAAAGTTCTTTGAAAAAAGTCATAATTATTAGAACAGTTAGCACGCCTAATCAATTTAATGCCCTAGGCGTTTACAATATAAAATGTAATATACACATATAACACCACATAGACATATAATAATATTTAACATATAGCATAAATAATGGGAAATCAAAATTACACAAACACCCAAAGACGGTCAGACAAACAAACAGACACAGAATTACAAACACACCACACACCCACACACGCGGACACACACCCCACACAGATAATTATATGCGCTCACCATTCGCAGACGTCCACTCTCAGACATGCACACACCAAGTCATGAAGGAAGGGATTAGTAGTTATTTATACACGAAGTACTAAGCACTTTAACGAGGTATAAATGTTGCAATAACGCGCGAAAAACGTTAACCCTTTCACCGCCAAAGTCGCAGTTTAGCACCACAGTGATTTAACACCTATGTCACTAAAAGGCATCAAATAGGGGACTATTATCCAAAGACCCTATTGTCTTAGTTTTGGGAAGTAAGTAAGGATACACCTTATGTTATATATTTCACAGAAGAACCCCCAATTCTGCAGATGGATTTTGTTCTATACACAGGTACACTTAATGGACATTTTGGGCTGAAATATGGATGGCGGTGAAAGGGTTAAACAGATTCTAATCTACTAATTATTTTAATCCTCGATAATACGGTGACCTTTTTGTCCCCCTCGCCCGTGTCTAGGAAGGTCAACGCTTGAGTACCTGCGCATGTCTTTTCGTTTCTAAAATTCCAGTTCTTTAGGAACAAACCAACCGTGTCTTGCAATGAGAACGAAAGTATTATTCTGTCCCATTGTTAGGCTATGGAAAGCATGCTGATGTACTAGCTACATGAGTTTTAAACATTCCTCTAAAGAACCTAATGAAAACAATGGGCTTGGTGCCAGCATTCAGCATCACCAGGCAGTGATGCCTGCCCCCCCCCCCCCTCTCTCTCTCTCTCCCCCCCCCCCCCCCCCTCTCTCTCTGGGGACCCGAAAGGAGCGACACTTAACTCCATTGGTTGTCATAGCAACTCACAAACGGTGTACAGGACCATACTCCTTGTTTTCCCCATTGTTATCAACGGGGTATATTGTTACACAGGGAACTACCATGATGATAGCATACATAATGCTTGTCCTTTTGTTTTCTTTATTATAATCAATCTGGGCCTGTATTCACGTTGAGATAGCATGAGACTTAGCATGATGCTAACTTAGAAGCTCTTCCAATGTCCTATAGGATTTAATAGGACTTTTGGAAGAGCTTCTAAGTTAGCAACATGCTAAGTCTCATGCTATCTCAACGTGAATACAGGCCCTGGTCTATAATATATCTATTATTGCTGTTAGTACCCTCTGCTAGTGTGTATGTGCTTGTGTGTATATGTATGTGTGTATGTATGTGCGTGCGTGCTTGCATGTGTGCGTGCGTGCGTGTGTGTGCATGCGTGCGTGCGCGTGTGTGCTTACGTGCGTGCGTGTGTGTGTGGGTGTGCGCGCGCGCACTTCATTTGTGTATGTAACACCCACCGTACTCGAATGCACGCGCATGCAAGCGTGGATCGGTTGGCAATGCGTGAAACACGGTATACATTATAATGTTTATGCACGTGTAAACGAGTTAACGATCTGAACCAAGAAAAAACAGATGGTTTTCTGTTCAGGAAAGCGTGCGTTCTCCCAACATGATTGTGCAGCTTAGTATAAGCTATAAAATAATAGTACGGTGTTTCGGGCAATTAATGAGGATGTACATTAATTTTGCATAAAATCGTGATAACGAAGGCGTGGATGCAAAAGGCAAACAAACATGCCAATTCAAAGCTACGGTAACCAATCAAAATGCAACACAGGGGAATTAATGAGAAAACCGACAAAAGCAGAACAGTGTACTGTATATATATATATATACTGGAGAAAGCAAAGTTGAAGCTTAGGCACCCCCACCACACCAAATATTCAAGGGCAAAAATGTAGATTAGAACTCCTATCAAATTTTCAAGAGCACAAATGTAGTTTAGACATCATCCTATCAATAACTGAAAGGCCAAAATGTAGTTTAGACATCATCCTATCAAATTTTGAAGGGCAAAGACGTAGTTTAGACATCCTCCTCAAATTATCAAAGTTTGAGTTTAGATATCCTCCTATCAAATTGCAAAGAAAAATGTAGTTTAGACATCATCCTATCAAATTTTGAAGGGCAAAGATGTAGTTTAGACATCCTCCTATCAAATTTTCAAGGGCAAAAATGTAGTTTAGACATCCTCCTATCAAATTGTCAAGGTCAAAAATGTAGTTTAGACATCCTCCTATTCAAGGGCAAAAATGAAGTTTACACATCCTCCTATCAAATTTTCAAGGGCAAAGATGTAGTTTTCAATCCTCCTATCAACTTTTCAAGGTACAAATGTAGTTTAGACATCCTGAGAAGCAAGGGCAATGATGCAGCTTATAACTCCTATCAAATTTTCAAGAGCAAAGATTAGTTTACACCCTCCCATCATTTTGTTTAATTTGAACATAGGAGAAGCAGCCTTCTCTCAAAAGAGTTATTGTAGATTGTCATGAAACTTCACAAGAACAAGATTTCACGAAAGAGTTGTACAACGTGAAATTAAATACAGTTATAATAAAACTGTGTATGATCTTCTCCTTGTGAAAACCAAATTCAGTTATTTTGTCTAGTTCATTATTTGAAATTTGGCATTCGAAATAGATCATTTGCAGAAATTGGGCATAGAAGATACAACTTTGCCTCTTTGTTTCTATTGACTTGATTTAGAAAACAATCAAATAAACAAAGAAATCATTCAAAATTGTCTTTCTTGTTGTGGATACTGGTAGAATAATAGACATAAATATGCCCTAATTAGAAACTTGATATTTTAGGTGTTGTTGACTAGTTTTGGCTCTTGCTCAAAACCTAATCTTCAATTAAATGTCTTTTCACACGAATAGTGATTTAAGACAACATGGAAAAATTGAAACAATCATAAAAACAACAACAACAATCAAAAACAACATGCAAGCTTAAAAAACAATTACAACAACACAAAGCAAAACATGTACAGTAAGCTTCCAATAGGCGTGGACAGCATTAATTTCGCAATTAAAGCAATGTCAATTTCGGCGTTACTTAAGGTATCCTTGGTATTAACATTACTTATGAAAAAAGTCCATATTGAACATTCGATATTTAGAGAGCAACATCTGGTTTGCTCAAAACCTTCTGAGCGACTGGTGAAGGTTTTCCCCACGCACCATCATTCAATGGCTGAAGGATGAATCCTTGGAGATGCTTCGAGTTTCAGTCGAAGAAGGCTTTTGGTCTGAACTTTCCCAACAAAACTTTGATCTGTGGTCCGCCATGGCCGAAACAAATAACACCATTTTAACATGTATCTGTTAACTCTCAATGTAAACATAAACATGTCTACGATAATACTAATACTGGGCCCTATTTCTAGAACCTTTTACTTCCTTACGTTTTCTTTTTTGTCTATCTGTCTATCTTTTTTTGTTTATCTGTTTTCATAGTTTGCCCTTTGCTAAGAGTTGTCAAAAGTCTGTCAATATTGCTCGAATTCCCGTCTTCAATAAAGTGTAAAAACCCTCGAAAAGGGGAAACAAAACAAAACGAAAGAGAACTAAATCAATGACTTAAGGTTTCCAATAAATGTTAACATTTTCCCCTCTTTCCCTATGGTAACACAGCGAGAGCTACTCATAAAGGTCTCGGTACATGCTAACACTATTCACACAATATCACTATTTCCTCACGGCAACACAGTGAGTCGGAAGTCATATTATGAGTGGCCTAACACAGTGTTGCCACGGGAAAACAGTGATATTTTGTGAATATGTTAACGTGTACAGAGGCCTTAAAGATTACTTGCATATCACTGTGTTGCCATGTGGAAAATAGTGATATATTGTGTATATGTTAACGTGTACAGAGGCCTTAAAGAGTACTTGCATATAACTCAGTTGCCATGGCGAAAGAGTGAAAAAATGTTCACGTGTACAGAGACCTTTAGGAGGGAACCCATTCCAAAGCTATTTCGAAAACGTTATTTGCGACCCAGCACCACGAAAGGGACATTAAGTGTCAAACTGACCATTTTGAGAACATTATACATTTGACATCTTCAGACAATTTTGGTTCTAATGATACAAGAACCATTCTTGCATCTTGTTCCATGCCATTTAAAGTTGGTAGGTAGAGCGTCGGCCAATTTGAGAAAACACAGTCTAAAGTCTAGCCCATCTAAAGGAAATGCATTGACCTACTGGAAAACATGACCATTTTAGAAACCATATTTAAGATTATCCTGTAACCCTTTCACCGCCAGCCATCTTTGAACCAAACATCCATTAAATGTATTTGGTTACAGAAAATATTTATTCTGCAATATTGTGGGATTTCTCTGTGACACATTTAGAATAGGGTCAATCCTTACTGCCCAAATGTAGGAACACAATATTATTGAATAATAGACTTGATTTCAAGAGTTTTAATGACACCAGTGTTCATTGTGGTGCAAAAATGCGACATGGCGGTGAAAGGGTTAAACAAAATGAAACATAAGATGCAAGAGAACACAAAAATGCCCATAACTCAAAATTGACAAACAACGAAATTTCTGACTTAGCAAGCCTGTTGTGAGAAACTAGCCCAGCGACTTAATGTCCCTTTCGTAGTGCTGGGTCACAATTACCAGAAGACAGATACTGTCATCCTTCTTTTTTTTCCTTTCGCAATAGTACTTCCTGGCTTATCTACGTCACCTACTCCTCGATTTCTCTTTACCTTCAGGCTAGCCCCCGTGAAGTGGCACATTTCCGTGCACGATAAACCCGAGTTCGAACCTGGGTACAGGAGATTTTTTTTCACTCTGCTCTGGTCTAGGTCTTACGGTCTGAACGTGGAGTTTTTCGGACGAGACGATAAACCGAGGTCCCGTGTGCCCATGTACTTAGCACACGTTAAACCCAGTGGCAACGAAAAGGTTGTCACTTGGTCAAAACACGCACGCGCGCGCGTACACACACACACACACACACACACACACACACACACACACACACACACACACACACACACACACTTTCCTTCCTTCCATTCTTATCCTTGCAAAATAAAGTATTTGAAGTTTGAAGTTCCTTATCAGTTACACAAAAATCGCATGCAAATAACAAATTAAAAAAATGGGTGGTGCGCCTCTGGGTGCCACGCGCTCCCCAGGTGGGAGCATCCCGAATTTCACAGAGACGCCTCTGTGACTATAAAGTACCAAATACCAAATCATCGAGTTTTGTTCTCCCTTATTTCAGGCAGTTTTCCTAACATTAAAAGCTAGTAGGCAAAACATGTACTGATGGTGACAATAGTTGGTATTGGTATTTTATAGTCAAAGAGGCGTCTCTGTGAAATTCGGGTTGCTCCCACCTGGAGTGCGCGTCGCAGCCAGAGGCGCGCCAACTATTTCTTTAAAATTTACATGCGATTTTGTGTGACTTATGAGGAAGGAAGGGAAGGAAAGGGGGAGCGGGGTGGGTGGGTAAATTTTGACCAAATGACAACTTTTTCGTTGCCACTGGGTTTAACGTGTGCTAAGTGCATGGGCACACGGGACCTCTGTTTATCGTCTCACCCGAAAGACTCCACGTTCAGACCGTTAAGGTCTAGTGCAGAGTGAGAGGAAAAATCACCTGTACCCAGTTTCGAACTCGAGTTTATCGTGCAGGAGGCGAACGCATTACCTCTGTGCCACAGGCGTTTGGAATTAATGAATTTATTCAGAGTTAACTACGATTTTCTTCCCAATCTCTCCCTCTTTTGCCCTTTGATAAGCGCTGTCGAAGATATGTGACCCAGCACCACGAAAGGGACATTAAGTGTCAAACTGACCACCCTGAGGAAATTATACAACTGAAAACTTCAGACAAGTCTCTTTCTCATGATACCAGAACCATACTTGTATCTTTTTTCCGTTCCCGAGTTATGAGCATTTAAAGTTAGTGGGGTGAGCGTCAGCCATTTTGAGAAAACAGTATAAAGCCTGTATTGTTGAAAATAAACAATAACTGTTCTGAATGGTAAACATGTAAAACATTACACAATTTCTTTGAAGAAAAGATGCAATGAGGTGAAAACCACAGGGCAAAAAAATCGGAAGATAGCGTTGGGGGACGGTTCAGAGAATGATAAGCACCTAGAATGCGAGCGTGTAAACGTCACGTCATAAGTTTACCAGCTACTAGTTACTGGAATACATTGGCGTCAAAATTAATAAAGTCTGAAAACTCGCACTTAAATCGCTCTCTACTACCCTGAAGTCTTTGAAAAATTCAAGGCCAACACATAACTTCGCTCTCAGTAAGTAAAAACCTATCAGAAAATCGATACGAGAACCCAACTGGGTTAACCTTCCACTTTTGCCATGTGAAGGTCTACTAGCCTAGCTGTGTAGAAAATGCATTGACCGACTCATTTTAAAACACTTATAATACCATTTAGAGACCATAGTAAAGATTATCCTTTATACATATGAAAGATAAGGTGTTAGAGAACACACACATACCCATAACTCAAAATTGACAACAACAAAAATGATATGTTTTGACTTTGCAAGCCTGTTGTGAGAAACTCGCCCAGCGAATTAATGTCCCTTTTGTGGTGTTAGGTCACATTTATTATGTAGAAATATTTGAATCCCTTCCTCGACACAATCTTCCGACTAGTAGGGGGGGGGGGGGACACACACACACACACACACACACACACACACACACACACACACACACACACACACACACACACACACACATACACACACACACACAAAAGGACAGAACTAAATCAATGATTAAGGGGGCTAACAAAACCCCTCTTCATGGACATTTGACGTTCAGACTGGTCCACACGAGGTCCCCCATTAGCTCCCTCTACACTCATCGAGGTTTTGTTCTCCCTTGTAGTATTAGTTCAGGAGTTTGCTTAGCCAAACAAGTTAGTGGGCAAAGCATGTACCGACAGTTACGATGTTGTTTCGAGCGTTTTAACTGCAGGTTTTCTTCGATTTCCAGTATGTTGGTTCTGTCTCTCACTCTTGTCAGCATCTCTCCCTGGTTAGCCTCAATTTGCAACACCCCCCCCCCCCCCCCTCCCCCCCAAAAAAGAATGACAAACAAAGAATCAAACTCTGCTATTCTTTGTTTCTGTTCCCTTCTATTTCCTTGTCTTGCAATTTATTGCTTTTCTTTTCTCCCTCCCCCCCCCCCCCCCCCCCCATAAACACACACACACAAGTTACTCACACTCACGCTTACCCTCACACACACACACACACACACACACAAAAAACCAACGCGCGCGCGCACGCACACCTGACCACAAGCAACAGTCTCTCTCTCTCTCTCTCTCTCCTCTCTCTCTCTCTCTCTCTCTCTCTCTCTCTCTCTCTCTCTCTCTCTCTCTCAGCTTCAATAGTCTTTGACAGTTTGATTAATAACAGTATTAAGATCGCCAAGCATGCACAATGCTGTGCTTTTTGTGACTGTGGCGATATGAGCTTGCTTGGCTTTTGTCATTAAACATTTGAGTAATTTGAGTCATTGAGTCTCTCTCTCTCTCTCTCTCTCTCTCTCTCTCTCTCTCTCTCTCTCTCTCTCTCTCTCTCTCTCAGCTTCAACAGTATTTAACAGTTTGATTGATAAAACAGTATCAAGATACAGTATCAAGGCATGCACAATTTTGTGCTTTTCGTGACTGGTGATATGAGCTTGCTTGGCTTTCGTCATGAAACATTTGAGTCATCGAGTCTCTCTCTCTCTCTGATTCTCTCTCTCTCTCTCTCTCTCTCTCTCTCTCTCTCTCTCTCTCTCTCTCTCTCTCTCTCTCTCTCTCTCTCTCTCTCTCTCTCTCTGTGTGTGTGTCTGTCTGTCTGTGTGTCTCTGTCAAAAACCCAGTATCATAAATTCTGAAAAGATAAAATGTGAACGTAACTATAATAATAAAACTAATAATAATAGCTTCATATTTTACTTATTTTTTGGGTCACAGGTTCCGATTATTCACCGTATGATTATGTGTGTGCCTTAGTATACCACCCCCCCCCCCCCCCCAACCTCCCACCCCACCTCTCTCCCATTACCCTCATTTCCCCCCCCCCGATTTTTGTGTGCATGCGTTACTTAGTTTTTGTTGTTTGAAGTTTTCTTTTATTCTTGTTATTTATTATTATTTCTCCAGGGCTGGGTGGAAAAAAGCTGTCATTGCTTATCTCATGTTCCCTGGTTAAATAAAAGTTCGTTTTCGCCCCCCCCCCCCCTCCCCTCTCTCTCTCTCTCTCTCTCTCCGCTAAGGACTTCTAAGCCTTTAAAAAAAAAAGCACGCGTCACATCTACAGCACCAAGCAAACATGGGGGGACAACCCCATTTTCTCCACACGAACCCACCACACCCTCTCCCCTCTTAATAACAACCGCCTAAAGACTCTTCAAGTGCAATAAACAAACCAGGTTACCGCGGGGGAATGGACATTTAAAAACTGGCCCAATCGACCAACACCAAAACTGATTGTTTATTCATACCAACTAGCCCCTCTTCTCTCCCCTCCCCCCTCCCCTCTACACTCCCCTTCCACCCCTACCTCCTTCACCGCCCCCCCATGACGTGTGTGTGAGTGACCCGGGTTCGAATCCCGGCCTCCTCGCCCTTTCTTTCTAGCTTGACAGGAACATCGAACTGAACGTCGTCGAGTCCTTCGGATGGTGACTTAAAGCTAGTCTGATCCGTGCGCTTCCCTTTACGCACGTAAAAATCCCACGGCAGTTGAAAGTCGGTAAGAGCAGGGAGAAATCCCGCTGCCTGGTACGGCCAAATTGATAGCTAGGTTTTCCAAGTGTGCTCACATCCCCTCCTCACCCTGTGCCACCCCCCAAAACAAAATTGGGTAGGCGCTGCACTTGGGGCGACGCGCTCTCCGGGGGAGAGCAGACCGAATTTCACAGAAATAAGTGTCTGTGACTAGAATACATGGGTGGGAGCAGAACATTTCAACTATACTGAGGCATTTTCTCAGCTACACTGAAAAAGAAAGCAATGCTATCTTCTTCTTTTTTTATGTTCCAGGCGGACAGAATTGCAAGAGAGAGAGAGAGAGAATAGAGATTTTACGCCTTCTGGGCCAAAGGGCCATTTGAAATTATGAAGATCCTGGTAGGACAGAATTGCTATACTGAATTCAGTATTTATACTGAAGGCCTTCCACCCGTGAGAATATACCAAATACCAAATATTTGAAGGAATACCACAAAGGCCAAGCAGCCGTTTGAGTATTTGACCATCGATCGAAGACGTCCTATTTCGTCCCTTCTCGTTTCATCCTTTTCAAAGTATTATTTTGTACTTTATTACACTTTAAAAAAAAACCCACGAAAATGGGAAAGAAATTGCATAATAATTGTTTCACTGTGTGTGCAAAAGTTCACTTTACCTGCGAAATTATCACCACGACGGTACCTTTTTTTTCTGATCGTCTGTTTGTCTGCCCCCCCCCCTCTCTCTCTCTCTCTCTCTCTCTCTCTCTCTCACACACACATAAGAGATGGTAATGACAATAAATAAAATATCAAATTGTCAATTCTCTCTCTCTCTCTCTCTCTCTCTATCTGGAAGAATGAATGGACTTGCCTAATAAAGTATAATACTGGTAACAAAACAAACAAACTCTCAACTCTCTTTCTTTGAACTTAAAAATGATTTTAAACCTTTATTCATAAACATGGTTGAGGTGTGCGTGCGTGCGTGTGTGTGTGTGTGCGTGCGTGCGTGCGTGCGTGCGTGCGTGCGCGCGCGCGCGCGCGCGCGCGCGCGCGCGCGTGTGTGTGTGTGTGTGTGTGTGTGTTAAAAGCACATGTAGAATAACAAAAGGCACAACACAAACACTACATCATTGTTATATCTAACGTCCGAGGTTGAAAAATACTCTCTCTCTCTCTCTCTCTCTCTCTCTCTCTCTCTCTCTCTCTCTCTCTCTCTCTCACACACACACACACACACACACACGCACACACACACACACACACACACCAGTGTACAAAACGGGAAAGGACGAAACGACACCTAACCAACGGATCGATAGCATGAAAAAACCCTAGGCAGCAGCAGCAGCAGACACCATGACTACTACTAGCACAGCAAGTTCTGGAATGGACCCGGGAGACCTTTCTGCCGCTGACCGGAATATCTTTAATAGAGTTCCATCCCACAAACTGTCCCCTGAGGTGGACCAGTGGCTGGATGCCTCGTGCCTCCATACGGGGGGAGCTGGACGAACCCTGCCCCCTTCCAGAGTCTCTCCCCGTGGGGATACCTGGGGGTCTTTCGTAAAAAGATAGTTCCCTCACCTTCATGAAGTTCTGTGCTTGTAACTTTCTCTAATCTGCCACTCTTTGACCCTGCCTTTTCCCTTTACTTTCTATCATCTACTACATTTCTGACCTAATGGCGCATTCTCCTGCCTTTTTTGTTCAAAAAACTAAATCTTCCAAATACTTTTTCTCCTTTGAGCTCCTCCAAAATAGGAATGTGTCGTGTCGGCTGTACGCAGCGTGGATACCGGTGGAAACTGAAAACCGGACACAGACGTACGTTACCCATTATGGGAATGCAGAAGAAGAAGAAGAAGATTGATTGATTGATTGAACTTTCTAATGGGTAAAGATTTAGGCAAATCTCTCCATTTATTCACACAAGAAGAAGAAGAAGAAGAAGCAGAAGAAGAAGAAGAAGAAGAAGAAGAAGAAGAAGAAGAATGATTGATTGAACTTTTTAATGGGTAAAGATTTAGGCAAATCTCTCCCTTTACTCACAGAAGAAGAAGAAGAAGAAGAAGAAGAAGAAGAAGAAGAAGAAGAAGAAGAAGAAGAAGAAGAAGAAGAAGAAGAAGAAGAAGAAGAAGAAGAAGAAGAAGAAGAAGAAGAAGAAGAAGAAGAAGAATGATTGATTGAACTTTTTAATGGGTAAAGATTTAGGCAAATCTCTCCCTTTATTCACAGAAGAAGAAGAAGAAGAAGAAGAAGAAGAAGAAGAAGAAGAAGAAGAAGAAGAAGAAGAAGAAGAAGAAGAAGAAGAAGATTGATTTCACAAAAGAAGAAGAAGAAGAAGAAGAAGAAGAAGAAGAAGAAGAAGAAGAAGAAGAAGAAGAAGAAGAAGAAGAAGAAGAAGAAGAAGAAGAAGAAGAAGAAGAAGAAGAAGAAGAAGAAGAAGAAGAAGAAGTCCCCTGAGAACTTTCACCACCACCACTACCTCGTTGGGTGAAAGCCAGAAGGTATGTCATCATTCTGTCCTGTGCTCCACCCCATACATAGTATGGCGTGACGGAATTTGCGATCGCTCGTGTCTGTCTGTTTGCTTGGCTGGATGGTTGGTTGGTTGGTTGTTGTTTTTGGGTCTGTCTTTCCAACCTGTATCCCGGGAACCGATTGACAGAACCGCTTCAAATTGTGTGTGTTGCGTTGTGTTGTATCGCCTAGAATAGAAGACATCCGTGCCAAACACATTATTGGCGTGCTGACCTTGACCTTGGTGTTTGACCTCGAAAACCGAAATTTCCTCTTGCGCGCATATACCCATAAAAAGCAGATATTATATTCTCGATCAGCACAACCTGAGGAATGCAGTGGCAGACACCTGAAGCCACTTGAACCTTAAACATTTGACCCTGAGGCTGCTTAGTGTTACATATCAAAACAAGCGCGGATTCGCAATCGTTTGTGGCACGCTTTTCTTTCTCTTTTACAATATGTGCGACAATTTTGGACCGACCGACCGACCGACCAAGTGAGTTATAGGTTTGTGGCTTGTGCCACAAACAAAAAACATTTGTTATACCCACATACTTCCATATACTCTATCTTCATCACTCTAGGAATGCACTGGGAGACATTTTGAAGCCTCTTGAATGTGACAGACCTGCTTATCCCCATCACAAGTCTTGAGTAGTCTGGATAGCTGAAATGAGTAGTTTGTGTGCAAAATGTGTAGTTTTGCTCACTAAACCATCAAACAATGCTCATTGAAAATTAGTAATTAGAGCATTATTTTCAATTTTGAAGAGTAGTAGAGGTCCAAATGGAGTAGAATACTACTCGAAAAGAGTATAGTAAACAGGTCTGATGTGACCTTGATCTTTGGTTTGACCTTGGGTTTCTTCTGTCTGCTCGCGCTGTATCTCGTGAACTGGAAGAAGGAAGTGGGATACGTGGCAAGGGGAGGGGGGGGGACACATGTCTACCACTCGGCGACTCTCTCGTTCCTTTTTCTGTGACAGCACCTTCTGTCGTTTTACCCAACGAACGACTTTGTCTTGGCCACCCCACTCTGCATTCCCTACAGAACATTGCACTACGGTTGTTCCTACTGTTTTTCTATAGTACATCTTTGAGTGCATGCAATAATAATAATAATAATAATAATATTATTATTATTATTATTATTATTATTATTATTAGTAGTAGTAGTAGTAGTAGTAGTACGAGAGAGAGAGAGAGAGAGAGAGAGAGAGAGAGAGAGAGAGAGAGAGAGAGAGAGAGAGAGAGAGAGAGAGAACTCAAACTAAAAAATGTTTTAATGTCAGACCTCCGGCCTATGAGAGAGAGAGAGAGAGAGAGAGAGAGAGAGAGAGAGAGAGAGAGAGAGAGAGAGAGAGAGAGAGAGAGAGAGAGAGAGAGAGAGAGAGAGTGGATGAATGAATTAATAACCCTTGAGTGATGCATAATGAGAGATATATATATATATACAGAGAGAGAGAGAGACAGAGACAAAGACAGACACAGAGAGAGAGAGAGAGAGAGAGAGAGAGAGAGAGAGAGAGAGAGAGAGAGAGAGAGAGAGAGAGAGAGAGAGAGAGAGAGAGTAAATTGATGAATGAATGAATAACACTTGAGACGAATAATGAGAGAGAGAGAGAGAGAGAGAGAGAGAGAGAGAGAGAGAGAGAGAGAGAGAGAGAGAGAGAGAGAGAGAGAGAGAGAGAGAGCGGAGAGAAACAGACAGAGACAGAGACACAGGATGCAATGACATATTCTTGCTTGTACCTTTCTATTCCGCTTCTCTGCTGAACTGAGACTTTGTGTCTCTCTCCTCGGACAGTTAAACATAATAATCATAATATATAACACAGAATCGAACTCATATACCAGAAAAACATGACATCATCCTGACGTCATCTAGACACCCCCCCCCTCCCCCCTCTCACTACCTTCCCCCCTCCGCACCCTCCCGATAACTCGTTCGTATATCTCTACAAGCACCCCCTTCAATGAAGCGTATCGATTACAGAGATAGTCCAGCCCCCCCCCCCCCTCCACTCCCCCATACCTCTACACCCTCCCTTCCCACCCCACCCTTGATTCTTCTAACCCCATCCCCCTTTCTCGCCACTGGCTCTGATCCAACGTCCACAAACGAGTCAAAACCTGTCAATATCATAGCTGTACGAAGTGGACTTACAGAGAAAGAAGTAGGCCACTTCACAACTTTTAAGGTAATGTTGTTTTTATTACAATTTTCTATTATTTCTACTCACTACAAGAGACGCGTCTCTGTGAAGTTCGGGTTGCTCCCACCTGGAGTACAGCGTTACAGCGCCACCCGGTTGTTGTTGGTGGTGGTTTGTTTTAATTATTATTATAGTGTTACCTCAAATTTTGAAGGGGGGGGGGGGGGGAGGGAGAGAGAGAGAGAGAGAGAGAAAAAAAAAAGGAAAGAATTTCACCAGACAAAGCTGATCGCAATAAAGGCAACTAGCACACTCTCCCTGTCCCCTTCACGTTTGATCAATATTGAGATGCAATAAAAAGGAACAATGCATTAGAAATGTGTATACTGAAACAGATAACCAGACCTGTTTACCCCCCCCCCCCCCCCCCCCTACACAAGTCTTGAGTAGTCTGGATAGCTGAAATGAGTAGTTTTGGCTCAAAATGTGTAGCTTTATTCGCATTTGTTACAGACAAAACGTTTTCTAGTATTTGGATTCTTTCACACATTTTCAGGAAAATCTGTCTTTTGAAGCACACAGAGCACCATACAGTTACTATCACATCGTTGCAAGTGAGAAGCTTCTTTATAGTATGCGTACAATAAGCCAGAACTTAGGGCGTGATGAAAATGCCATCAGAGGAGGTCTTAGAGTGCGGGCAAGCTACGGGCGGTTTGAATACACAGAGACAACTTCCAGATGGGCGGGTTGGGGCGGTATTAAACAATGTTCACTGAAAATGAGTAATGAGAGCATTATTATCAATTGTGACGAGTAGTAGAGGTCCAAATTGAGTAGAATACTACTCGAAAAGAGTAGAGAAACAGGTCTGGATAACTGACAATTATGATAACTGATGATTGAGTTAATCGTAGTTTAATTAATTTTGGCGAAATACAGCCACCCCTTTTCATAGGACGGATATACATTAAGTGATTTTAATTCGTCTTACCAAAATATGTTTTAACTTTGATTAGTGTTCATCTACGTTCGTTTTCTTTTAACTTTAAAACATGCATTGTCGCTTCTGATCATCTATCAAGTGGAAAACGACGACTTTTCCAATTTCGCCTTTAAAATATCGCATTTATGCATCACAATGACATCACATGTCACTAAAAGGCATCAAATCATAGCCCGTTATCCGAGGAGCCTTTTTGTGTTTTTTAATTTAGGGAGGTAAGAATAGGCTTGATGCTATACATATCACAGAGGAATTCCCAATATTGCAAATATTTATTTTGTATCTACCCAGTTAAGTTTAATGGTATTTTGGGGGGCTGAACAATGGCTGGTGGCGAAAGGGTTAAAGCAATCAGTGACTTGTCCATAAAGACACGGATAAATAGCTCTTCTTTTGAATTTAATGCAAACCTGGGTTTGATCTTTACAAATACTGAATCTTAAATCGCTCATCAAGGAGTATTTGAAAATGATAGATTTATATTAATATTACTATCTATTCTAACTAAATACTTACCACCACTCAAAACAATCAAACTTATTGTTCTGAGTGTTGGTCAGCATGGTTAGAATAGATTGATAGCTTTCTATTAATATTACTATCTATTCTAACTAAATACTTACCAACACTCAAAACAATAGCTTTGATTGTCTTGAGTGTTGGTTAGTATGGTTAGAATAGATTGTAATCCTTCATGACGATTGGTCATTTCAACAAAAAGAAACATTAGCAAGCTTACTCCTGGATATTAACTGCCATCTGACTGAAGCAATTGTTATATGTAGCGACACTAGTATCATGTATCACTAGATTATTGATGATGATTTGTATTCCTTTTTTAAAAATTATTTGATGGATTGCTAAGTTTATTATGGCTGTTGATCTTTGTTTGTTCACTTCCCCTTCATAAGGGGCCTTGGCCTATTTGAATAAATTATTCGCATTCGCAAAAACAAAACAAAAGCAAGCTCACTTTGTGGCAAAAAAAAAGGTATTGCAAAACAAAATGTAACACTTATCAATAATTGCGTAAAGATCACCATTTAAAACAATATTACCCACATTCTATATACATCAATGCATCATGTCCGGCAGTGAGTGGTCAAGCACAACACACGATCAATACTTCTTCTTCTTACTCCACAACACTAGCTTCTGGGCCTTGGCTTTCAACAGCTGACCGAATTCACTCTGCCCTTAGAAAGAATTATAAAAAAAAACCCACCAAAACAATAAGTTCATTTTTTCTTAAACAGAGAGACGCACATAAACAAGCATTCCCACTTAAAACAAAACCTTTAGTTTGTTCTTGATTCAAAAGTTGACCACCGATTTCAAACTTTCTTTCAATGACCAGAATATAAAGAAAACAACAAACAAACAAAAAGAAAAGAAAAGAAAAATAAAGCCACTCAGTGAATGTAAATCGATTTCATAAATGAACATACAAGCCACCCAGAACACGGAGAGATTAAAAACGATCCGTTATTCTCGTCACAAAATTGACTAAAAACTCTCCCCCTACTAAAAACACCACCAGCACTTTTGGTCACAGGCATTACGTAACACCAACCACTGCAACGACCCTAAAAGACTTTGTACACGACGAAGAGGGAGAGAGAGAGAGAGAGACAGACATGCAAATGCTGCTTAGACGAGACAGGACGCGCGTGCGTGTGTGGGCTAAAACTGTATACATACAATCCTGCAGCCAGCCAACTAACAGCGTATCTATAGCAGTTCGTATTGACGAGACTGGCAAAGACGAGGCGGCGAGTCATGAGTTAAAAAGTTGCTGCAGCAGCAGGCTAAACTGTCGTGGGACGTACGGAGGCAAGGGTTTCATTCTTACTACGCCCACTCAACTCTTTCGAAAGCCAGCCCACCCACTTGCCTTAGCTTCTGCTGAGGGTCCCGTGTTGGAATTGGATAAAACCATCGACGTACTTCGGTCGAGAGAGTGGGGATGTATGTACCCTGGGCAAGGCTTCTCCATTCTTCTTCTTCTTCTTCTGCGTTCCCAGGCCATATGACCAAAATAGGCAAGGTACGTATGTGTCCGGTTTTCACTTTTCACTGGTCTCCCCACTGCGTACAGCCGACACATTCCGATTTCGGAGGAGCTCAAAGGAGAAAAAGTATTTGGAAGATTTGTTGGGAAAAAAAGGCAGGAGAATGGGCCAAAAACTAAAGTCAAAGAGAGTGGCAGATTAGAGGAAGTTACAAGCACAGAACTTCCAGAAGGTGTGATAACTATTTCTACGAAAGACCCTCCGGTATCCCAACACAGAGAGACTCGTGGAGGGGGCGGGGTCGTCCAGCTCCCCGTATGGAGGCACGAGGCATCCATCCACTATAAACAAATAATAGCCCGGCCCGCTGGAATAGCAGCTGCCCCCTCTCGGCTATCTGGCAGCCATTGTCGGAAACGACAGACAGTCAGACAGGCAACAATAAACAAACTTATAAGATTCCTATGGATAAAACCGAGGATAGGCGATCGAACAAAACTTCGGCCTGTTATCACTCAAAATGACTTTACTCAACGGTTGCTACAGGCCCAGGCATGAAAGTGGATGGAGATCAAAAAAGAGGAAAAACTTTCGTCCGAGAAATCCTTCCACCCGGATTTTCACCTCACGTCGGTAGTTTTGTTGAGCGCGAGGGGGGGACAAACGTTCCCCCCCAAAAAAATTTAAACGCAAACAACTTTCAAGC
>CM065690.1:17924082-17926582 GCA_017654935.2 Phymorhynchus buccinoides | reverse complement strand
CTCTACATCCACCAATAAAGGACTGTTGAAACAACAAGCAAGCTTGCGTACGGAAGCACTCTTTTGTTCCCAGTTCTGACAATAGGAAAAAACGAATCCCATACGTAACTCGTTAGTTTCCAAACAGGCAATGAAGGAAAGAAGATGTGGGCAAAGAGGGTTAAATCTTTGATGTGGGTCTCAGTAATCAGCAACGAAACAGAAACGAAGATAGCATACGCAAGTCATCATTTTCCAAACAAACTCTTGTTGACCAAAAAAAGTGGGTCCTTAAAAAACCCACAAATAAACAAAGCGGGTATACCATACGTAACTCGTTATTTTCCGCACAAATCATATAGACAGGAGACAAGATAGCGAAAACAAATACAGGTGCAAGGTTGGTTTTTAATTTAACCCTTTCACCGTCAAAGTCGGATTTTAGCACCACAGTGATTTCACTAACACCAATGCCACTAAAAGGCATCAAATTGGGGTCTTCTTATCTGTCTCTACCTTTCGTCTCTTAGCTTTTGGGAAGTAGGATAGACCTTATTTTCACAGAGGCGTCACAGAAGAATCCCCAATACTCCCACCTGGATTTTGTTCTCTACGCAGCCAGATTTAATGCCACCTATTTGCTGTATGGTTGCGTGCAATCTTAGTGACAGACTCATCTGAAGAAGGAACGTTTGTGTTCAATGGGTGTGTAGTGGCAGTATGTAAATGTCTGTTTCTGTGCCCATCTTCCTGAGTGGCAGTATGTAAATGTCTGTTTCTGTGCCCATCTTCCGTGAGTGGCAGTATGTAAATGTCTGTTTCTGTGCCCATCTTCATGAGTGGCAGTATGTAAATGTCTGTTTCTGTGAGATCTTCCTGAGTGGCAGTATGTAAATGTCTGTTCTGTGCCCACTCCACGAGTGGCAGTATGTAAGGTCTGTTTCTGTGCCCATCTTCCTGAGTGAGTATGTAAATGTCTGTTTCTGTGCCCATCTTCCTGAGTGGCAGTATGTAAATGTCTGTTTCTGTGTCCATCTTCCTGAGTGGCAGTATGTAAATGTCTGTTTCTGTGCCCATCTTCCTGAGTGGCAGTATGTAAATGTCTGTTTCTGTGTTGAAACAACAAGAGTGGCAGTACGGAAATGTCTGTTTCTGTTCCCAGTTCTGGCAGTATGTAAATGTCTGTTTCTGTGCCCATCTTCGTGAGTGGCAGTATGTAAATGTCTGTTTCTGTGCCCATCTTCATGAGTGGCAGTATGTAAATGTCTGTTTCTGTGTCCAGTCTTCCTGATCAGCAACGAAACAGTCTGTTTCTGTGTCCATCTTCCTGAGTGGCAGTATGTAAATGTCTGTTTCTGTGCAAACTCTTGTTGAGTGGCAGTATGTAAATGTCTGTTTCTGTGCCCATCTTCCTGAGTGGCAGTATGTAAATGTCTGTTTCTGTGCCATCTTCCTGATACCAGTACGTAACTCGTCTGTTTCTGTGTCCATTTTCCTGAGTGGCAGTATGTAAATGTCTGTTTCTGTGCCCATCTTCATGAGTGGCAGTGTAAAGGTCTGTTTCTGTGTCCATCTTCCTGAGTGGCAGTATGTAAATGTCTGTTTCTGTGCCCATCTTCCTGAGTGGCAGTATGTAAATGTCTGTTTCTGTGCCCATCTTCCTGAGTGGCAGTATGTAAATGTCTGTTTCTGTGCCCATCTTCATGAGTGGCAGTATGTATATGACTGTTTCTGTGCCCATCTTCCTGAGTGGCAGTATGTAAATGTCTGAATCTGTGCCCATCTACCTGAGTGGCAGTATGTAAATGTCTGTTTCTGTGCCCATCTTCATGAGTGGCAGTATGTAAATGTCTGTTTCTGTGCCCATGGCTTCCTGAGTGAAAGTATGTAAATGACTGTTTCTGTGCCCATCTTCCTGAGTGGCAGTTGTAAATGTCTGTTTCTGTGGGTGGGTAGTGGCAGTATGTAAATGTCTGTTTCTGTGCCCATCTTCCTGAGTGGCAGTATGTAAATGTCTGTTTCTGTGCCCATCTTCATGAGTGGCAGTATGTAAATGTCTGTTTCTGTGCCCATCTTCCTGAGTGGCAGTATGTAAATGTCTGTTTCTGTGCCCATCTTCATGAGTGGCAGTATGTAAATGTCTGTTTCTGTGTCCATCTTCCTGAGTGGCAGTATGTAAATGTCTGTTTCTGTGCCCATCTTCCTGAGTGGCAGTATGTAAATGTCTGTTTCTGTGCCCATCTTCCTGAGTGGCAGTATGTAAATGTCTGTTTCTGTGCCCATCTTCCTGAGTGGCAGTATGTAAATGTCTGTTTCTGTGCCCATCTTCATGAGTGGCAGTATGTAAATGTCTGTTTCTGTGCCCATCTTCATGAGCAAGGCTCCAAATTGTGTTGAGTTGTGTTGTGTTGTGTTGTGTTGTGCGGAGTTGTTTCGTGACGTATTGTTTGGTATTGAATTTCAAGTGCTGTTTGTTTTATACAGTACTAGCGCAACTCCGAGTACCGGTAACGCCTAGTAA
>CM065690.1:17901582-17919082 GCA_017654935.2 Phymorhynchus buccinoides | reverse complement strand
GTGTGTCTGTGTGTCTGTCTGAAACACAAAACGACCGAATCGCTTCAAATTTGCTGTGAGCCCTAACTCACCGAGTTGCAACGGCAACCGAGGCGGCCGTGTCATTTGCGCGGTTTGGCAAATGCGCGAAACGCGTATCCACCGGCCTCTTGGCGCCCGTATCTCTGGTATGTCTGGACGGATTGCCTTCGCATTTGGAAGGTAGATGACCTGGGACAGTGACTATCTGTGTGCCAAACCGGAAGCGAATCGTTTAATAAACACGCACGATATACGCCGCTTCACCTTTTCACAAATAACTCCGCCATTTTTTAACCGAATTGCTTCAGATTTGCTGTCAGGCTTGCTGTGGTCGGGGCAAAGCCTGCCAGCAAAGTTGAAGAGAATCGGGGGAGCGCGTCACTCACAGAGCAGCGCCAACGGGAAACGGGGTCTTATAACTCCGCCGTTCTTTAACCGAATCGCTTCAAATTTGCTGTACTCAGCGTTACCAGTACTTGGCGTTACCGTTACTAGGCGTTACCGGTATCGGCGTTGCGCTAGTGCACATAATAACACTGGCCTCCGGCCGAATCCCAACAAATACAATAAAATAAGGGGCAGATTAACATTGGTATAGAATATTTTAGATAATAAGGGGTATAAAGGCGATTTTGAACAAGAGAGAGACAGAGAGACAGAGACAGAGAGACAGAGACAGAGAGACAGAGACAGAGAGAGACACACACAAAGACATGCAGACTGGCATACACATAAAAAAAGAAAATCAGCAGGGGAGGTGAGAATCTAAGTGGGTTTTTTTATGGTGATTTCATCCTAGCTTGATGATGCTTGTGGCAGGCGCCAGCCCTCCCCCAAAAAAACCTGCCACACACTAATAAACAAAAACAAAAAAAATAATATTCACACTGAAAGCGATAGCTGGAAAACTTCACAGTTTCCTCTGAAAACATCCCACCCTATGGAGCAATACAAGCACCTTGCACGCTGTGTAACATTTTGTGTGTGTGTGTTGTTTTTTTGGGTGTGGGTGTGTGTGTGTGGGTGTGGGGGGGGGGGGGGGGGGGGGGGGCGTTAGCCTTCCATTTTTCTTCCAGGTGTGAATAAGAGCGTGAGTACTTGAGACCCAAAATGAGCCCCGCTGTTCACTCTTCTCTAATTGCGCTCTCTATCCCTATCTCTGTTTTCGTCTGTCTCTGTCTCTGTCTGTCTGTCTCTCTCTCTCTCTCTCTCTCTGCTTCTCTTACAGTTTCCCCCGTATCTCTTTCTCTCCTTGAGTATGTGCGTGTGGCGCACGCGTGTGTGTGCATGTTTACCGCGTTCGCACGCGCGTGTGTATATTGTCTTACGCATTGCTTTGCCAAAATACTAACTTGAAATTTTTCGTGGGCTTGCGTTTGTTTATGTCCATTTTGTCAGTATAATGATCCAAAGTACATTTGTTTTATGAGTACGTGTTTGTGTCTGATTTTATATATAACTAGCAATCGCCCCGTGGCAGTTAACCCCCGTGGCAGTTTTAACCCCATGGCAGTTTTAACCCCTTGCTAGGGGACTTATCTGCCACTCGGCGACACACTTGTTTGTTATTGTGGCTTTCAACAGACTGTGTTCGGGACAACAGCTAAACACTCGCGCTTCGCGCTTCGACTCCGCCCCCTTTCGCGCTTCGCGACGACAGGTAAACACACTCGCGCTTCGCGCTTCGAATCCGCCCCCTTTCGCGCTTCGCGACGACAGGTAAACACTCGCGCTTCATGCTTCGACTCCGCCCCGTTTCGCGCTTCAACTCCGCCCCCTTGCCCTTCGCGCTTCGACTTCTTGCGCTTCGCGCTTCGACCCCTTGGCGGAGGTTTCCGAAACGTGAGGACGGCATGACCTTCCGAGGTTGCCAAGGATGCCTGATACCAAATTTGGTGTCGATCGGTTGAGAACTGTGGCCGTGTATAAGGGACACACACACACAGACAGACAGACAGACAGACATACAGATTTCGAAAATATATATAAGATAAGATTATCTCAATCATAGCTGTTCTCATTGAAGACTTTTGTCCATTTTCTAATCAGTAATATGGTTTGACATTCAGTTTTCTTTTTTTCTTTCTGGGGAAGCGCAAAACATATATAATATCCAACACCTGCCTGCTTGTGCCTGCATGCGAAACCAACCCCCTTATTTTCTCCTGTGCTGTCAGTGAAGATGTTCTTTCAAGACGTAAATGTTTGACATCCTGTTCATCGCGTGTAGACCCCCACCCCCACCTCCCCTATTCCTACCTATTCTCATTCAGGGTTTTTTTAGTGGGTTTTTTAACTTCCCTGTTAATGTTGCCCACTTTACTTGTTTGCCACCTTTTCTGCTTTTACTTTTTTTTGTTCATACCACACACACGAACATAGATGCACGCACGCACGCTCATACACAAACACACGTGCGTGTGCGCAAGTCCGAGCAAAAATGCAAACATAGTTATCCACGGACGTACGCAAACGGACAAATACAAATTGACATACATATTCTTGCTGCACGTGCACACGCACTCCACACACACGCGCGCGCGCGCGCACACGCACGCACACACAGTCACACTGACACATACTCTCTCTCTAACACACACACACACACCACACACACGCACGCACGCACGCGCACGCGCGCGCACACGCACACACACACACACACACACACACACACACACACACACAAACACACTAGGAGTTCAAGATTGCACTTGGTCATCTCCAAACATGGAACACTCAATTGTTAGGAAAGTTTTATTTTTGTGTGTGTTGGACGGTTTAAGGGTTTGGTTAGGGTTAGGGATAGGGATAGGATTAGAGTTAGGACTACAGTCAGTTTAATTTCAGATTGAATGGGTAAAAGATACACATTCTAAAGTTTCGCTGAAAACCGACATTGTCACGCGAATGGCGTCACTTTCCATATTTGGAGATGACCAAGCGCAGCATTGAACGTCTTGTCACACACACACACACACACACACACACACACACACACACACACACACAAACACACACACGCACACACACACACACACACACACACACAGAGTTCTGTTCTTCTTTCATTTTTCTCTCCATCCTCCATGTATTAATTAATCTTCCTCCGTAAATAAAGTCATGCGCCCCGTCTGGATTTATTAGCATCTGCTAATGCACCTTCTTTGCAGTCAAAAAAGAGTACTTACTACACCTTTACTTCCATTTCTTTTACTCTTCGTTTAGCTGCCGAAAATATATCATGATGTCTATGCTGTGCAAACAGATGACTTTGGTTCCTCGAAACAGACGGCCTTTCAATTCAAAATGCCAAAGGGTTTCAGTGTCAGGATCGCGCAACAGGCAACAACAAACACTTGCCGCCTGTCATACTTCTGTTTCACCTGTCTTAACACACACACACCCTACTCTCCACACGTTTACAAAACACACACACGCACACACACACACACCACACACACACACAAGCACACGCACCCCACCCACCCACACACAGATGCATTTGTGTATCACAAGCTTTCTGTTTTGGTAATATAAACGTCAGGAAGCATTCGCGCTCGCGCGCACGAGTAGGCTATTCATACACAGACACACACGCGCAATACACACCCACCAAACACAGCACACGAACACAACACACGCACGCTGACGCTTGCACGCATACAGACACACACGCACAAAACACACACACACACAAGCGCGCGTGTTGTACACACCCACACACACCCACAGACACACTGCATTTGTGTAATCACAAGCTATGTTGGTAATTACGCACGTGTAGGCAGGCACAGAACACGCGCGCGCGCATACGCATGCGCTTGCACGCATACAGACACACACACGACCACAGACACACACACACACAGGGGGGGCTGTTTAATGGTAAGACAAATACGCTTTTATATTCCAGCAGTCATAAAGAAAAAAAGAATGAAACAACAAAAACGTTGACGCCCGGGTAATAATCAATAATCATCTTCTGCTCCGTTCACTGAACGAATCTGGTGGAGTCAAATTCAGCATTTCAGTTGCAGCACAATTGTGGATCTGTTGGCAGTTGTGGTGATAGCTGGCCACCCCTCACCCACACTTTATTCCTACCAGCTTACCACACAGGCACCCAGAATGAAACTTGCTTTGTTGGTTGTTCCCTTATTTTCGCTAAAGGGCCAGCCACACGTCAACTAACATCGTACGACTGTGGGCTACGATACGATTCCACAGACGAAAATGGTGTTTTACGTCCTCTTGGTCTGAATCAGACACATATGGGACATTTGTAAATACAAATATGGTGGGAACAATACTGGAGGCAATGCCCGGAGGCAGTACGAAACCAGTAAAGTCCCGATTTTTTTTATTAATACAGATAGGTGTAGCGGTAACCATGCCTCGGTTAAACCTCATCGGCTATGGTACCGCTACGGGAGAAACCAGAGTAGTATAAAACGATTCCAACAAACAAAAATAATAATAATAACAATAATATTATTTGCCATATTTGGCAATTATCATCACCACTACTAGTTGACACTTCCGGTTCCAATTTATAACGAAAATATTGTAATGTTGGTCTTTAGTAAATACTGAAAAAATGAATGTATTCTATGAAGCCTTTTTTTAAAGTTATTGAAGATAGAGCACGCGCATACACACACAGAGAATTAATGGTCAGTACACCAAACTCTTAAGTCATACAGAAACCCAGGCACTTATGTATCAGACTAAATCACTAAACTATACCGAAGAAAAATGTCCATCTTAGCTCATCACACAGACATAGGTATGAGAGAAGTGAAGGAAAAAAGAGAAAGAAAAAAAAGTAAAAAAAGTATGTGCCGCCTCAAAACAAAAAAAGACAATAAAAAAAAAAAAAAATGAAAAGAAAGGCGGGGACAGTGGAGGGTTTAAAAAAAAGAAGAGAAAAAAAAGAAGATTGAATGATTGAACTTTTTAATGGGTAAAGATTTAGGTACATTGAAGGCCTTTTTTTTCTCTTTTTTTTACAAATCCGCCCATTCAAATAATAGAAATAAAACGTAACCAGGAAGAAAAAAAAACATAATAAAAGAAACAAAAAGAAGAAGAAAAACAAATTCAGACGATATATCACTTAAAAGGGTTTTTATGATTTGTTTCTTCACATTTTGTACCCCCTCCCCTTCCCCTACCAATTCCAGCATAATATAACTTGTTTTTCTCCTACCGACGCATCAACCGATTCTATCCATTCCAACCTACGTTGTACTGTTTGATCCCACCCACATACATAATCATATATGGAATCTGAACCCACACTCACTACCCCAACTGACTTATCTTTTATCTTGTATCTTGCGTCTGAGAACATGCACTCTCGTTTAATTTCACACTCTCTTTCATCTGATAATAACCAACGATGCGAAGGATGAAATTCCTCCTCTCTGTTTGTGTGTGTCATCAGTGTGGTGTGTGTGTGTGTGTGTGTGCGTGTGTGTGTGTGTGTGTGTGTGTGCGTGTGTGTGCGTGCGTGCTGGTGTGTGTGCGTGCGTGTGTGTGTGTGTGTGTGCGTGTGCGTGCCATGTGCCAGTGTGTGTGATAGAGAGAGAGAAAGAAGAAGAGAGAGAGAGAAGAAGAAAGAGAGAGAGAGAGAGAGAGAGAGAGAGAGAGAGAGAGAGAGAGAGAGAGAGAGAGAGGAGAGAGAGAGAGAGGGAGAGGAGAGAGACAGAGAGAGGACAGAGAGAGAGAGACACAGAGAGAGATAGACATAGAGAGATAGAGATAGAGAGATGAAGACGTAGGGATAGAGACAGAAAGAGAGAAAGATGAGGGTAGATGGGCGGGCAAAGGTGCCAAACAGTTAAGGGCCAGCCACACGTCCCACTAAAAAATCGCACGACTGTACGATACGATTCGCGTTAATTCGATCACGTGATCTCGAAGGGCGAATCACATTCGTTCTTCGAGACCACGTGATCGAATCGTCTCTATCGTACAGTCGTGCAGTTTTTAGTGGACGTGTGGCTGGCCCTTTACCGATAAATACACAGGCACACCTAGTACTTTCTTTCACTTTCTTTCTGTATCTATATCACGCTTCTTTGATTCGGTACAAAAGGCAAAGAGTTCCACAGAGAACGCGCGCGCGCGCGCGAGTGTGTGGTTGTGTGTGTGTTAATGTGTGTGTGTGAAAGTGTGTGTGTGTTGTGGGTGTGTGTGTGTGTTCTGTGGTGTGTTTCTCTCGTTCATCATTTTTACACGCCATCAGATGCACATAAAACTGAATGACAGAGAACGAGAGGGATAGAGAGAGGAGCTAGAGAGAGAGAGAGAGAGGAGAGAGAGAGAGAGAGAGAGACCGAGCAGAGAGAGCGAGAGAGAGAGAGAGATCCTTAGAGAGAGTGTGTGACAAGGGAATCGCGATTTACTCCTGAGAGTCAGAGGAAGAGAGAGAGAGAGACACCAGAGAGGAGAGAGAGAGAGAGATCGATCATGACAGAGAGAGTGAGATCCTCCCTCACGCAGAGAGAGAGAGAGAGATGAGAGATGAAGAGAGAGAGAGAGAGTGAGGAGGAGAGGAGTGAGAGGAGACGGAGTGAGACGCCGAGAGTGAGAGAGAGGTAGTGAGAGAGAGAGGGGGGGGGAGAGAGAGAGAGAGAGAGAGAGAGAGAGAGAGAGAGAATGAGAGACACAGAGAGACTGCAGCAGAGGAAGAGGGAGAGAGAGAGTATCTTCTCGATCTCGAGTGATAGAGACCGATTCTCTCTATAGGCGAGAGAGAGGAAGAGAGCGATTCTTTGAAGAGAGAGAGAGAGAGAGAGAGAGAGAGGAGAGAGAGAGGAGAGAGATTGAGAGAGAGTAGAGGAGAGAGGGATTGAGAGAGAGTCGCGAGAAGAGTGTGAGAGAGAGAGACTTCTGAGAGAGGTGAGAGATGAGAGAGAGTGAGAGAGAAAGAGTGTGTGAGGATAGATCGAAACCACGAGATCGTTTTTGACACTCTGAGAGAGGATATAGAGAGGGAGAGGAGAAATAAGACGGGGGAGTAGAGATTAAGGTGCCAAAGACTTACACTAGGCAAAATTGATTGAGTTTTCCTTCTGGTGTCTATCTCTATCCACAGACGCTTCTTCGATGAATATCGATCTCACAAAGAGGTAAAGGGTGTTTCCACACACTCAAGAGAAAGACAGACTCTCGAGGGAAAGGAGGAGGAGAGTCTCTCCCTCTCTACGCGAGAGAAGTGGAGAGAGAGAGGAAAGAGAGAAGAGAGACGAGAAGAGATCGAGAGAGAACAGAGGCAGATGAGAGAGAGAGACTTCTCCTGTCCTCCTCGATCGAGAGAGAGAAACCCGAAGGTGAGGGGGAGAATGAGAGATTTAGCGAAGGTTCTGAGGACTAGAGAGATATCACTCTATCTTGTGATTCGGAGATATATAATGTCAGTGTGTGTGAGACAGAGAGAGACGAGAGAGAGCTGGAGCGATCTCTCGGAGTCAGAGAGAGAGAGAGTCTATGGGGGGGAGAGAGAGAGAGAGCGAGAGAGGGAGAGAGAGAGAGAGAGAGGAGAGAGAGAGAGAGGGTTTCTCATTCGATACAAACGGGTAAAGTGTTCACACACAGAGAGACAGGCCAGACAGACAGACGCACAGAGAGAGAGAGAGAGAGAGGAGAGAGAGAGAGAGAGAGAGAGAGGAGAGAGAGAGAGAGAGAGAGAGTAGAGAGAGAGAGAGAGAGAGAGACAGACGGAGACAGAGAGAGAGAGAAAGAGAGATGAACACGTAGCGATATAGAGAGGGTAAGAGAAATAGACGGGGGTAGAAGGGCATGTAAAGGTGCCAAAGACTTACACTAGGCACATTGAAGACTTTCCTTCTGTGTCTATCTATCGCACGCTTCTTTGATTCGATACAAAATGTAAAGTTGTACCTAGCCTGGCGCCTGGTTAAAAATAAACGATGTTGTTGCGATTTGTATCTGCATCAACTCATTTTCGCTTCTTTTTTCTGAAGTCTCTTTATTGCCTGAGCTTTTTTTCTTTCCTTATACGCAATTTCGTGTACTTTTTCTTTCATCGTGCATTTTTTTTCTCCCTCGTAGTTTTTTGTGTTTTGTTTTCACTCTCTACTACACTAGCGACCAAACGTTAAGGCCCAGAAACTTGAGAAAGACAATCACACATTCAGAACCAATGCACTTAGGAACAGCAGTAATGTGGGTTTTGTGTGGGGGGTTTTCTGTCTGTCCCAAGGATATCTCCCGAACGGCTTAACCGAATCGCTTCAAATTTTGTGTGGTGATGTGGCACCATGAGAGGAAGGTATCCGTAATGTGTACTGACTGTTCTAAAGTGCATTGATTCTGAGTGTGACTTTTCAAGAGGAGGGGGGGAAGTTGTTGAAAGGGGCATTTTGTTGACTGAACTCGTTCTGATTAATGATTTTTTGGAATGAACTTAAGGTTAAAAGAATAAATTCAGTTTTGTTATGAGCTGGGTGCGTTTTATTGAGTTCGTGAGTTTTCGGAGATGATTGTCTTTCTGGGCCTTAACTTTTGTTCGCTAGTACGTAATCCGCTGTCTCTTTCTGTGTGTCTCTCTCGCTCTCTCTCCACCCCCCCCCCCTCCCTCCCCCACCCCACCCCACCCACACACACACAGGGTACTATGGGTTGGCAAAAAGGCATATTCCGTAAAGTTTCCCCCCCGAGGTTTCGGACGGAAGTCTCCGTCCTCTCTCTCTCTCTCTCTCTCTCTCTCTCTCTCTCTCTCGTTCTCTCTCTCTCTCTCCACTCCCCCTCTCTCTCTCTCTCCCTCTTCTTCCCCCTAATTCAAATCCCCCCCCTCTCTATCTCTCTCTCTCTCTCTCTCTCTCTCTCCATTCACTCTCTCATTATAAAAAACCCAACAACAATTAAACGTACCACCTAGTGAACGAGCGTGCGTGCGTAATGTATGTTTGCATGCATATGCGTGCGCGCGCGCGCGTGCGATCGCGATTGTGTGCGTGTGTGTATGTAAGCATGTGTGTGTGTGTGTGTGTGTGTTTGTGTGTGTGTGTGTGTGTGTGTGTGTGGTGTGTGTGGTGTGTGTGTGGTGTGTGTGAATTACATGTGTTTGAATTGATTCATGCATTGCAATGCCCTTGAAATGTTGTTTTTTTTTCTTTCTGTTTTTGTAAACCACCGACCATGATGCCTATTTCATTAAACCATTCAGTGTTCAGTATGCTCTCTCTCTCTCTCTCTCTTCTCTCTCTTCTCTCTCTCTCTCTCTCTCTCTCTCTCTCTCTTTCTCTCTCTCTATCTCTCTCTCTCTCCACACACACACACGAATTTGATGAAACATCTGTAATGTTGAATCAGACATTTTATTTGATTCGTGTATCAGTATACGTGAACGAAAATAGTGGAATTATTTTCGTAGACGGAAGCTTAGTATTTCACCAGTCAGTCAGTCAGTCAGTCAGTCAGTCAGTCACACTCTCTCTCTGCTCTCTCTCTCTCTCTCTCTCTCTCTCTCTCTCTCTCTCTCTCTCTCTCTCTCCTCTCTCTCCAACCAAATCAACTGCACACACATCATTATTCAAGAGGTAGAGTCTGACATCCAACTCAAATGGGAGTGACGATTTTGAGACATTTCAATATAACAGGGCAGAACAACGGTGGAACATAATTATCTGGAAAATATGTGCATGTGCACGTGCGTGTGCGAGATAAGTTATAATTATAATCCGTGTGTGTGTGTGTGTGTGGGTTTGTGTGGTGTGTTTGTGTGTGTGTGTGTGTGTGTACGTATTCCGCTGTATCTCTGTCATGTGTGGTCTCTCTCTCTCTCTCTCCCCTCGCTCTTCCTCTCTCTCTCTCTCCCTATCTCTCACTCACTGTGTCACTGGTCTCGCTCTCTTTCTCTTTGTTTGTGTGTGGGTGTGTGTGTGTGTGTGGAGTGTGTCTATGCGTTTGTGTGTGCGCGCGAGTGTGTGTGTTTTTGCGCGCGCGTGTGTTTTGTGTGTGTGTCGCGCTGTGTGTGTTGCTGTGTGTGTGTGTGTGTGTGTATGTGTATGTGTGTGTGTGAGAGATGAGAGAGATAGAGATGAGAGAGAAAAAGAGAGAGAGAGATGAGAGACAGAGAGAGAGAGAGAGAGAGAGAGAGAGGGAGGGAGAGAGTGGCAGTTTTGGGAGTCCGAGATCCGGAAAAAGCAGCGGGTTATGGGAGACAACTGACATTCAGAGAAACGAAAATGTCAAGAGGGACAGTTCCTCACAATGGGTGCTTCCCCTTTAAAGGCTTTTTACACACACACACACACACCACACACACACACACACACACACACACACCACACACACACACACACACACCCACACGCACAAACACACACACTCACTCACCCCCACCTCTCTCTCTCTCTCTGTTCTTCTTTATTTCTTATTTTTTTTTTTATTTGGTTGGTTTTTTTTTTGGTTTTTTTTGTTTATTTTATTGCTGATGTTGATGCTCTGACTACCATGTTGTTGCTATATTACTGTTAGTTGTTGTTTTTTGTTGGAGATTTTCCTGTGTCTCAATGTTCATTTATAGTAGTAGTTATGTATTGCATGCTTAGAAACCAATGACAGAATGGAAGACTAGGCCCAGTCTAAATTCTTATCCTTGTAAAATAAAGTTTCTGAGTCTGAGTCTCTCCATCTCTTCTCTCTCTCTCTCTCTCTCTTCTCTAGCTCTCTCTCTCTCTCTCTCTCTCTCTCGTCCTTTGCTATTTTTTGTTGTTCTTCCTTTCATTATATGCTACTATGTCGAGCGTTGACTTTATCAAATAAGACTGCTTGTTTTGATTGAAATTGTACTAGTAACGAATCAATTTATAGGTAATTGTGAAAGTTTTTTAATTTTGTAATTGAAAAATTCAACCAATCTCTCTCTCTCTCTCTCTCGTCTCTCTCTCTCTCTCTCTCTCTCTCACACACACATATATATATTACTCTCTCTTCTCTCACACATACCCCTCTCTCTCTCTCTCTCTCTCTCTCTCTCTCTCTCTCTCTCTCTCTCTCTCTCTCTCAACCACACCTGCTTTCATCTGCGTGTTATCTGCTATGTGGGTCAATCAGAGTCAGGAGAGAGACAGGTTAGATTGATTAGGCCGTGATGGAACCATGGGGATCTTTTAACACGTGAGACTTTTTTTTAAAAAGTGTATGTGGGGGGAGGGTGTACGTGCAATGCCTTAAAACCCAAACGTCGGGGTATCTGGGTGGTGGTAGTGGGGTATGTTCATAAATACATGGGTGCTCCTGGGAAATTAAAAAAAATCCTGCAAGGCAGGGGTCCAGGGGCCGCCCCAGTTAACAACTTGACTTCAACAATCCTAAAAAAGTAAAGTTCCTGGTGAAGGCATGTACATATTTATCTGTATTCATTTCTTTTATAATCACGACATGCGAGAAACCGACAAAACGTGGTATAAATAGGAAATTCGTTGCTTCTCAAATTCTCATAATCCTGGCTCCAGGCAATGAAAATGTTTTCTGCATTTCAGGACATCCCTGAAAGCAGGAGCATCCATGTAAATAAAAGAGTCGGGAATTAAGTTGATTGATTCAGCAAGTAAAAGAAGATGGAGACGGTAAAGATGCGAGGATAGACTGTGATATAGATAGAGAGAGAGAGAGAGAGAGAGGAGATAGGAGGTAGTGCGAGAGAGCGAGAGAGAGAGAGAGAGAGAGAGAGATGAGAGAAAGAGAGAGACGACACGGTGGGGGGGGGGGGGGGGAGGGCTGGACGGGCAGTTTTGTTTGAGTACACAACCATACAAACCGAGAAACTTTAATTAAAAAATTTTTTTTAAAATTAGCCTACCCAAACAAAAAACCCTCCAAACTGACGCATTTGGAGAACTATGTAAAAACAACTATCTCTAGAACAACAATGTTAGAGTTCTTCTCCACTGCCAATAATTAAACACACAATTGATTCGAAGGAAAAAAAGCAAGTGGCATTCCGTAGTTCTTTGCACGTTTGCCATCGATCATTCTCAAAGGGGCATAATGAAAGACATAACAACTTCCGTACTACTAGGTCCAAGCCAGCACAATCCCACCAAGAAGACAAAGCTTATTATTACTACAAAGATTGGTGTAGAGTGGCACAGTGGTAGCGCGTTCGCTTCGTGTCAAGTAAACCCCGAGTTCGAACCTGGGTACAGGGGATTTTTTCCTCTCACTTTGTACTAGGCCTTGCTGTCAAAACGTGGAGTCTTTCGGATGAGACGATAAACCGAGGTCCCGTGTGCCAATGTACCGTACCTAACCTAACCTAACCTAAGATTCATTATCATCCGGCACGCAACGCAACGCAACTGAACGCAAATCATACCGCAAAAGAAACAAGTGCAACGCCGAGCGGCTGCAAAGTCACCTCGCAGCATCGCCGAGCTACTCCGAAATCGGAATGTGTCGGCTGTACACACAGCGGGGAGACCATTGAGAACTAAAGACAGGACGCACGCACGGACGGATGGACGGCCGGAAAGAAGTGGGACATATCGGGCCTGTGACACAAAGGGCCTAGGGCACAGCGGGCTTATCCACAGAAAAATTAATGACAACTGTGTTATAGACCATTCATCAAGACATGTTGTGAAAAAAACCTGCATTGAAATACATGCAAAACTTCGCGAGATATTAGCGATTATGTGTTTCGGGGTTTGAACCCCGTACCTGGCACGACCTTGACCATAATGTAAAACTAAATACATCAGTGGATAGCTTGCAATCTTGGCAAACTAGTATACCAAATTTGATGATGAGACTGAATAGTTTTTGAGAAAAACGGAACGAATAGCCGGACGGACGACGGACGCCGGGACGGACGGACGGACGGACAAGACAGAAACAATAGCTCCCCGAACCTTCGGCTCGGGGACTAAAATCGCATGCAAAAAAACAAAAAAACAAATTGGGTGGCGCGCCTCTGGCTGCGATGCGCTCTCTCCAGGTGGGAGCAACCCGAAATTTCACAGCAGACGCCTCTGCGACTATAATTAATAATGTACCTTACCTAACCTAACCTAAGATTCAATATCATCCAGCACGCAACGCAACGCAACTAAACGCAAATCATACCGCAAAAAAAAGGGGGCCGGTAGACAAAATTGATGTATAAGCCCCAAAGTACACAACCACACTGTTTCTACTAAGATAGAAAATTACACGGTCTACGTAGAAATTACAGGATCTATCCAACTTATCTTTTTTCCATCCCCTCCCCATAGCAATTCCGAGGGTTATATATAGCCAGAAGCAGACCTGTTTACCCCATACACAAGTCTTGAGTAGTCTGGATAGCTGAAATGAGTAGTTTGGGCTCAAAATGTGTAGTTTTATTCATTAAAACCATCAAACAATGTTCACTGAAAACGAGTAATTAGAGCATTATTTTCAATTTTGAAGAGTAGTCGAGGTCCAAATTGAGTAGAAATACTACTCGAAAATAGTAGAGTAAACAGGTCTGCAGAAGGTAGGTAGTATCATTCTTCTGGGATGAAAAGCCAGAAGGTATTATAACTAAAGAAACAAAAGACGGTGGATTGTACCTTTCGGCTTTAACTCGAGAAAACAGATACAGTGGAACCTCCCTTATAAGACCTTCAAAAACTATCATCCCAAATGAGGTCTTATAAGGGAGGGGGGGAGCTTAATATATGGGAGGTAATTGGAATACTTACAAAGAAGGGCAATGTCTCAGAGAAGTAGGTCTTATGTGGGAGGGAGTCTTATAATGGGAGGTCTTATAAGGGAGGTTCCACTGTAGTGCATGTCTGGCATAATATAGCGCTTCATTTATCTCTTCCTGGTCTCTTATCAGAGGGTCGCCACACTGCATATGATTCGATTCACTGCGATTCCCGACCGTGACATTTGTGAGGCGCGATTCGCGTGACATTCTCATCACCACTATCCAAAAATCCTCCGAAGTCGGGGAGTGTGGCTGCCCACGTGGCGGGGTAATCTAAAACCGGTGACACCGCGTAAATGTTCTCATCCCTAGCTTGGTGCATTTTGTACCATGGTGTTCAAGCACTTTGGCTGTTGGGATGATCCCTGGAGTCTTTTTAAACAACCCTTTCATCGCCACTGTCGCCTCTTGGCACCACAATGATTCAACAACCATGTCACTAAAAGGCAAAGCATCAAATGAGGGTCTGGTATCCAGTGACCTTAGGTTCTTAATTTTGGGAAGCAAGGATATGCTCTATTTTATGCTTGTCACAGAGGAATCCCCAATTTTGTAGACAGAATATTTTCTCTACCTCGGTAAATGTAATGGAAAGTTTTAGCTGAAAAAAATGGCTGGCGTTGAAAGGGTTTTAAAAAGCGAGGGTACAACACAAAAACAAAAACAACAACAACAACAGCAATAACACCACGTGAAATTCTAATTCTACGGTCTAAAATTGATGAATCTGATGAAATCCAACTAGTTTTGTTTGCTATATTTGTAGTCCTCCGTACACGAAATTGATGAACAATCTGTTCTTTTGTATCAAATATGTTATATGGGTGGGTGGTCGTGCGCGCGCCCGCGCGCGCGCGCGCGAACCAGCGGCGCGTGTGTGTGTGTGTGTGTATGTGCGTATGTGCGTGCGTGCAGGGGGGTGTGTTCGTGCGTCTGTCTGTGTGTGCAACTGAAATCGCGTCTGCGCGTGTGTGTCCTGACCGTGTGTGGTGGTGTGGTGTGTTGTGGTTGTGGGTGTGCAAGGGCTACTTCGCGTTCAGCTCTTTGGAATTGCTTTTTTTGCTTTCTTTCCTTTCTTTTCTTTTCCCCTGCTTTCCTTTAATATTTACTGTTTCAAATGTTTAAAAAATCTTCTTTACAAAAATAATCCAAAAAAAATGTAATATATATTATTGTAAATCTACGCTTTGCAAGAAGCGAAAAGCGGCTAGAGCGGCCTTACTGAGAATAGAGGGAGGCGCTATAAAACTACGCGTTATTATTATCATTATTATTATTATTATTTGATTCGTGTATTGGGGACTACACTATGAGTATAGAGAACGAAAATAGTGCAATTATTTTTTTAGACGAGAAGTATTTCGCGTGAATCATGACTCACAGACAGTGACACAACTCGTCACAAATCGAATCACTATATTATTTGTAGTCCCCCCTTACACGAATTTGATGAAACATCTGTAATGTTGTATCAGACATTTTATTTGATTCGGATTTCGTGTATCAATATGAGTGAACGAAAATAGTGGAATTATTTTCGTAGACGGCCACTCATCACTCTCAATCCTTCCTCTCTCATCCCTAACTCTAAACTCTCAAATCTCCAGAAGCTTAGTATTTCGCCCACTCCTCTCTCTCTCTCTTCTCTCTCTGCTCTGTTTTAAATGTGCACATTTCTAAGTTGATGTAATGAATTTTAATCTCCAATATTGTTTGGTCTCCATTGTCTCCATCTCCTCTCTCTCCCTATCTCTCCCTCCTCCATCTCATCTCCCACTCACATCGGTATAATTCTCGTTTCACACGTTTGATTAATGTTCTTTCATTTATGTTGTATCTCTGTCATGTTGTTGCACCTAACCTGAATTTCTCTTTTGGAGATATTAAAGCATATTTGAAGACTTGATAGTAGATTTTTTGTTGTTGACGGAAGCTTAGTATTTCGCGTGAATCGTGACTCACAAACATCGTCACGATCGTTGAACTCATCAGCACAAAAAAACAAATCGATCGCATTTGGGCTGAATCGAATCACTACATTTGTACCCCCCGTACACGAATTTGATGAAAAATCTATCATGGCTCCCAGGGACCCCCATTTGGGGGTCTACGAAGTACTAACATTCTAAAGGACCCTCTAAAAGAATGTGCAGGGGGTCCCAGGGATGCACTAGAAAATTCTTTTTCAGCATTCACAATGTCATTGGGACCCTTTATCCCGCCTCTAGGACCCTCTAGATCTGTAATGTAGGTGAAGGAGCCCCTGGGACCCCTTGTTTACTTTGTGACCCATCGACACAATCGGATCGCATTTGGGCCGAATCGTATGCAGTGTGGCGGGCCCTTTTAGGAGATAGAAGAAGAGTGCACCGGTGATAACCTTTTCGCCCGAATTAGCGTTGGCCTTTTCCGTGTAACTCTCTCTCTCTCTCGTCAGCTGGTAAATTGTACCGTTAAGTTGGCATCTACTAGGAGAGATAACCCATCACACAGGGACCCACTTTCTCTTTTTTATCTCTCCCATCGAAGAGAGAGATATATATAAGTTTAGTAGAGTGCATGTTAGAGAGAAGAATGCACGATCAAAGTGCAAGTTAAGATCAAAGGCTAGGCTTTAGAGATTGCGATTGGCATGAAAGGTAGCACTGTCAAAAGCAAAGACAGCATCCTTTCGACAAAGCATTCTTCATTTTGACAAACACCTCTTTGAATCTGTTTGTTTTTCTCTCTCTCTCTCTCTCTCTCTCTCTCTCTCTCTCTCTCTCTCTCTCTCTCTCTCTCTCTCTGTGCGCGCGTGCGTGCACGCGTGTGCGTATATGTGTGTGCGTGCGTGCGTGAGTGAGTGAGTGATATATTATTCGCAAACAAGCGACACTTAAGCGAAAGTGGGAACGAGATACACAGACAGACGAGGAAAGGAGGGGGGGGGGGGGGAGGGGAGATGGATCCGGAAGAAAGAGAAAGAAGAGAGAGCGAGAGACACAGAGCGAGAGAGACAGAGACAGACAGATAAGAACAGACCCACACAGACAGACAAATCTGAATGACACCTACAGACATTAAAAGACAAGACAAGACACACAGATGAACCAAGACAGACAGAGACTTGCGAAACAGACCCCACTTGCCTTTTTAGACGCAACATTGGTAGGAGAAGAAACACCCCCTCTCGAATGCTGCTGCTGCTGCTGCTGCTGCTGTTTCTGCTGCTGTTGGTAATAGACCGAAGGCCCAGTGTAGGTATAGTAACGCGGCTGTCGTTGAAAAGAGCCAGAACCAGAACTGACCACTGCAGCAGACTGCTGTCCTTGCGCAGCACCTTGCCCACGCTCTCTCCCTCGTGGAACCCCCCCTTCTTGACCAGTCCAGCTAGGAGGCTCTCGACCGTCCCTGGGGGTCTTTTCCAGGACCTCTCTTCCTCTCCTTCTGTCTGTCGAGCGGTCACATTCTCGAGCGCGTAGCACTTGGGTCAGGCCTAGTTTGGGGGTTTTGGGCAGCGTTTTGGATTTGAGGTTTGAAACTTTGTGGTTGGTACTGTTGTCTCGGTCCCGGTCTCCGCTGCTGCTGCTGCTGCTGCTGCCGGGTTTCAAGTTCTCGTACATTGACCATCGTGAGGCCATGGTGTTTAGAAGAAACGGCACGTGTTGCCGATAAGATGCCGATGTAGTTAGTTGTTTTTTTACATACCTCTATACATTCAATAGTGTGAGAGAGTCATGTCGCTCAGATTGGTTCCAATTAACAGCATAATTTCAAACGTTG
>CM065690.1:17894082-17896582 GCA_017654935.2 Phymorhynchus buccinoides | reverse complement strand
TCCCAGTTGCGAGATTAATCCGTACGGGTATTGCTTTACCTGTAGTGTTATTACCGCACACATACATTCACACGCGTAAACACACCTAAATGCTAACATGCACGTGCGCGCGCAAACGCACATACAGTGGGCACATACACGCGCACGCGTACACGTATACACAGAAATATTATGCGCGCGCGCTCACACATACGCTCGCGCACAAAGACACATACACGCACGCGTGCGCACAGACAGATCGACAGACATGAACAAACGATGAAACAGACAGACACACACACACACACACACCACACACTTCTTGTCTAGTAACACTTTTCAGTGAAAAGACATTAAATTAAAGAAAAACAACAGTGGGGCGCACGCAGCGCACACGCACCGACGCACGCACGCACACGCACGCGTACGCACACGCACACGCACACACAAGTACACACACACACAGGAGAGAGAGATGGTGTGATTTGGGGGGAGAGCATGGCGCACGTACTGTGACCTTTGATGGTACCCTCAAAGAAAATACAAAAAAGTGGGGAGGGGGGGGGGTGGGGGGACGAATAAAACACAAAAAAACCCAACAAAAAAAAAAAAAAACACACCAAACAACACCCGACGCATTCTCTGTAACATTACAAAAGGTATGATTAAAAAACAATATATAATAATAACAAAAACAAAAAAGAAGTGTACGGGTACGTTATAAGCTATATGCTTGTTGTTACCCAGTTACCTCGTTATTGTTTATAATTTGACATTGTTGAATAAAAAAAACCGTTTAAACCAAAAAGAAGTTAACACAAAAAATGAGGTGACGTGGACCACTGTTGCACCCCCCCAAAAAAAAACAAAGACAAAAAGTGCAAAATAATATAAGATTGTGGGCAGGGGTAGAATAGGAAAGAAAACAAATAAAAACAGTGGGGTTTTGTGTGTGTGTGTGTTTGCTTGTGGCTGTCTTTTGTGTGTGTGTATCGTGTTGTTTTTTGCTGTTGTGTTTGTCTGTTTGCGTGTGTTTGTGTGTGGTGTGGAACCATTCATCCATTTTTGAATTGATTACGATCATTGGGTTCTCCGTAGCTCTGCGCTTAATACCACATGACTAAAGACTTCTTCATGGTCATGTTTGTCGCTTGCGACAGTTACATTTGATGCTCGTCTACCTACCACTTGTCTAAAACATCTCTAGGTGGGATCTCTCGGTTTCACTTATGCACCTCGTTTCTAGATTTTTCTACTGTCGTGAGTGCCACGATCCCTCAACTACATTAAATATCAGGTCCTCGCATGCTACTCTCAGCACGCAATAGTCAACCCACACCACGCTCCGCACATACAGCAAGCATCGCCCGCACACCCAACTCACATACACATTCACGCACGCACGCACACACACTCACTCACAACGGAAACAGGCCGCCACCAAACATGCATATAATTATCCACTTACATGTTTACGCACACGCTCGTACCCTCACTCTCTCCTCGTGCCTGGGGGGGGTCGGTCAGTCTCGTTACGGAATTCTCGTCTCACATCTCCAACGATCTCTTCTCGATTTAGTGTCGTCTGCTCGAAGGAACTCCTCTCTCAATGCCTCTCAGTCTCGGGTCTCGGGTCTGTCTACCACGTCTCGGTCGCATGTCCCTCTCCCTCTCCGACTCTCTCTGATCGCGATTCCTCTTCTTCTCGCTGTCCTCTCTCTGTCTCTCGTATGCTAACACACACACACACACCACACCCACACACACCACACAAACACACAGACACACACACACACATAAGATAGTGTGTGTGAGAAGGAAAATAGAAAGAGAGAGGAGGAGGGGGGGGGAGAACAGGGCAGGACCGACAGGACATAAGTAGAAAGAGACGGAAGATGGGGAGGTGAGTTCGGGCGGGGGGGGGGGGGGAGGATAAAAAAAGGATAAGGACCCATAGATGAATCACCACGTTTTCCAGGGCAGGGTAGGGAGGAGATAAACCCACTGAAAACTACACCGGCACAACATCCAGACTGACAGAAGACAGAGACAGAACAGCTTGCCACAAAACTGACTGACAAACACAGACAGACAGACAGATAGACAGTCTAACAGAAATAGACACTGACAGAAGGCTAGATGATAACACGACCCTGACTGATCCAGCTTAGTACTAGGAGAAGAAGAAGAAAAAAGCTATAACAAAATAAATCTTAAACAGCACCTTGGCATTTTGATTCTGTGAGGTATACAGAAGATAATAAGTTGTGCACCTTCCTTTAAAGCCGCAGCACCCGATACTATGAATCGGGGTGGCTATTTTTAGACACACGCATCTACCAGCAAGAAGAGAAAAGAAGGGTTTGCTCGCAGCGAGAACTGCTGCCGTTTTTTGAATGGAAAAGTTCGTTTAATGTCCTCCGGCCTGGAACAGGCACATACAGGACATTAATAACTATACAGATAGTGGGACTATCTGGAGTTACTTGGCAATACCAGGACAAGTCCCGAAGATTTTTTT
>CM065690.1:17888257-17893582 GCA_017654935.2 Phymorhynchus buccinoides | reverse complement strand
CCTTTTGTCTTTCCCCCAGGCGGGTGGGAAAAAACATTGTATTGCTTGCGGTTATATCTTAATGTTGTTCCATGTTAATTAAAATTTTCGTTTTCGTTCCTCATTTTCTCTATCTCGCTCTCTTCTCTCTCCTCTCTCTCCTCTCTCTCTCTCTCTCTCTTTCTGCTCTCTCCCTATCTTCTATAATATATATATATATATATTATAATATATATTATATATATATATATATATCTATTTCTTTGTTTTCCCCCAGGGCTGGGTGGAAAAAACATTGTTTTGCTTATAAGTTATATTATGTTTTCCATGTAAATAAAAATTTCGTTGTCTTCTCTCTCTCTCTCTCTCTCTCTCTCTCTATCTCTCTCCTCTCTCTCTCCTCTCTCTCCCTTCTCTCTCTCTCTTCGTCTCTCTCTCTCCACCCCCCCTCTCTCTCTCTCTGTCTCATCTCTCTCTCTCTCTCTATCTCTCTGTCTCTCTCCCTCCCCCCCCCTCTCTTCTCTCTCTCTCTCTCTCCTCTCTCTTCTCTATCTCTCTCTCTCGCTCTCTCTCTCTATGCCTTTACCTTCAGTTGAAAATGGGGTTCTCTGCTCGGTCAATTAAGTCCGTGCTGTCGATCGTAATGCCGGTCTATCCCCTCGCGAAATAAGAAAGCCAGTGTGTCTGTTTTTGTATCAGATTCCTGTCTGTCTGTCTAGTGTCTGTCTATCTGTCTGTCTCTCAGTCATCCCACTCTCTTTGTCTCACTCTTTATATCTCCTTTTTCCTCCTCCTCTTCCGTCTCCTCTAGAGCTCTCTCTTGTCTCTTCTCTTCCTTATCTCTCTCTCTCCTCTCTCTCTTCTCTCTCTCTCTCTCTCTATCTTCTCTCTCTCTCTCTCTCCCCCAAAGAATAAGCCCAGCCTATATTCTTATCCTTGTAAAATAAAGTATCTGAATCTCTCTCTCTCTCTCTCTCTCTCTCTCTCTCTCTCTCTCTCTCTCTCTCTCTCCCTCTCTCTCTCTCTCTCTCTCTCCCTCTCTCTCTCTCTCTCTCTCTCTCTCTCTCTCTCTCTCTCTCTCTCTCTTCCATTCTTCTTCTTCTTCTTCTTCTTCTTCTTCTTCTTCTTCTTCTTCTTCTTCTATTCTCTTCTATTTACTGGACTGGGCATCACCGCGTTTAAAGTCCAGCTTGTACGGCGACTGTCTCTCTCTTTCCATGTCTCTGTCTCTTTTTGTCTCTCTGTCTCTCTCTTTTTTGTGTCTTCTCTTATTGTCTGTCACTGTCAGTATGTGTGTGTGTGTCTCTCTTTCTCTTTACTCTGTCTTTTTGGTCTATCTTGTCTGTCTCTCTCTCTCTCTCTGTCTCTCTCTCTCTCTCTCTCTCTCTCGCTCTCTCTCTCTCTCACTCCAGTTGTTTGTTTGTCTCGGTCTCGCTCCCCCTCTCTCTGTAGTGTTGCTGTCTGTCTGCCAGTTGTTCTCTCATGTCTCTCTGTCTCTCTCTCTGTCTCTCTTCTCTCTCTCTCCTCTCTCTCTCTCTCTCTCTCTCCCCCAGTGTTTGTTGGTCTCGTCTCGCGTCCCCTCTCTCTGTAGTTGTTGCGTGTCTGTCTGCCAGTCTCTCTCTCTCTCCTCCTCTCTCTCTCTATCTCTCTCTTCTCTCTCTATCTCTCTCTCTCACCCTCTTACAGCTCCCCTCCCCCCTCTCTCTCGTCCTCGCATCCTCTTATGTTCTATGCTAGTTATTTCTGGAAGCAGGCGAATGCAGAGGATCAAGGGACGGTGACTGCATTGTGTGATCCATTTCAAGCCAGGGATGCTAATGGATTGTGTGTTAGTGTGTTAGTGTGTTGTTTGTGTGCGTGTGTGTGCGTGTGCGTGTGCGCGCGCGCGTGTGTGTGTTTGCGTGTCAGTGTGTGTGTGTATACGTGCGTGTGTGTGTTTTCACAGAGATAGATGTCTTGTGTGTTCTCTGGAGTTCCGGCTCTTTATCTCTGTGCACGTACGCGCGAACTACACACACGCGCGCGCACACGCACGCACACGCACACGTACACGTACACGCACACGCACACGCACACACACACGCACACACACGCGCGCGCGTGCGGAATATACAGATACACACGCATATTCACATTGCATACACTACGGTGATCAAACGCATGGGAGATACAGAGAGAGAGAGAGAGAGAGAGAGAGAGAGAAGATAGAGATAGAGAGGGAGAGAGAGAGAGATGAGGTCAAACACAAACGCACACACAAACACACACACACAACACTACACACACACACACACACACACACACACACACACAACACACACACACAGAGAAATACTCGTAGCCACACAACTCTTCCAGAGAAGACTCGATCTTGAAATCCAATTAAACCGACATACTCTCAGCTCGCAGCCATTCTTCAATGCCACGCTGCGAAGGCCACTCAGCCAGTAGCAGCAGACAACTGTCACTCACGTGCCACCCACCACCACCCTCCCGCCCTTTCCCCGCCACCCCCACCCCCACCCCCAACGTATGTCTGGCATTGTTTTGCGCCCGCCGGTTGATAACTATCGACTAGACGCCGGTTGTAAGCCTATAGATATGTTGTGTATTGTCTTGACAATATTCATGACAGCAGCAGCAGCAGCAGCAGCAGCAGCAGACAAGGACACACACGATTCTACCTTTTATCTCTGTTTCTTACCCCCATCCCATCCCCACCCTCACCCCACCCAGCAGCCTCTTCAATACTGTTTATACCGACATCATGAACATGTGTGTTGGCAATGTCAGGCGCTTGCTGGTTGATAACTAAAATTATTGAATAGACGTCCGTAGTCTTTATGAAATAATCATGACAGCGGCAAGGACACATGTATGTATGTCCTCTCTCTCTCCTCTCTCTCTCTCTCTCTCCTCTCTCTCTCTCTCTCTCTCTCTCTCTCTCTCTCTCTCTCTCTCTCTCTCTCTGTCTCTCTCTCTCTCTCTCTCTCTCTCTCTCTCTCTCTCTCTCTCTCTCTCTCTCTCTCTCTCCCTCTCTCTCTCACTATCTCTCTCTGTGTCTGTATTTGTCTCTGTCTGTCTGTCTGTCTCTCTGTCTCTGTCTGTCTCTCTTTCTTGGTCTCTGTCTCTCTGTCTGTCTCTCTCTCTCTCTCTCTTTCTCTCTCTCTCTCTCTCTCTCTCTCTCTCTCTCTCTCTCTCTCTCTCTCTCTCTGTCTCTCTCTCTCTCTCTCTCTCTCTCTCTCTCTCTCTCTCTCTCTCTCATCATCCCTAGCAGCCCAGAATAACCCTTTTCGTACAAGTACATGTATGTAACCGGGGGATCAATACCACTTTGTTCACGTGTTCTTGTGTTATTTTGCTATTCAGGTTCTGCTAGTGTGTGTATGTGCGTGCGCGTGCGCGTGTGCGTGTGTGTGTGTGTGTGTGGTGTGCGTCGCGTGCGCGCGCGCGCGTGTGTGTGTGCGTGAGTGTGCGTGCGTGCGTACGTACGTGCGTACGTGTGTATGTGTGCGCGCGTCTGTGCGTCTCCAGCCTCCCTCCCACTGCCAGGCTCGTTAGTGATATTACTCACAAGGCCCAGAAAACTTGGACCTCAGTAGACTAGACAGCACCGGATCAATAAAGGCCACCCCCACCACCCTACCTCCCCTTGTGCATATTATTCATCTTTTTTTTTGGTAGCCTATTTTCACCCCCACCACCACCACCACCACCACCATCCTCTCCTATCCCCAACATCCTCTCCTATCCCCAACTTCCCTCCCTCCTAACCGATCAAGTGTTGCGAAGGGCTTCTCGAGTGCAGTGACGTGTTTCATAAATAATTTAGGGGGTTCGTTGTTCGAGCCTCCAAGACGGAGAGCAGATGGTTTTCAGGCTTCCCTGGATTTGTTGGGGGATAATTTATGGTATATTTGCCTAAACGTGATACCGTTAGGAACGGTTATTGAACAAGCCAGTTTATTAAATCAAACTTGTATTTGCCTAAACGTGATACCGTTAGGAACGGTTATGATGAACAAGCCAGCTTATTAAGTCAAACTTGTATAAGTTGCCTAAACGTGATACCGTTAGGAACGGTTATTGAACAAGCCAGTTTATTAAATCAAACTTGTATTTGCCTAAACGTGATACCGTTAGGAACGGTTATTGAACAAGCCAGCTTATTAAGTCAAACTTGTATTTGCCTAAACGTGATACCGTTAGGAACGGTTATTGAACAAGCCAGTTTATTAAATCAAACTTGTATTTGCCTAAACGTGATACCGTTAGGAACGGTTATTGAACAAGCCAGCTTATTAAATCAAACTTGTATTTGCCTAAACGTGATACCGTTAGGAACGGTTATGATGAACAAGCCAGAGCTTATTAAATCAAACTTGTATTTGCCTAAACGTGATACCGTTAGGAACGGTATGATGAACAAGCCAGAGCTCTTATTAAATCAAACTTGTATTTGCCTAAACGTGATACCGTTAGGAACGGTTATGATGAACAAGCCAGCTTATTAAATCAAACTTGAATTTGCCTAAACGTGATACGGATTGGGGCGGTTAATGTTATGAACAAGCCGGCTTGTTCTTTGTAAATCGAGTTGCAGGCATAGGCTTGTGAGATTTGATATTGTCGAGGGTGGGAAAATTGACAGTTGAAGCATATTTCATTTTAAAAGAAAGATGATAAATAATTGTTGTTTGATGGCTAAAAAAAAAAAAAAGACTCCAGGGATCATCCCCAAAGCAGAAGCACTTGAACACTATGGTACAAATGCACCAGCTACGGATGAAAACATTACGTATGTGACCGTTTTGATTACCCCGCCACGTGGGCAGCCACACTCCGTCTTCGGGGGAGATAAATAATTGAAAAGGGAGAGAGAAGACAAAACGATGCAGTTTTAGCTCTGTTTGGTATTCTCCTAACAACAAACTTTTTGAAAGGATGAATTGCCAAATTATTTAAAGCGGTATTCGTTTGTTACATGATTATCAACCCCTGAGCTGAATTTTAAATGATGTTTATGCCCCTGGTGTTAAGCAAGCGTCAGAATTGTCAGAGGATACTTCTAGGTTAAGAGGATTTCTGAGGATTAAGAATTTGTGACAGAGGATTGGCTGCTCTTGTCAGAGGTTTTGCCTTTTTATTGAGTGTTATTCTTTGTGTTGAGAGCATTTCAAAGTGATTTATCACTATGTTAATCCTTTTTTGATGGTGTTCGGAACTCATTTCAGTGTTGTCCCTCTTTAGTCTAGTGCCCTGATGGCCCTTTTACCGCCGTGTTCAGAGGATTGGACTTCACTGCCGTCTTCAAACTATTCTGATGCCTGGTTATTAAGAATTTGA
>CM065690.1:17874434-17877757 GCA_017654935.2 Phymorhynchus buccinoides | reverse complement strand
GTAATAGTTGACACTTCCGTTCCAATTTCCTAACGAAAATATTTAATGTTGGTCTTTTATAAATACTAATACGCAAAATGAATGTATTCTATGAAGCCTTTTTTTAAAGTTATTGAAGATAGAGCACGCGCATACACACACAGAGAATTAATGGTCAGTACACCAAACTCTTAAGTCATACAGAAACCCACCCCCTCCCACAGGCACTTATGCATCAGACTAGAACCCTACTAAACTATACTGAAGAAAAATGCGTCCATCTTAGCTCATCACACAGACATTAGGTTATGAGAGAACGTGAAGGAAAATAAAGAGAAAGAATAAAAAAGTAACAAAAATATCGTGCGCCTCAAAAAAGAAAAAAGGAGACAATAAAAAAAAAAGAAATGAAAAGAAAGGCGGGGACAACGGAGGGTCAAAAAAAAAAGAAAAAAAAAAAAGATTGAATGATTGAATTTTATAATGAAGGCCTTTTTTTTCTCTTTTTTTTACAAATCCGCCCATTCAAATAATAGAAATAAAACGTAACCAGGAAGAAAAAAAAACATAATAAAAGAAACAAAAAGAAGAAGAAAAACAAATTCAGCCGATATATCACTTAAAAGGGTTTTTATTATTTGTTTCTTCACATTTTGTACCCCCTCCCCTTCCCCTACCAATTCCAGCATAATATAACTTGTTTTTCTCCTACCGACGCATCAACCGATTCTATCCATTCCAACCTACGTTGTACTGTTTGATCCCACCCACATACATAATCATATATGGAATCTGAACCCACACTCACTACCCCAACTGACTTATCTTTTATCTTGTATCTTGCGTCTGAGAACATGCACTCTCGTTTAATTTCACACTCTCTTTCATCTGATAATAACCAACGATGCGAAGGGTATGAAATTCGCTCCTCTGTGTGTGTGTGTGTGAGCGTCGTGTGCGCGTGTGCATGTGCCGTGTTGTGTGTCGGTCGTGTCTTGTGCGTGCGTGCATCGGTGATGTGTGTTTGTGTGTGTGTGTGTTGTGTGCGTGTTGTGTGTTGTGTGTTGTGTGTGCTGTGTGCGTGTTGCGGTGTTGTGTTTGATACGACGAGAGAGAAAGAAATGATGGGAGACGAGTAAAGAGACTGAGACGAAAGAAAGCCTATCGCAGAGACGATGACGATTGAGACTGAGCAGGAGAGACAGCGTAGTGACAGAGATGACAGAGAGCAGACGGAGAGGAGAGACAGAGAGAGACAGATACAGAGAGATAGACATAGCAGAGATAGTCTAATAGAGAGATGAAGACGTACGGATAGAGACAGAAACTCTAGAGAAAGATGAGGGTAGATGGGCGGGCAAAAGGTGCCAAACAGTTAAGGGCCAGCCACACGTCCACTAAAATCGCACGACCTGTACGATAAATGACGATTCGCGTTAATTCGATCACGTGATCTCGAAGTGCGAATCACATTTGTTCTTGTAGACCACGTGATAAAATCGTATCGCACAATCGTGCGATTGTAGTGGACGTGTGACTGGCCCTTTAGCAGACAAATACACAGGCACACCTAGTACTTGTCTTTCACTTGATTTCTGTACTATAAATAGAGGTGGGGGGAAAAACCGGTTTGAACCGAAAAACCGGTGCTTAACTTTCGCGGTTCGGAAAAACCGGTTTCGAGTGTCTGTGAACCGTTTTTTAAACTACAAACTGAAAGTAAGTTTTTTCTTAGAATAACTCATTCTTTGTTAAGAACAACACTGATTCTCAGCGCAAATTAGGTGTTTTGTAAACCAAGAAATAGGCCTGTTTCTTAGTTTGTGGTGACTTTGACTTTGAGTGTTGAGTTGCAGTGTGTAGTGACTCTCTCGTGTCGTGTCTTCTGTGTTCATGAATTCAGAAGTTTTTCATGGTGTGTCATGTGTGTGTATGTGTGCGGCCTGTGCGTGCCGTGTGTGTTCGTGTAATATTCTGCACAAATAAAATCTGTGTTTGCATAGGAGAAACTAGTGATGCGAGTGCTGGTTTAAAAAAAACCGGTTATATCAAACCGGTTCGAACAGGGAAAAACGGTTTTACCGGTTTAAAACCGTTTCGGATTTTTGAACCGGTTCTCAACTATATCTATATCACTCTTCTTTGATTCGGTACAAAAGGTAAAGTGTTCCACAGAGAACGCGCGCGCACGCAGTGTGTGTGTGTGTGTGTGTGTGTGGTGGTGTGTGGTGTGTGTGCTACCTGTGTGTGGTGTTTCTCGTTCATCTCGTTTCGTTCCACAAGAGAGAGAGAGATATACGAGAGAGAGAGAGAGAGTCGAGAGAGAGAGAGAGAGAGAGACGAGAGAGTAGAGAGAGATGAGAGAGAGAGAGAGAGATAGAGAGAGCGAGAGAGAGAGAGAGAGGAGAGAGAGACAGAGACAGAGACAGAGAGAAAGAGAGATGAACACGTAGCGATATAGAGAGGGTAAGAGAAATAGACGGGGGTAGAAGGGCATGTAAAGGTGCCAAAGACTTACACTAGGCACATTGAAGACTTTCCTTCTGTGTCTATCTATCGCACGCTTCTTTGATTCGAGTGATGATCGATACAAAACGTAAAGTGTTCCACAGAGAGACGAGAGAGAGAGAGAGAGAGAGAGAGAGAGAGAGAGAGATGAGAGAAAGATGAGAGAGGAGGAGCGAGAGAGAAGAGAGAGAGAGAGAGAGAGAGAGAGAGAGAGAGAGAGAGAGAGAGAGAGACATGGAGAGAGAGAGAGAGAGAGAGAGAGAGAGAGATGAACACGTAGCGATATAGAGAGGGTAAGAGAAATAGACGGGGGTAGAAGGGCATGTAAAGGTGCCAAAGACTTACACTAGGCACATTGAAGACTTTCCTTCTGTGTCTATCTATCGCACGCTTCTTTGATTCGATACAAAATGTAAAGTTGTACCTAGCCTGGCGCCTGGTTAAAAATAAACGATGTTGTTGCGATTTGTATCTGCATCAACTCATTTTCGCTTCTTCTTTCTGAAGTCTCTTTATTGCCTGAGCTTTTTTTCTTTCCTTATACGCAATTTCGTGTACTTTTTCTTTCATCGTGCATTTTTTTTCTCCCTCGTAGTTTTTTGTGTTTTGTTTTCACTCTCTACTACACTAGCGACCAAACGTTAAGGCCCAGAAACTTGAGAAAGACAATCACACATTCAGAACCAATGCACTTAGGAACAGCAGTAATGTGGGTTTTGTGTGGGTTTTTTTCTGTCTGTCCCAAGGATATCTCCCGAACGGCTTAACCGAATCGCTTCAAATTGTGTGTGGTGATGTGGCACCATGAGAGGAAGGTATCCGTAATGTGTACTGGC
>CM065690.1:17861934-17869434 GCA_017654935.2 Phymorhynchus buccinoides | reverse complement strand
CCCCTACACAAGTCTGAGTAGTCTGGATAGCTGAAATGAGTAGTTTGGGCTCAAAATGTGTAGTTTTATTCATTAAATCATCAAACAATTGTCATTGAAAACGAGTAATTAGAGCATTATTTTCAATTTTGAAGAGTAGTCGAGGTCCAAATTGAGTAGAATACTACTCGAAAATAGTAGAGTAAACAGGTCTGCAGAAGGTAGGTAGTATCATTCTTCTGGGATGAAAAGCCAGAAGGTATTATAACTAAAGAAACAAAAGACGGTGGATTGTACCTTTCGGCTTTAACTCGAGAAAACAGATACAGTGGAACCTCCCTTATAAGACCTTCAAAAACCATCCCAAATGAGGTCTTATAAGGGAGGGGTCTTAATATATGGGAGGTAATTTGAATACTTACAAAGAAGGGCAATGTCTCAGAGAAGTAGGTCTTATGTGGGAGGGAGTCTTATAATGGGAGGTCTTATAAGGGAGGTTCCACTGTAGTGCATGTCTGGCATAATATAGCGCTTCATTTATCTCTTCCTGGTCTCTTATCAGAGGGTCGCCACACTGCATATGATTCGATTCACTGCGATTCCCGACCGTGACATTTGTGAGGCGCGATTCGCGTGACATTCTCATCACCACTATCCAAAAATCCTCCGAAGTCGGGGAGTGTGGCTGCCCACGTGGCGGGGTAATCTAAAACCGGTGACACAGCGTAAATGTTCTCATCCCTAGCTTGGTGCATTTTGTACCATGGTGTTCAAGCACTTTGGCTGTTGGGATGATCCCTGGAGTCTTTAAAACCCTTTCATCGCCACTGTCGCCTCTTGGCACCACAATGATTCAACACCCATGTCACTAAAAGGCATCAAATGAGGGTCTGGTATCCAGTGACCTTAGGTTCTTAATTTTGGGAAGTAAGGATATGCTCTATTTTATGCTTGTCACAGAGGAATCCCCAATTTTGTAGACAGAATATTTTCTCTACCTCGGTAAATGTAATGGAAAGTTTTAGCTGAAAAATGGCTGGCGTTGAAAGGGTTTTAAAAAGCGAGGGTACAACAAAAACAACAACAACAACAACAGCAGCAATAACAACACGTGAAATTCTACGGTCTAAAATTGATGAATCTGATGAAATCCAACTAGTTTTGTTTGCTATATTTGTAGTCCTCCGTACACGAAATTGATGAACAATCTGTTCTTTTGTATCAAATATGTTATATGGGTGGGTGGTCGTGCGCGCGCGTGCGTGTGTGTGTGTGTGTGTGTGTGTGTGTGTATGTGCGTATGCGTGCGTGCAGGGGTGTGTTCGTGCGTCTGTCTGTGTGTGCACTGAATCGCGTCTGCGTCCTGACAGTGTGTGGTGGTGTGGTGTGTTGTGGTTGTGGGTGTGCAAGGGCTACTTCGCGTCAGCTCTTTGGTTGTTTGCTTTCTTGCTTAATATTTACTGTTTAATGCTTTCCTTTTAATCGATGTAAATACGCTTTGTAAAGCGCTTAGAGCCCTTACTGAGAATAGGCGCTATAAAAATACGCGTAATTATTATCATTATTATTATTATTTGATTCGTGTATTGGGGACTACACTATGAGTATAGAGAACGAAAATAGTGCAATTATTTTTAGACGGAAGTATTTCGCGTGAATCATGACTCACAGACATCGTCACAATCGAATCACTATATTATTTGTAGTCCCCCCTTACACGAATTTGATGAAACATCTGTAATGTTGTATCAGACACTTGATTTGATTCGTGTATCAATATAGTGAACGAAAATAGTGCAATTATTTTCGTAGACGGAAGCTTAGTATTTCGCCACTCTCTCTCTCTCTCTCTCTCTCTCTCTTTGCTCTGTTTTAAATGTGCACATTTCTAAGTTGATGTAATGAATTTTAATAATATTGTTTTGGTCGGTATAATTTCTCGTTTCACACGTTTGATTAATGTTCTTTCATTTATGTTGTATCTCTGTCATGTTGTTGCACCTAACCTGAATTTATCTTTGGGAGATAATAAAGCATATTTGAAGACTTGATAGTAGATTTTTTGTTGTTGACGGAAGCTTAGTATTTCGCGTGAATCGTGACTCACAAACATCGTCACGATCGGATCGCATTTGGGCTGAATCGAATCACTACATTTGTACCCCCCGTACACGAATTTGATGAAAAATCTATCATGGCTCCCAGGGACCCCCATTTGGGGGTCTACGAAGTACTAACATTCTAAAGGACCCTCTAAAAGAATGTGCAGGGGGTCCCAGGGATGCACTAGAAAATTGTGTTTTCAGCATTCACAATGTCATTGGGACCCTTTATCCCGCTTCTAGGACCCTCTAGATCTATAATGTAGGTGAAGGAGCCCCTGGGACCCCTGGTTTACTTTGTGACCCATCGACACAATCGGATCGCATTTGGGCCGAATCGTATGCAGTGTGGCGGGCCCTTTTAGGAGATAGAAGAAGAGTGCACCGGTGATAACCTTTTCGCCCGAATTAGCGTTGGCCTTTTCCGTGTAACTCTCACTCTCTCTCTCGTCAGCTGGTAAATTGTACCGTTAAGCTGGCATCTACTAGGAGAGATAACCCATCACACAGGGACCCACTTTCTCTTTTTTATCTCTCCCATCGAAGAGAGAGATATATATAAGTTTAGTAGAGTGCATGTTAGAGAGAAGAATGCACGATCAAAGTGCAAGTTAAGATCAAAGGCTAGGCTTTAGAGATTGTGATTGGCATGAAAGGTAGCACTGTCAAAAGCAAAGACAGCATCTTTTCGACAAAGCATTCTTCATTTTGACAAACACCTCTTTGAATCTGTTTGTTGTGTTGTGTTTATGCCTCTCTGTCAAAAGCAATCAAAAGCAAACACAGCATCCTTTCGACAAAGCATTCTTCATTTTGACAAACACCTCTTTGAATCTGTTTGTTGTTCTCTCTCTCTCTCTCTCTCTCTCTCTCTCTCTCTCTCTCTCTCTCTCTCTCTCTCTCTCTCTCTCTCTCTCTCTCTGTATGTGTGTGCGTGCGCGCGTGTGCGTATATGTGTGTGTGCGTGCGTGAGTGAGTGAGTGAGTGCGTGCGTGCGTGCGTGTGTGATATATTATTCGCAAACAAGCGACACTTAAGCGAAAGTGGGAACGAGATACACAGACGGACGGGGGGGGGGGGGGGGGGGGGGGGGGAGGGGAAGGGATGATGGATCCGGAAGAAACAGAAAAACAAGTGCAACGCCGAGCGGCTGCAAAGTCCCCTCGCAGCATCGCCGAGCTACTCCGAAATCGGAATGTGTCGGCTGTACACACAGCGGGTAGACCATTGAGACGGACGGATGGACGGCGGGAAAGAAGTGGGACATGTCGGGCCTGTGACACAAAGGGCCTAGGGCACAGCGGGCTTATCCCATGAACAGGCGAAGCGGCAGATATCAAAAGAAAACGTACTTACATAAAAACGCATCAAAACAGCACGTAACTGAATAGGTTTTTTATATATAGCCTTGGGGTTCGGGCCCGTGATTTGAGCGCGCGCGATCATGCGCACACGCGCGCACAGAAACATTCATGACAACAGTGTTATAGACCATTCATCAAGAAATGTTGTGAAAAAAACTGCATTGAAATACATGCAAAACTTCGCGAGATATTAGCGATTATGTGTTTCGGGGTTTGAACCCCGTAACTGGCGCGACCTTGACCTTAATGTAAAACTAAATACATCAGTGGATAGCTTGCATCTTGGCCAACTAGTATACCAAATTTGATGATAGACTGAATAGTGTTTGAGAAAAACGGACGAATAGCCGGACGGAGGCACGCCGGACGGATGCCGTCGGACGGACCAGACAGAAACAATAGTTCCCCGAACCTTCGGCTCGGGGACTAAAAAGAGAGAGAGAGATACAGAGCGAGAGAGACAGACAGATAAGAACAGACCCACACAGACAGACAAATCTGAATGACACCTACAGACATTAAAAGACAAGACAAACACAGATGAACCAAGACAGACAGAGATTTACGAAACAGACCCCACTTGCCTTTTTAGACGCAACATTGGAAGGAGAAGAAACACCCCCTCTCGACTGCTGCTGCTGCTGCTGCTGCTGTTTCTGCTGCTGCTGGTAATAGACCGAAGGCCCAGTGTAGGTATAGTAACGCGGCTGTCGTTGAAAAGAGCCAGAACCAGAACTGACCACTGCAGCAGACTGCTGTCCCTGCGCAGCACCTTGCCCACGCTCTCTCCCTCGTGGAACCCCACCAGCTTGACCAGTCCAGCTAGGAGGCTCTCGACCTTCCCTGGGGATCTTTTCCAGGACCTCTCTTCCTCTCCTTCTGTCTGCCGAGCGGTCACATTCTCGAGCGCGTAGCACTTGGGTCAGGCCTAGTTTCGGGGTTTTGGGCAGCGTTTTGGATTTGAGGTTTGAAACTTTGTGGTTGGTACTGTTGTCTCGGTCCCGGTCTCCGCTGCTGCTGCTGCTGCTGCTGCCGGGTTTCAAGTTCTCATACATTGACCATCGTGAGGCCATGGTGTTTAGAAGAAACGGCACGTGTTGCCGATAAGATGCCGATGTAGTTAGGTGGTTTTTTTTTACATACCTCTATACATTCAATAGTGTGAGAGAGTCATGTCGCTCAAATTGGTTCCAATTAACAGCATAATTTCAAACGTTGCAAATACAATCAGTAAACTGAAGATACGGCAACAAGAAATGCAACTCAGTTTTTTCTCCCGCTAGGATGGCAAACAGTATCAAGAGCAAAGATGATGAGATTTCCTTTCCACTTTCGTTGTGTGGCGTATCAAAACACGCGTTTGTTCAAGTTCGGCTGTTATGTTTGTTTCTTAGTATTCTTTCTTTCCTGTAGTAGGATTGTGTCTCTTTTGTGTCTAAAAACAAATTCTCTCTATCTTTGTCACTGCGAGCAGATTTTGCTGTTGATGATTATACTCGCTGAAATAGGCCCTATTACAAGATAATCATATTCTAGAAATTCCTTTGATGCTCATTGAGATATTACAATACAACTGATAATAGAAATTCCAAAAGCTCCGATTACGCAGCTCCTAGACATAGTGTTTGCAATCCACCGTCCGTTGCACACAAAAGAAGTATTGATGCAGTATCTGGAACTAACTTAAATCAATGCAAACATTGATGTTAGTTCTGTAAAACTACTTCAAGCAGATTCAATATTTCTTTGTGAAGACCAAACTGCAATTATTGCACATCCATAGATCTGTACTTATTGATGAAAACGATAACACCAACAGCTTCCAAAAGACAAACGAAGGAATCACAAAGCAACACTTTAGAGCAGCGGGTGAACACCAGATTACATCATATCACATACAGCTATAGGGGCGGATCTGAGGGGGGGGGGTCCAGGGTTTCCGGAACACCCCCCCCCCCCTTTTCCCCAAGCCTGTACCTCACACAAGAGTAAAAAGTAAGAATATGGCTCAATCTTTGCTTTAAAAATCACAAAAATTGCAAAATTTCCCGGGGGATTTGGCCCCTGGGCCTCACAACAAAACCACTATTCTTTAACTCGGGACCTATGCAGCTCCCTGGACTCCCCCGCGGAAACACCCCCCCCCCTATACGAATCATTTGGTCCGCCCCTAAGCTAGACAGAATAAAATACACCTTCGAGCATCTATCTACTAACCAACGCTGTGGGTCTACGCTCACAATTGTATCCGGCGAACCTTGGTGAGATAATAGAGACAGAGAGCCTTAGAAAACGTCCCATCTTATCAGAAAAGCAAACTTCTTAAAATTCTTGAGATTCAGTTCCAGTGGGGTGGGAAGGTGGGGGGGGGGTGTTGTAGAATGTAACGAAAAAGGCTATGAGTGGATGGATGGATGTGGAAGTTTAGTTAGAGGATATGAAAAAGTGGCCAGTCCTTTTAATTAAAAGATGTGGCCACTTTTACACTAATTTTATGTGAGCAAAACAAAATCTTCGCAAAAAAGAAAACTATGTAACCAAAATTTTTAAAAAACTAACTCTGGCAACTCTCTCTCTCTCTCTCTCTCTCTCTCTCTCTCTCTCTCTCTCTCTCTCTCTCTCAATAATTTTCTCTCTCTCTCACTCTCTCTCTCTCACTCAATCAGTTTATATCTCTCTCTCTCTCTCTGGCAATCTCTCTCTCTCTCTCTCTCTCTCTCTCTCTCTCTCTCTCTCTCTCTCTCTCTCTCTCTCTCTCCCTCCCTCCCTCTGGCGAGTCAGGAAGATATCCATTGTTTATTCGTTCGTATGTTAAATGCATTGATATTGTTAAACTAACAAAACTACCATTGACACGTATCTGCAAAAAAGCGTACCAAATGCTCTTAAGACAACACGAATTAGGTAAATATAACTGGGTATCAAGTGTTAAACGGTTTTGGATTGGTGTGGATAACGCAGGGTGTAGGAAATGAAAAGGTTTTTCTGTATGAATTCAAACAACGTATGGTCGATTGCTTTAATCAAAACTGGCACGCTGCTATAGCTGAAAAAGATAAATATAGTTGGTACCATTCTTTTAAGGACGGATTATATCCTGAAAAATATCTTGATGTACTTACAAATAAATGGTGTAGGGATGCCTTTATTAAATTTAGAACGAGAACTCTAGGCTCGTATTCTAACAAATTGTGGTTCACTCGTGATTTGTTTATTAATTCTGTTTGTCCTTTATGTTCTGATGGTTTTGAGGATGAATTGCACTTTTTTATTTTCTTGTAAGGAATATAATAAGTTACGCAAAACATGTCTTATATTCACTAAATTCAATTTGCAGAGGTATAATTTCTGTAATTTACTTGCCTCAGAGAATGAAAATGTCATAAAGCTACCAAGCTTAGAAAAGAGAAATTGGATTGCTGCATATAACTTTGTGGTGCATTACCCGACCTATCCTATTGGTAACTTACGTATTATTGTTGGTTGGTCAGTCTAACAGTTATTCTTTAGTGTAAAACAATTTTTTTCTCTAGTGTAATCTATCTATCTATGTAAAATGTTTTATTTTATGTTTCTTAAAAAAATATCTTATGAACTGATTTACTCGCCAGTTAGGCTTATATTATTCTTTAGTTCATGGTTTGTGCTTCCTTGGCATCGGAGCATTGTTTGCTAATGTCAATAAAATTCATTTTTCAATTTCAAGTTCAATTTCAAAATCTCAATTTCTCTCTCTCTCTCTCTCTCTCTCTCTCTCTCTCTCTCTCCTCTCTCTCTCTCTCTCACACACACACACACACACACTCACTCTCTCTCTTTCTTTCTCTCTCTCTCTCCCTCTGGTAGTAGTAGTGATGGTGGTGGTGGTGGAGGTCTAGTACACACATAGTAGTAGGAGTAGTAATGATAGTAGAAGAAGTAAATTGTAGTGGAAGAGGTGTTTTTCATTTATTCATTTATTCGGTCGGTTACGTTTCTGTTCTGCTTGTTTTCATTGCTGATGCTGATGCTCTGCCTACCATGTCGTTGCTATATTACTGTTAATCGTAGTTTCT
>CM065690.1:17841934-17844434 GCA_017654935.2 Phymorhynchus buccinoides | reverse complement strand
AAACACTTTCAAAACGATTCCCTCCATCCGAAGTCGGACAAGCTGGGCCTAATTATTTGTTATTTAAGCACATAACGGCAGCATGGTGCATCTGCGCTCATAATTGACAGGAAATCGAAGAAGAAGAAGAAGAACAAGAAGAAGAAGAAGAAGAAGAAGAAGAAGAAGAAGAAGAAGAAAAAGAAGAAGAAGAAGAAGAAAACGTTTAAACCAGAAACGATAATTAAAGCAAAGAGAATTATGACCACATATGAAAACGTGTTGATGTCAGCTTTAGATATCGGGTAGCTTATTTGTGACCCGTCGCCACAAAATGAGTCATGTTGTCCCTAGCTCACTTACCCCCCTAGTAGTGCAAGTATTTATTTCATTACTCGTCACGTTACATTACCACACAAAATGTGAAGCCATTTCTACACACTGGTTCATGAGATACAGTGAGCTCAGACATGAAAAGAAGGACATTTCGATTTTGTGAGTCTTCCTTGGCGGAGGTTTGCACTGGCGGGTTCAAAGTTCAAGATCCGAATAGGTTGTGACATGTTGATCAAGAATATATATATATGGCTATAGGAGACCCTATTGTGGCTATTGTAGGTCATGGTATCCGCGAGAGGACAAAATGTCCGCGAAAGGACTTAATTAACACGCGTGAACATTTTCCACTCTTTCCCCACAGAAACACACTGACAGCCATTCATAAGATTAGTTGTGTATAACATACTCATGAGTGCAACTACAGAAAATGAAAAAAACATGAAAGGCCGGGGTCCAGGGCTAATGTCCTCCTGCAGCTGAAGCAAAAATGGATTTATGAAGGTATTTTAGTTTGTTTTTTTCCACAATTTATACAAATGCTTATTTTAAAGTGTTCGAAAAATACAGTAGACACACAAAGATCTTGTTTAACACATTTTAAAAAAAAAGGAACTTCCTTTTCTGGTAAAATTCAAAAACAGGAAATCCTTGTATACCAGGTAAAGTTGCGCCCATGCTTACTGTGTTGCTATGGGGAAAGAGTGAGAAATGTTCACGTGTACAGACCTTTACTATATATATATATAAAGAAGGTAGATATGCTATCAGTATCCCCATGCTGCCCGTCACTCAGGCACAGACCCCTGTGATACGGGGTTATCTGTTCGTCTATCAGGACCACGTTTTTAGCGAGTTGAACACAGAAACGCCAGCTGTGTGGGAATGCCTAAATATAGCTAATCTGGGACTGTATCCATTCCGCCTTTTTTGCCCTATACTATCGTCATTTTGAGTTCATCCACTCCAAACCTCTCTTTTCTTTTCTAAACGACAAACATTGCTCTCTCTCTCTGTGTGTGTGTGTGTGTGTGTGTGTGTGTGTGTGTGTGTGTGTGTGTGTGTGCGTGTGCGTGCGTGCGTGTGCGTGCGTGTGCGCGTGTGCGCGTGCGCGCGTGCGTGCGTGCGCGTGTGTCTGTGTATGTGTGTGTCTGTGTGTGTGTATGTATGTGTGTGTGTGTGTGTGTGTGTGTGTGTGTGCGTGTGTGTGTTGTGTATGTGTGTGAGCATGCATGTGTGCGTACATGCGTGCATGTGTGCTTGTGTGTGGTTTTTTTTGGGTGAGTTTTGAGTGTGCACGCATGTGTATGTGTGTATACGTATGTGTCTGTATGCATGTGTGTGTGTGTGTGTCCGTCTGCGTGCGTACGTTGTGTGTGAGTGTATTTGTATGTGTATCCTCTAACATTTGTGTATGTGTGTTGGTGTATGTGGTCAGTCCGTGTAACTCAGTTGCTGGATGAAAGATGAGTCGGTCTCTCTCTCTCTCTCTCTCTCTCTCTCTCTCTCTCTCTCTCTCTCTCTCTCTCTCTCTCTCTCCTATGTACTCAATGAGTGTGTTAATGCGTGAGTTAGTGCGTGCGTGCGTGCGTGTGTGCGTGCGTGCGCAAACACGGTGTGTATGAAACTGGGAGGGTACGGGTGTGTGTGTGTGCTTAATTATGGGTTTCGTTTATTTATCTATTGGTTTTGTTTGTTTGTTTGTTTGTTTGTTGTTGCTGGATTTTGCTGTTGTATATGCATTTTGCCTTATTGAGTTATGTTACTTTGTATATATTTTTGTCACTACTGCTGCCAGCTGAATTTCTTTTCTTTGGTTCATTACTTTCTTCATTGATCGTTGTTTATTTCGTTTTGAGGGCAAAGGTGTACAAAAACAAAAAGCTACCCAGCTTGTCTATTCTGCCCTCATTAAAAAAAAACCCCCATTCGTATTCGTATTCGTATTCTCTCTCCATCCCTCCTCGTCCTCCTTCCTCTCTCTCTCTATGTCTATGCCTTTCCAATAAAGAAAGCAGCAGGCAGTCGGAGTTTAATTTAGGGGTCAGACATCTTCTTTTTATCTGCCCTAGATTTCCCCTAGTTTTAAGTGCTTTCAAGACATTTCACACACACACAGAAAGCACAGAATGCACCACAGACAGACGGAGGGAGGCAGATAAACTACAAAGGGGCGTCTCAGACA
>CM065690.1:17811934-17831934 GCA_017654935.2 Phymorhynchus buccinoides | reverse complement strand
TGGAACCGTGCACTGAAAATGGAAAACGTCAAGAAATCCACAGTTTAGTATTCTTCATCTTAAGATAGGTATTGTTGTTTTTATACCAGAGATAGGCTGGATCCTCTCGTGATGCTAGGTCAGATTGTAACTCTCACATTTTGCACACATAGCCATTACTCATTCATCCTAAATAAAGGAAAACCATCTCTTTTTTTGTGGTTCACTTTGTACAATTTTCATAAGTTTTTACTTCGCTTCTGTTCCCATCTTCACCTGTTCGTGTTAATGTGTAGCGTGGTGATGTTTTTAAGTTCAGCTATAACTATGAAATTACGACAAGAACGTTTACAATCAAAAGAAATGTACACGCATAAATGAAGGTCGAGCGAAAAAAGTGACAAGGCCCACGCACATGATTGTATATACATAATATAGCGCACGCGCGCGTATACACACACACACACACACACACACACACACACAGAGTAACACACACACACACACACACACACACACACACACACACACACACACACACACACACACACACACACACACACACAGTAATACACACACACACACACACCTTGTCAAATAGCGTAAACTATATTTTATATACAGGTTAAAAATTCAAACCAATCAACTTCTTCTTCGAATGCAATGATAAAGAGTCCTGCCAAGAAGGGTTTTTGTTTTGTTTTTGTCTCTCACACATATTCAAAGGAGAAATCAAAGAGAAAATAAACAGTAAAGAACGAGACTAAAGGGCATAGCAAACAAAGAAAAGCTGAGAACAATGCCACAGCACAACGTGGACAACTATGACAGTAAAGTCAAGAAAATATCAAATTAACAACTAAACAGAATGAGAATAACAATAACCGTATATTTGTTTTTACTATAACTATAAGGCGATACTTGTTTTCCCCAGACAAAACTTCTGCGCCTTAAAATATGACTAATAATATACATGTAGTCAGAAATTATAATAACAAAATCTCAATTGTGTGTGTGTGTGTGTGGGGGGGGGGGGTTATAATTGCGTCATATAAGCTTAGACCGTGTACACATAAATCAGTTATTCCACGCGGAAACCCGTGCGCAATCCATAAACAAGTGAAACAAAGAAGGGAAAAGATTTGCGCACGTGTCCGAATTTCTCCTATATGGGTAAACTTTTATCCTTCTTTCTTCCACTTATTAAGTGTTTTCCGTACGGAACTTACGCGTCTACTGTGAACCCGGCCTTATAGTCCGAAAAATACGGAAAACACAAAACTGGAAAGAGACAGAGACAACAGTGCAAGGAAGAGAACGTGTTTATAGTGGAGATGCCTTGCCCAGGGTACATCCACCCATTCTCTCCTGAAGCCAAAGAGATTTGAGGACATATGGCGTTGGGGAAGGTCCCCCCAAAGGCCAACCCATCCCTTTGGCTGCAGCACCAGAGCCGGTGACAAGGCCCCCTAGTTTGAGAGTCATAGTCTTCCACAAGAGACTAAACTGTACCATGGTTTCCCATTACTGTAGAAACTCATCTATTACGATGGCTTGGAGTCAAAACGGACTACCTTTAGATAGTCCACCTTTAGATAGTCCATTGACATGTTATTGAACTTATTACGAAAACTAATAACTTGTATTTAAAAAAAAGACTGCAGAAATATAAAAAGCATAACCTCCATTTTTATATTTATGCAGTCATTGTTTGATAAAAGTTATTAGTTTTTGTAATAGGTCAAATAATACGTCAATGGGCTATCTAAAGAAAGTCCGTTTTGACTCCAAGCAAAGCACAATTATATATTAAATATATATATATATTTGTGCAGCTCTCATGCTACTGGTGGCCCACAGTGCACGCTAATCTCAACCAACGATAACAGCCATTTTGAGCAAAGGGTCCAATGAAAAACTATGAGCATACAAAACTAAAACAACAAAATTAAGAACATTGTAGAGATAAAGAAGGACATGAAATCATAAGACTGACAATAGGACAGGCGTATTTTAACAACAAAACAAGAAACAAATAAGTAGTGATAGTTTTTTAAAGATACACTGACACACCACGATTAAGTCCCTTGTTTTGTTCTGGGTAGCTGTGACCCACATACAAATGTTCCCAACTTCAAATTGAGGCTGCTCTTTAAAATGTTTTGGCTTGAATTTGGGGGCATTTGTATGGGAGTGAGACCTGGTCAAAACAAGATTTATTTCCAGCTATAAGAGGGAAAGCACGTGAAACCCGTGATTTTGACACGAGATCAGATGGGTCTTTAAAACGCAACAACCAAATAAGGGAGACGTCAGTTAAAAAAGTGTTGTGGGACACAATAAACCAAGAAAATAGTACAAGAGAAATACAACAACAAACATATTAAGAAAAGAACACGGTACAGTAAAAACAGAAAGAAAAAAACAACAACATTTTGAAATCGAAATATAAGAATTGATGGATGCCAAAGACGGAAAACATTACACAAAATTAAAACTTGAGTGAATGAAAACAACGTGAAGATGCCAACAAAAAAAAAGACAGAGATTACAACAGCACGAACTTGACACTGAAAACAAAACAAAACAAGGGCATCGCCGAGCGGCAGCAACGCAAACCCGGCCAGAGTTATGTCCTGTCCCCCCCCCCCCCACCCCCCCCCCCCCCCCCCCCCCCCAATAAACACACCACTTTCCACCCTTACAGAACGCATAAAATACATAGCCCAAAATTTGAAGCGATTCTGTTCAGTAGTTCACGAGATACAGCTGAACTTTTATACAAACTTCCTTGCACCGAGTGATGTCCTCCCCCCCCCCCCCCACCCCCCCCCCCCCCCCCCCCCCCCCACCAATAAAATAAACACACCACTTTCCACCCTTACAGAACGCATAAAATACATAGCCCCAAATTAGAAGCGATTCTGTTCAGTAGTTCACGAGATACAGCTGAACTTTTATACAAACTTCCTTGCACCATGGTACACCACCACACAAAATTTGAAGCGATTCTGTTCACTAGTTCACGAAATAAAGCTGGGGGGAAATTACATAGCCCAAAGAAGGAAATTTCGGTTTTCAAGGTCAAACTTCAAGGTCAAGGTCAGCACGGTGTTGATTAACGAAAGGAAGCTTCCTTTTCAAGCTGTCTACCCCTCTGCCAATTTTAATCAAAATCCAAACTGTAGTTTTTTAAGATAATCGATACACAGACAGACACACACAGACACACAAACCGATCGCAATACCTCGGCCTCTGGCCGGGTAACAAATAACAAAGGTTAGGGAAGATTCACAAAGAACTGGATGATGGTATTATTTCACAAAACAGACATCTTCCAATTAAAGAGCACCCATTTTATACTAGTTATTGTACTCTTTACGAAATCATTATTTTTCTAATAATGACTGGAAGTAAAGGGAAGTCACTATGATACTTCCTGTATGTAAGGGAAGTTACGTCCCTTTGCTTTTTGTAAATCCATTGCTAGGGTAATGGTTTTCCATCCGGGAAAGTGTTACGCTATTGTTAAGTGTTGGTCAGTATGGTAGGAATAGATTGATTTTTTTTTCTAATAAAGAGCCTGCGTGGACTTAATTTGTAATTCAAACCAATAGGATGCAGTTTGTTTCCTACATAAGATGAGACCTTTTATATGCTATTATGGCCATTTCTGAAAGCTATAGACATGTTTATGCTTGTCAGAGTTTTCTTAATTTGTCCTACTATCAGAGTCTGTGCATAATATCACACTCAACAGAGTGAAATTGAAAACACAGAAGATTGAACAAAATAGAAACAAAATGCTTACGTTACAACTCAGAATATCAATTCCCCCCATGTTGTTTCAAACATACATTATAGACTTCCCTCGAGTCAATTTTATGAGTATATTTTTACATTGCTTATAGTTCCGTCAACAGCAATGGCTTTCTCAGGATTGTCACCACAGAAAACAGCTAGATGTTCAAACTTTCAAATCATAAATGTGACCCGTCGCCACAAAATGAGTCGTGATCTCCCAAAGGTCACTTTTGAGTTATTAACACATTGTTATTCTGCATTAAAAAAGCTTTCCAACAAACCAAGCATTTTGTAAATCGGTCTATTTGTTGCAAAGTTATGAAGACTCGAAGTCGTATACTCAAGAATCGGTGAAATGAGAAAATGCAACCGGAAAGTTTTAAAATATGTAGAAAACAACCAGATGTTTCTCATATATAAACACACTCTTAAGGCAGAAAGGGTTGTTTTTTTATACTTCGATACTTCCGTGTGAGGTAGATAAAGACCTATTGTTCAATAATAAGTCAAAATCGGAGAATTGATGATTTGACCCCCTTCCACCTAATTGTCCCTAGGGGATAAGTGAGCTAGGGACAACACGACTCATTTTGCGGCGACGGGTCACAAATGTGAAATATTTGGACCAAATTAATCATGGTCTAATTATGCACGCGTGGTCTAATTATGCACGCGTGGTCTAATTATGCACGCGTGAGAGCCAAAAACCAAACCAAACAAGAACAAAACAAAAGAGAAAGTATCAGTTATGCTATAACAAATATGTTCATGCTTACAATAGCAAGAGAATCGAGCATGCGTATTGGTCGATTTGTAAATGCACATCATGCAGGCTGCAACAAAAAAAAAGGAATTAAAACAAATTACAGCGAATTAAAAAATAGAACTCAAATTCACAGCACTCAAACAAACCAAAACAACAACAAAATCAATAAAGATGATGCAAGTAACTGAAATAAAACTGAAACCAGATAAATAAACGGGTACCGAACTCAAAAGTAAGGGAGACAAAAATATACAAATGGAAATTAAGAGTGACTGAGTTCCCTCCCTTCGGAGAGGCGACTCACCGGAAGAGAGATAGGCATAGTCACTGAAATAGGCATAGTCACCCATAGTGGACGACTTGGGAAGACCTGATCGAGAAACATTAATAGACAAGGATTAAAAAAACCATGCTATATGTGAGGCTAGCGGTTAGATTGTTTTGCACGCATTGCAAGAGAACAGAACAGAACAGAAAACGAAAGAAAATGCTGTTTTGCTCTTTAGGTCGTGTACACGCATAAGCGGATATTTCATACGGAAACCCGTGCGCAATCCATAAATAAGTGAAACAAAGAAGGGGAAAGATTTGCGCACGTGGGTGAATTTCACCCTATTAATATATGCGTAAGCGTAAACTTTTATCCTTCTTTCTTCCACGTTTTCCGTACAGAACTTACGCGTCTAATGTGAACTCGGCCTTATGCTTAAAACTTGCACGGAACGCATGCCAAAATGTTTGAAAGTTTTCAAAGCAAAAATGCACCATATTACGCAAAACAAACAAGCAATATGGGATAAGAGAAGGAACCTTTGACAACATCAATAAAATACTGTTAACAAATTACCACTTGATCACTGATAATACGGTGTGATGCTGATATATTTTTGCTTGCTTTTCTTACATTAAAACTAGTTATTGTTGGTTTTTTTCTTCTTCTTTTTTAATCTGAATGACTTAACTTGCAATAACTTAAGGACGACGTTTCCCCGGCTGTTTCATCTCATATTAGTTCATTCCTGCTTCAGTATGAATTTAAAAACAATAAATGATGATTAACAATTTGTTTCCTAACACTAACACAGTTTGGAAGTTTGCAAAGTCAAAATAAAACAATAAAAAAGAAAACATAACTTAAAACAAACACACATGAAGATGCTACAAAAATAACATTTATATTTAAGGATGTGCACAGGATCATATATATATACAAGAATGACAGAAATAAAACAAGCAAAACACAAAAAGAGGAAATAATACTTTTAACAAGTTATTATCAACATACATCGATGTCTTCTGATGTCTTCAGAGAGAGAGAGAGAGAGAGAGAGAGAGAGAGAGAGAGAGAGAGAGAGAGAGAGACTGACAGACAAGAACAGAGGGGTATTTGCCATAAGGTGCTACCAGCCTCCTTGTCTTCCTGTAGCGATACACTGAAACTTTACATACCTCTTTGCAAGGACACACACTGTCAAACTCACGCATTCATACTAGACACAGACACGGACACAGAGTCACACACACACACACACACGCACGCACACACACGCGCAAACATGTGCGCGCACGTGCACACACACAGTCACAGACTCATTTACGCACACATAGTCACACACACACGCGCGCGCGAACACACTCACACACACACACACACACACACACGCACGCAAGCGCACACATACACAGTCACATGCTCATACACGCACACAGTCACACACACACGCGCGCGCACACACACGTCTACACACACAGAAACGTCTAGACACAAAATACACACAATCCCTCCCTCCTTATCCCCATTCTACATCTCGCATGCCAAAAGAAAAACGAAAAACAACGCACCAAAAACAACATGAAACGCACACAGACAGGCAAAGAAACTATTTACAGAGAGAGAGAGAGAGAGAGAGAGAGAGAGAGAGAGAGAGAGAGAGAGAGAGAGAGAGAGAGAGAGAGAGAGAGAGAGAGAGAGAGAGAGAGAGAGAGAGAGAGAGAGAGAGAGAGAGAGAGAGAGAGAGAGAGAGAGAGAGAGAGTCAGACAGACAAGAACAGAGGGGTATTTGTCAGAAGGTGCTACCAGCCTCCTTGTCTCCCTTTAGCGATACAGTGGAACCTCCCTTTTAAGACCTTTGACAAATAATCCCAAATGAGGTCTTATAAGGGAGGGGGTCTTGTAAAGGAGGTAATTTTAATACTTACAAAGAAGGGCAATGTCTCAGAGAGGTAGGTCTTATGTGGGAGGGAGTCTTATAAAGGGAGGTCTTATAAGGGAGGTTCCACTGTAGTGCATTACAGCATAACAACACCCCTAGCATTACCCTGTCTCCCAAAAAAAAACTGCACCAGAGAAAAGAAAAGAAAAGAAAAGAAAACGTTTCTGTCCGAGTTAGAGACAAGCAGTGACACTATAGCAGGGAAATTGAAGAACAGACGCAGATCCCCCCATCCCCCCACCCCCACCCCGGGAAAGTGATAGGGATAGAAAGGGAAAGGCCTCCTCCATCCAATCAATAATCCCCATTCTGCCAAGCCAGCCAACACGCAGCAGAAGGCACTGACACAATGACAGCCAGGAAACGAGAAACGAAATCAGTCGTTGCAGGTGGGGAAATCGGTAGAGAAGAAAGAAAAAAACACCTAGCCATTCATTGAAGATGGGAAATCGGTGGGGAAAAACCAGTGGAAACCCTAGCCAGTAAGTTGGAGGGTTGAAACCAGTGGAAAACCTAGCCAGTCAATTGGAGGATTGAAACCAGTGCAAAACCTAGCCAGTCAGTTAGAGGGTTGAAACCAATGGAAACCCTAGCCAGTCAATTGGAGGGTTGAAACCAGTGGAAAACCTAGCCATGTCAATTGGAGGGTTGAAAGCAGTGCAAACCCTACCAGTCAATGGGGCATTTGCCACGAGAGTTCGAACTTTATACAAGACTACTAACTTGCCCGCGCTCGTTCTGCCCGAGTTGCGATGACCTTTCTAATTCAGCTCTCTAAATTCAACTCAGTGAAATTCAAGGTCGCTGGCACGCGATAAATGCCCTATTGGGGTGGGGGGGTTGAAACCAGTGGAAAACCTAGCCAGTTACTGCATATGGCCAGCCCAAACAGACCCAAGAAAAGAAACATGTTACTGCAGAAATCTAGCAGTTGTCTTTTTTTTATTATTTTAATAACGCATTGTGATTCCAATACAGGATAACACTCTTATGTTAAACAAGAGGGGGTGAAACAGTTCTATAATGCTGTTGACCTCAGTCTGTGTCATATTTCTTATCGAGTGTGAACAAATATAACCTTTATGAATTAAAGGGACAACTACCGATCCTAGGGATCGGGTAGCCTAGTCGCTGCGAAGTTCGGACTCACAGTGGCTCAAGCAACAGAGAAAAAAGAACGGTTGAACCGTCTCTCTCGCCTGCCGCGATAAGACTGATGCCTCTCGCCTCGCGTGAACGCTATATATATGGTGGCTCTGGGTTTAAAGTGCTAGAGCATGCAAGTATGATTATGCACCCAAGAAATGAATACAATCATTACATATTAGAAACAATTGCATTTTAGTCAACATGCAGTTACAGTACCCTTCTTGCTCCCTAAAAACTAAATTATTAACAAAAAGCTTTGTTAGTTTTATTAGAATGTCCAGCCTTTAGTTGTTGTTTTTCATAAACAAGAAATACACAGTTATTATTATTATCAAAACAACCATTGTAAAACGTGTTAGATGCAATAATGCAGGAACAAGAAAGCATTTAGACCAGCATGACTGTGATGAGTACTAGTAAGGAAGAGAAGGGGATACAATCCATTGCCATTTTTACATTCCAAAAACCAGTTAGTGGTGAATCGGGACACAGATCAAGACCCCCAAAACGACAATGAAGCCGAACTTCTGCAAAAATCCAACAAAACTTACAACTCCCTTCTCCCTCAGGAGTGCGCGCCATCCTGCCTGCCCCGATCTGAGCATTGGACCAGACCCCCACTCCCTGACCATCACTTCCCGGGACCTCTCCAAGATCCAGCTTGGGGGGTGGCAGGCTGAGGGGATAGGCAAAGCGAGAAGAACCTCGGGAAGAATTACTGGGACAGGGAGAAGGGGCAGGACGGACTCTATCCGGAGTGTCGCAAGAGTCGGAGACGGAGCCAAAGGCGTCCTTGGACAAACCGAACTCGTCGCTGGAACAGGACGTCCCAGACTTGGCGCTGTTGGTCCTCCGCAGAATAGGATTGAAATGGGTTGGGGAGGGGGAGGGGCACGGGGAGGGTTGGGCCGCTGCCGACAAAGCGGCGTAGACCTCTCTGTGCTGCTGCAAAATGCGAGCGCCCAGGTTAGACAGGGGGTGAGCCTGTTCCACCTTGTGGCGGGGTATAGGGGAGGAAGAGGGGGACACAACACTAACACCGCCGCACATACTTTCTCCGGTCTCCTGACCCGGGGGGGCCGGGGCTGGAATGTTGGACTGGGAGTTGCGGTGCCAGAGGTTGGGGCCCAGAGCGGCGACTCCCGTGGCGCTGCCTCCTGAGTGTCTCTGGCTGCTGGGGAACTCCAGGGGGACGTAGTTGCTGCTGTGCTGACGCCCGTGAAGCTCCTGCAGGTTCACGTAGTGGCTTAAATTGCGCGCAGCGTCCTTGGTGAAAGTGGCGCTGGAGAACACGGAAGACCCTTCCCCTCCGCTGTCCACGGACCTCTGATGAATCAGTCCACCGCTCTTACTGGGGAACAGCCGGCGTCGGCCTAAAGAGTTGGACTGGAAGTCTCGATCTCCCGTCTGAGCAGCGGCGGCAGCAGCACCTGTAGACTTGCTAGGAGTCAGGCCCGGATGCTGCTTCCTTTCCAGAGTGGAGCTTCTAAAACCTTCCACTCCTCCCATATCGGAATGGGTAGAAGAGGCGCTGGCTGGTCGGGGCATGTGAGCGACGGAATCGCTTCCTGACCGGACCATCTGAGATCCTGAGATGCCTTCCATGCCGTGGCGAGCTAAACGGGACCCCACCACGGGCGACCCTTTGAGAGAACCCCCGGAGCTCTTCCCGCTGCCCATGGACGACGAGGTGCCGCCATTGTTGCTAAGCGGGCGCCGGTACCCAAACATAGACCCCCCTCCTTGACTGGGCGGAGCCCCGTTCACGCTCCCCGCTCGCGCCGCCTGTCTCTGCCGTAAGTTAGCGTCCATCAGGTGAGACTGGTCCGTGTTGGTTTCGCTGTCGCGCTTCGTACCTGGACCAGGCGAAGACGCGTGCTCTCCACCACCTCCACCACCACCACCACCACCACCGCGCATGAACAATCGTTCGCTGTCGCCGTAGCCGCTGTCTCCTTGCGGGGACGAGAACTCCGGGTGGCTAGCGGTGGATAGCTTCCTATACGCGCTATACTCCTGCTGGTCGCTGCGGGTGGTCCAGGCGCCGAGGGCGTACGGGTAGTTGTAGTCGCTGGGGTCGCTGCTGAGCAGCTTGTTGGTGGGGTGCTGGGGTAAGGAGTACTTCCTCCAGCCCGAAGGCGTTCCCCCGAAGCCGGAGTCGCTGTAGTAGTCGGAGCCCAGGAAGGCGCTGGTGCCCAGGTTGGGGGTCCTCTTGCCCGTCCCGCCCTGAGGACGACAACAACAAACAACGACGCTGGTCAGTATAATTTGGAAGTATGCATTGGTATGATTGATCGTTTTTGCTAACTAGTTAGACCAGATTCTTTGATAAAGAAAAGAAAAAATATCGTCTCCACTGCATGGTTGTATGCGCGCACACTCACATTCGCACTCTCTGACACTGTATCTAATCCAATTATTTGCCAGTTATCTGTCTGTATCTGTCAGTATATCTACTACCCTCCCCCCCACACACACACACACACACATCTCTCTCTCGACTGCATCCAGTCTTCAGTCTCTCTCTCTCTCTCTTTCTCTCTCTCTCTCTGTCTCTCTATCTCTCGACTGCATCCAGTCTTCACTGACTTCAGACTTTATCCTCTTCCTCTCTCTCTCTCTCTCTCTCTCTCTCTCTCTCTCTCTCTCTCTCTCTCTCAATGTTTACTTTCTCTTTCACTTTCCCTCTTATAGTTCTGTTCATCTTTGGGTTTCAGAAATGTGAGGAACTAGCAAGTACATACCAGTCTTCATTCACACCTCCTGCAGAGGCTGCCCATGATGCATGAACCCCCACGGGCCCTCCCCCCCCCCCCCCCCCCCCCCCCCCCCCCCCCCCCCCCCCGCTTCAAACTGCTGTACACCTGTCATACCTTACTACTCCATTATCACACATACAAATGCTAACCCATCACCCATATGTGACCCATACCACAAACGGGACATCAAGTCGCTGACCTAGTTTCCCACAACAGCCTTGAAAAGTCAAAAATCTCTGTTGGTGTGTGTGTGTGCGTGCGTGCGAGCGTGCGTGCGTGTCAATTATGAGTTGTGATGTTTTCGTATTCTCTTACATCTTATCGTTCATATTTATAAAGGATCATCTTTAATACTGTCTCTAAATACTCTAATAAGTTTTTTAAAATACGTAGGGCAATGTATTTCCTTCAGCTAGGCTAGACTTTAGTCGTTTAGACTGTTTTCTCAAAATGGCCGACACTTACGCTTACACATACATATGAAGATTCCGCACTGAAAACCAGTGCGCAATCCGTAAAATTTAATAAGTAAAAGAAAGAAGGGAAAAGATTTGCACACGTGTCCGTATTTTCCCCCTGTTCCGTACATTTTTACTCTTCTTTCTTTTACTTATGTACGGATTGCGCATGGGATTTCCGCATGAACTGTGTACGAGGCCTTACCCTACTAAGTGTAAATGCTCATAACTCTGGAATGGAAAAAAAAAGATACAAGACTGGTTCTTTTGCATCAATAGAAAGAGAATTGTCTGGAGTCTCCAACTGCATAATTGTTATCTCAGAAATGGTCAGTTTGACACCTAATGTCCCTTTCGCGGTGACGGGTCACATCAGTAGAAAGAGAATTGTCTGGAGTCTCCAACTGCATAATTGTTATCTCAGAAATGGTCAGTTTGACACCTAATGTCCCTTTCGCGGTGACAGGTCACATCAGTAGAAAGAGAATTGTCCGAAGCTTCGAACTGCATCTCAGAAATGGTCAGTTTGACACCTAATGTCCCTTTCGTGGTGACGGGTCACATAGTTATGTCCTCACCTCCTGAAGAGGCTGCCCGTGGTGCATGAACCCTCTGTGTATCTCCTCCACGGGCCCTCCTCCTCCCCCCCCCGCTTCAAACTGCTGTACACCCGACTGTCATACCTTACTACTCCATTATCACACATAGAACTGCTAACCCATCACCCATATGTGACCCATACCACAAAAGGGACATCAAGTCGCTGACCTAGTTTCTCACAACAGCCTTGGAAAGTCAAGCATCTCTTTTTGGAGGGAGGGTGTGTCAACTTTGAGTTATGATGTTTTCCTGTTCTCTTGCATCTTATTTTTCAAATCTATAGAGGATTATCTTTAATATTGTCCCTAAATACGATCTTCAAAATAAGTAGATCAATGTAATTTCTTCAGCTAGTCTAGATTTTAGACTACGGTTTCTCAAAATGGCTGACATTTACCCTACCAAGTGCAAATGCTCATAACTCTGGAATGGAAAAAAAAAAAGATACAAGAATGGTTCATTTGCATCAATAGAAAGAGAATTGTTTGAAGTTTCCAACTGCATAATTGTTATCTCAGAAATGGTCAGTATAACACCTAATGTCCCTTTCGTGGTGACGGGTCACATAGTTATGTCCTCACCTCCTGCAGAGGCTGCCCGTGGTGCATGAACCCTCTGTGTATCTCCCCCACGGGCCCTCCTCCTCCTCCTCCACCCCGCCTCAAACTGCTGTACACCTGACTGTCCGACAGGGCTCCTCCACCTGCCGAGGACCCCGTCAGGTTTTCGTCCGTGCTGATCTCCGCGATGGTGTCGCTGATGTCCCCGCTGCTCACAGAGCTGCTGTCGTCAAAGCTGCAAAACGAGGCACAAAAAAAGTTCTTAAAAAAAAGAGAGAATGATAGATTTCTATTAATATTACTATCTATTCTAACTAAATACTTACCAACACTCAAAACAATAGCAGAAACATCACAATTTGGAAACCAATGCCCAAGCAACATAAAAACAAAAGTAGCCAAAAGGACCGCTACTCCGCTTACCCGGAAGCCTGCTTACTCCCCTTTCGCTTCCGGTCACGCGGTCTATTTGACCTGTCAAAGTCGCTTTACATTTTCATATAGTTTATTGTTATCAAAATAGCACTTGATTTTAATTTATATATACAGATCCTGGTTTTCGTCCGTGCTGATCTCCGCGATGGTGTCGCTGATGTCTCCGCTGCTCACAGAGCTGCTGTCGTCAAAGCTGCAAAACGTGAACAAATATGAAGGAAAGGAGGGGGGGGGGGAGAAAAAAAGAGAGGCATAGAGAGGAGCGAAACGTGGCGTACATTAGTAGGAAAGTGAAAGGGGGAGAAAGGGACTGAGGGATACAGGCAAATGGAGAGAGAGAGAGAGGGGGGGGGGGGAAGAGAGAGGGGGAGAGAGAGAGAGAGAGGGAGGGAGAGAGAGAGAGAGGGAGAGAGAGAGAGAGAGAAAGAGAGAGAGAGAGAGAGAGAGAGAGAGAGAGAGAGAGAGAGAGAGAGAGAGAGAGAGAGAGAGAGAGAGAGGAGGGAGAGAGAGACAGACTCAGACATATTGTGTTGTGTATTAGTAAAGAGTGAGCAAAGAGAAAAATAAAGTATCGTATGTGTGTTGTTTCAGAATATGAAGTAAAGTGTGTTTATAATTGAACTAGCAAAAAAACAAAATGTTCTAAAGCTGCAAAACGAGGCACAAAAAACGTTCTTAAAAACGACAGAATATAATTGATTTTAGCATAGTTTATTATTATTATGAAATCAGCACTTGATTTTAATTCATATAATATATATGGATCCTGGTTTTGGTTCGTGCTGATCTCTGCTATTGTTTCACTGATGTCTCCAATGCTCACTGAGTTGCTGTCTGTCATCAAAGCTGAAAACGTTAAACATAGGCCTACTTGGTAGTAAAAGCTAGAAGGCATTATTGTATAATAAGCAAATTCAATTGATTTAGTGAATTTTGTATTGCAGATACCACATTGCGATTGTGATAGAAACAGTAGTATATATTTCTTTATAAATCACTACAAATAGGGCTGCTTGGTTAAAAGATACAACATAACAAACAAACAAACTGCATTCCTTATGCTACTTTTTGCTTAATCTATAAATTGGAGTGATTGGAGCGACTCCTTTTTTTCAATAAAGAAAACAAATAATACAGGATTTAACACACACACACACACACACACACACACTGCTGTTTTGGTTTGACTTGTGAATCATACGACAGAATTTGACTTGACTTGACTTCGCACACACACACACACACATACACACAACACACATACACACACACACACACACGCACGTACGTACCGCTGTTTGGTTTGACTTATGAATCACACGACAGAATTTGATCTCTTTAACGAAAACGAAACAGAAGACGCAAGCAAGACAAATATGACGACTCTTCTCCTCATATCAAAGAACCCAACACAATACACTCTACCTGTCATCGTCGATAAGACCAGAAGACTTCTGCATGCATTCCTTCACCGCCTGCATCCCCTCTCTGAACCTCTGCTGCAGTCTGCGGGCATACAGCGAAGCCCCTCCCTCGCTGAGGTACCCGCTGGACCAGTCGTCCCCCTTGCTATTAGAGTTCTTCAGAATGTCCCCGTCAGACATGTAGCCCGACACGTAGTCGTAGGTATCCATGTCCGAGCCGTAGTCCGTGTCGTTGCCCACACTGGCTCCTGTGGAGTTGGCTCGCTGTATCACTGGCCCAGGCTGGTGGAACTTAGCCGGGTCCATCATCGGGGCGTGAGGCCTGCTCACACCATAGCCCTGGCTCTGCGCTCTGGCCGGGTACACCGAAGCGGGCGGCACGGAGATTCCTGGAATGTGAAAGTTACGGGCGTTGGACAAGCCGGCGTATCCGGTGTATCCGCGGAAGTATCCGTACGGCAACGCGCGCATGATCGGTTGCATGGGTTTGATGTCCATGGCCTCCCCCGTGTCGTCCACGAACGTGGTCTTCTCCTCGTGGTGGCCGGGGAAGGTGGTTTCCCGGGCGGACTGAGGCCGGGTCTCCGTGCGGACTTCGGCGTCGAAGGTCGTCTCCACTTTCTCCCCGTGGTGGGGTTGCACGATGGCCACGTTGTTGGCTGGCTTGCCGTGGTGGGAGTTGAGCATCTTGACCCCGAGTCTGGGGGAGTTGGTGGTGGTGGAGGTGGGGGAGGACATGAGCCTGGCCTGGGCGGCACTGCTGAAGTGACTGGCCAAGGATTTCGCTGGGCTGGCCTGGATCGGATCCTTGGACACCACAGCCGGAGAGGGGGATCTTTCCGATGAAGCCGCGTCGCATTCCTCACCGGTCATCCTCTGTACGCGTTTCGTTGGCGTCGACCTCTCCCCTTTCGGGCTGACCTTTTCGCCTTGATTATGCGTCTTGGACTGTTCGCTTTGTTCTAATATTGGGCTGCAGCGTCCGTTGCTCGCCTGCAGTTTCTGCACGGCAGACCCTTCGGGGCTTTTGTGCATGGAGGATTTCTTAAGCACCGAGAGGTTGGTCTGCGTGTTGCTGTCCGTCTTCGTGGCTTTAGCGTGCGAGGTTGGTTTCACCACATTAACAGCGGCGGAAGAAGAAGAACTAGGCGAGGCAGCAGCCGCCTGCTGGGAGGATGAGGAGGTACAGGGGCTACTAACAGGGCTGACCATGGCCGTCTCCTTGTGGTGTCTTTCCCCCGGTTCCGGCAGGCGCTGGGGATCGTTCCCTTCGGGTCTGTGGTGGAGTGGAATGTTGACGGGGACGTAGTGGGGATGCTGAGGGGAGGCCAGGCTGTAGTCCGAGAAGCCGTGCTGCCTTTGGTCTTCGCTGACCCTGCGCTGTTCCTTCACTCTCTGTCTCTCCAGGCTTTGGGTTTTCAATCTGTCTCCACCATTCATGTCCATGCTCTGAAGACAGAACACACACCAACATTCATGATTATGTACAGTGGAACCTCCGTATAGCGACCACCCTACAGACTGGCCACAAACTGTCCGTAAAGAGGGTGCAAGAATCGAGTAATATCAAATTGTACATCAAAATGAAAATCAAGAAATGCCATGCATAAAGACGAAATCCCCAACAGAAAAAAATTGCAAAAAGGTATTTATTATATAAAAATGGACGAAGTGTAATCTTTCATAGAAAGACATAATAAATGGATTATAAACCCTAACGGTAGGCGCTTCAAATCTCAGTCATCATTGATTTTTCTTAATAAAGTGGAATCTCCCTATTAAGACCTTCACAAATCATCCACAAAAGGTCTTAAATGGTAGGGAGTTGTGTATGGAGGTAATTTTAATACTTACAAAGAAGGGCAGTGTCTCAGAGACACTTTAAAGTGGGAGGGAGTCTTAATAGGGAAGCTCTTAACAGGGAGGTTCCACTACTGAAGATAGTTACCTGCAGATTGACCCGCGCTTGCACCCCTCTGATGCTGTTGCTGCTCATACTGGGAGGCAGCCTGGAGAGGGAGGAGGAGGAGGTGATGGCCCCATCAGAGGTCTGGTGCACGTTCACGTATCCAGGCTCGTCAGGCTGGCGGCCCGCAGGCTGAGCGGGGCTGAAGGTGGAGAAAGTGGGCGTATGGGCCTGCTCAGAGTAGCTGGTGCTGCTGCTGCTGGCTTCGTGCTGCTGCGCGCGACTGCTGCGAGCGTGCTTCTGCTGCTGCTGCTGCATCTTCTGCTGCTGCAGCTGCAGTTGCTGCAGGTGCTGCTGGTGGCGTTGCAGCTGCTGCTGCGTCAGAGGCACATGTTGCTGCTGCTGCTGCTGCTGCTGGTGGTGGTGCTGGTAGGTGGGCTTAGCACTGGTGGGGGCTACTGCTTGGGTAGGGCTGCCTGCTGCGGGGACCTGCTGGTAATACCCCGCCTTGTGCTCCTTGCTTCGCGAGGCTTTCTCCTCTTTGGAGCTCTTGGTCTTCCCGCCCTGAGGCTTGGGGATGCCCGTGGGGATTGTGGAGGTCAAGGGCGGGGGCGGGGTGGTGGGGGCAGGGGGAGGAGCCTGGCCGGGTGAAGGACCAGGGATCGGTGACGACGACATCCCGACATTGGCCGAACGCGCTTTCCCCGAAGAAGACGAGGAGGGCGAGAGAGGTTTGCTCAGGACCAGGCTGGCCAGCTTGGAGCTCTTCTTGGACATCTTGGGGCTGGCTGTGGAGGAGGGGCAGGAGGAGGGTGATGATAAATGAGGGTCCGGCCCGGGTCTGCCCGCCGGGGAGGGGCCAACCAGACGGCGGGTCTGTCCCGGAGAAAACGGAGCAGGACCAGGGGCGGGGTGTGTCCCGGGACCAGGCTGCATTCCGGGTGGAGGGTGAACCGGGCTGGCCATCCTGCTGCCCACAGGCTCCCCGTCAGGACCCTCCTCCTGCTGCTTGCCCAGGGCCCGGGACTTCTTCCCCACTTTGTGGGAGGAGGAGCTGCGGGGCACCGCCGCGGGCGACCCGGGGCCGGATCCATGACCGCCCACAGCGCCCCCCTCCGCGGGGCCGTAAGCCCCCGGTGATGAAACCTTCACATCGCTGTTGGTCGCTCCTTTGGAGGCTCCTCCTTTGGAAGCCCCTTTCTTGTCCTTGTTGAAGAACTTGAATTTGTCCAACATAGAGTTTTTGTTGCTTGAGGAGGAGCAGGAGGAGGAAGAGGAGGAGGTGGTGGACGGGGGTTTAGAGGACGAGCTCTTGGAGGAGGAGGTGGAGGAGCAGGTGGAGCTGGCGCTGGTCCTGTTGGAGTGCTTGTCTCCCCCTGAGCTGGGCCGGCCCCTGCCCACAGCCGTGGGGATGCCCGATGGTGGTGGAGGGGCAGCGGCAGAGTACTGGCCAGTCTGTGGGAGCGAGCCACTGGTGTTGGTGGAGGGGATGGATGGGCCTTTGGACACTGCTAGAGATGACCCTGAGAGATGACATAGCAATAATACAGACTTCTTCAGACATTGCTTTTTATTTTTTTAAAACACCGTCAAGAAAAGCAGACATCATGCACATGTCATATGCATAACAATGACATGCCTTCAGAGACTGACAGACGAGGCCCTGAAAACAATCCACATATGTATATCATTAGCATTGCATCTTGCATGAATCAAGGAATGCATTTTTTGGGGGGGAGTGTTACAGTTGGTCGATCAAAACAGAATTTCAAACATGGCTAGGACACGTGATACATGCCTCACAACATTAACTTATAATAAGACAACTGGGCTTCAAACGCATTCATCTATTTCAGTCATGGTCACAAAACTTACATCAACGAGAGATGGAGGAAAGACAAACAAGTATAATATCCATACAGTCTTGCAACAAGAGATACAAACATGGACACGGGGTCAGACAGACAGGAAAAAATAATCATCGATTAAAGGCCGTTGTAGATGCTGCATGAATATATCTCTCTTTTGCCATGACAACGCAGTGACATGTCTAATCAATATCATACACAAGACATTTATGATCGCATCCTATTGGCAAACTAGAAAATAAAAACTGAGTTGCCTCGGACAGGACAGACAACTATTATGCAGCGTGTGAGTTAACATCCATGTCGCTAAATGGCATCAAATCAAGGCCTGTTATCCGAAGACCCTGTTTTCTTACTTTTAGGAGGTAAGGATAAACCTAATGTTAAACATGTCACAGAGGAATTCCCAATATTGCAGACAATTTTTATTCTCTTCCCAGTTAAGCTTAATTGTATTTTGGGCTATAAAAATGGCTGGCTGCGAAAGGGTTACAGCCTCTGTTAAACAATTTACCAGTCCTAGCAAAAACAATTATCAGTCCCTGTGACTGACAAGTCAATTTTTGTCACAGTATTTTGGTTTTGCAATCAGTATTTTACTGATAATTACCAGTAAACGTGATCACTAAAGAACTATAATAAAGCACATCATTATAAGACACACTCCCTCAAAGTTTTTATTTTGTTGCACAGCTTCTTGCCGCAGTATTAGTTATATTTTATAGATGAAGGGGTCCCAGTTTGGAGAACAAAGGGTACCGTCTCCAGGGCTCCCAATCGTCCCGCAAAACAAGGGGTCCCAGGGACTCCTTCACTTACAGCATACAGGGTCCTGGAGGCGGGATAGAGGGTCCCAGTGGCATTGCGAATGGTAAAAAGAATGCTTCTAGCGCATCCCCGGGAATTTTAGTACTTCATAGACCCTCAAATGGGGGTCCCTGGGAGCCTTGCGTCTCACAGTCTGTAAGCTACTGTCAAACAGAGCCTCACCTGTGGCATTATTGGGCGCAGCTACTGCAGGGTTCTGCTGGTTGGCGTGGGATCGTCCTTTCTCTGGAGGCCCGATCTGCTGGGGCGCAGGGTCCCTGTTATTGTTGGGGGCATCGCTCTGTGGACACTTGTTGTTCCCCCCGCCTGCACGGTTCGGTGAGGGCAGTCTGTAGAATACATTTATACGCAAACACACATTTTGGTTAGGTTGTTTGAATCTGAGGTAGTTACCAAACAAGCGCGGATTCGCAATCGTTTGTGGCACGCGACTATTTCAACTACAAACAAGGGCATCGCCGAGCGGCAGAATTCTTAAATATAATTTGAAAGAGAAATGTTGCGCATTTACATTATGCTCTTCACACACACAATTTTTGATCAAACACTTTCACTCCACAAGACTGCAGCCCAGCGGTCTATTTTTACCACTCCAATCATTACATACACTGAGTCGCCTCCCTTGGCTTTTCAATAATTTTAATCTGTAAACCAGAATGTTATCTCTGCACCATTTCGTAACTTTTTATATCTTTTGGAAAACATTTAAAACTATTTATCCTACTTATACTCATCGAAAGAAGCACCCCATACTCGTCGTGTCTGTTGCAGTGTCTGTATTACGTGTGTTTATTATTTTGTACGCTTTAAAATGAAGATTCATGTGCTCTGTTCAGTATACAATTATTTCCATACCTAAGGACTGTAGATATGACAAATGAAATCTTACTTTATGCCCAAGTATTTTTTTTCTGTCTGTACTTTTCTTTCTCTTTTACAATATGTGCGACAATTTTGGACCGACCGACCGACAGACCAACAGACCGACAAAGTGAGTTATAGGTTTGTGGCTTGTGCCACAAACAAAAACCAAACACACAAAAAAGAAAGAAAATACAGCCAATTGTTATTAGTCTGACTCATAATCATCATCGGTGTACAATCTCCCTTTCTCTCTCCGCAGCTCTCCATCTCTGTCTTCTTTCAAAACTGGCCTGAAGACGCATCTTTTCATAAAATATCTCTGTTTAATTTCTGTCTGTCCATCCACTGTCAGTCAACCTTATAAATAATTCGTGTTGTATGTAGGT
>CM065690.1:17794434-17806934 GCA_017654935.2 Phymorhynchus buccinoides | reverse complement strand
GCTTCACCATATTTGTTTCCTATTTGCCATAATTTAATCATATTTCAGTCAAATGCGTGTACAAAACAAGGTGAAATCATGTGGGTAAACAGGTCTGCAACAACCACAACACAATGCTATGCATTGGCATTTGTAATACCTTGTATTGTGTTGGTTATCTTGTTCGTGTTTGCCCTTTTGTTTTTGTTTGAACAAGGGAGAAGGTGTTGGTTAGAAGTGTATGTTTGCCATTTTAGTAATGTAGTAAAGGTTTCGGAGTCGAGATTCGTGGCATATGATCTGAGAATGAGTGAGAGAGACACACACACAGAGAGAGAGAGAGAGAGAGAGAGAGAGAGAGAGAGAGAGAGAGAGAGAGAGAGAGAGAGAGAGAGAGAGAGAGAGAGAGAGAGAGAGAGAGAGAGAGAGAGAGAGAGAGAGAGAGAGAGAGAGAGAGAGAGAGAGAGAGAGAGGGTGAGAGAGAGAGAGAGAGAGAGAGAGAGAGAGAGAGAGAGAGAGAGAGAGAGAGAGAGAGAGAGAGAGAGAGAGAGAGAGAGAGAGAGAGAGAGAGAGAGAGAGAGAGAGAGAGAGAGAGAGAGAGAGAGAGAGAGAGAGAGAGAGAGAGAGAGAGAGAGAGAGAGAGAGCGAGAGAGAAAGGGGGGCAGCAAAGAGACAGACAGACACAGAGAGAGGGAGACATAGACAAAAAGTGAGACTACAAAGACAGAAAGAGAGACAGACATAAAATAACCGACATAGAGATTTATAAGAATAATAAACATACATACAAAATATACGTTTAAAACTGTGCTTGATTATGCTCCTCGCGTGCATGTTCGCACGCGCATGTGTGTGTGTGTGCGCGCGTGCGTGTGTGTGCGTGTGTGTGTGTGAGAGAGAGAGAGAGAGAGAGAGAGAGAGAGAGAGAGAGAGAGAGAGAGAGAGAGAGAGAGAGAGAGAGAGAGAGAGAGAGAGAGAGAGAGAGAGAGAGAGAGAAATAATGATCGCGAGTCGAGTGCTTTTGTGCTTTTGCGTGATTGATATGAGTGGCAGTGCACTGAACATAATGTGCTCCCTCCCGACTGTGTTTGCTTATACTCGTTCTCGGTTCGCACTATACTAGTAGCACATGAATGGGTGATACATGCCCACGTGTATTATTATGTTTATATAAACAAGCATTTTCATACTTGGTTCTCTTCAGTCAAAACACAGATAATTCACGACAGCTGTATACTACCGTAGACCGTAGACTGAAAAAAAAAAAAAAAAGTGCTTCACACATCCAGTGTCGGCCGTACGGTTATACAACTGTGACCACGTCTGTGAAGCAACCCCAAACGAAATTTGAACTAATAATAATAATAGTACATTTACATAGCGCTTTACCTCGGATGAGCCCAAAGCGCTTTACAATCAATTATTCATCAACAAATAGACAAAAAACAGCATTCAAGAATGACACCAACCAGCAACAACGCATATATACAAAGCAACTCTCTCTCTCTCTCTCTCTCTCTCTCTCTCTCTCTCTCTCTCTCTCTCTCTCTCTCTCTCTCTCTCTCTCTCTCACACACACACACACACACACACACATTTATCGACACCGACTCATTCATCCCCCATTCAGTAAGTCACAGCAACCGAGCAGCACAGACTGACCACATACACCAACACACCTACACAAACACCCTCACACACAACGTACGCACGCAGACAGACACACACACACACACGCACACAGACACACACATGCGTTCACACACAACCGACAAAAACCAAAACACACACAAGCACACATGCATGCTCACACACACACACACACACACACACACACACACACACACACACAAACCTCTTATTCAATCTTCCCTCACGTGCACACAACGATACACAACTGATCAAATATTTAGGGTGCAGCAGGAAAAAGATGGGTTTTAATAGAGGTTTTGAATGAGGAGACTGAGTTAGAGTTGAACTAATGTCCCACATGTGTCCTTAGGACCGGGAGGACTTAAAACTCAATATTAATTCACTATGTGAAGCATGAATCTGATTAAATACTACTGTCTTCGTCAGAGTGATGCCATTCTTCTCGTTTCGTTCAATTTATATAATTATGTAAATCGCCATACAAGAATGAAATAGTGAGGCCAAGAGAGGAGATAACGAAATTGAACAAAGGGTGACTACTCTCTTTCTAATTAACTCCCCTCCACCAAAGTTGATTACGATACCCACCATCCAGCAGTGCGTGGGTCAGAACCAAAGTGAGACAAACTCCCCTTGATGCTTTGGTCTACATGAGTAAACGCAGTGAATGAAACTAGTAGGATTTCATCAGAACCGTGCAGACAGTAGCATTTTACCATATTATTCGTGCCTCACAGACGTCACAGTTGGATAGCCGTGCGACTGAAGTTGGACGAGTGCAGCACGGCCTTATTAACTTGCCTGTTGATTCGATCAAAGAGTCACTGTTCCCGCTGGTTCCTAGTGGTCTCAATAGACGTTAATATTTTTCACTCTTTCCCCATGATAATACAGTGACATGCAAGTAATATTATGAGTGGCTATTAACTGTGTTGGCGTGGGGAAAGAGTGGAAAATGTTCACGTGTACTCAGACCTTAATACAACTCCTCATAGTTAATCAGCTTTTCGGTCGAACCAATGTCATTGGCTTGTGCACACACGCACGTGCATGTGCAAGAGAGTCCTTATGCCATCCCCGGCAGACAGACACAGAGGAAGGAAGAGAGAGAGAGAGAGAGAGAGAGAGAGAGAGAGAGAGAGAGAGAGAGAGAGAGAGAGAGAGAGAGAGAGAGAGAGAGAGAGAGAGACAGAGAGAGAGAGAGAGAGAGAGAGAGAGAGAGAGAGAGAGAGACAGAGAGACAGAGACAGAGAGAGAGAGAGAGAGAGAGAGAGAGACAGAGACACACACACAGAGAGAGAGAGAGAGAGAGAGAGAGAGAGAGAGAGAGAGAGAGAGAGAGAGAGAGAGAGAGAGAGAGAGAGAGAGAGAGAGAGAGAGAGAGAGAGAGAGAGAGTCACGGACACGGGACAGGACACATGTTTTAATTCATCTTAGGCTGTAGCCCCTCACGAGTGGGGGTGGAGTAAACAATTTCAAAGGCACATAAATAATGCATGTTGAATTGAAGTAAACGACATAAAATACAACACATTGACAAGAGAGAGAGAGAGAGAGAGAGAGAGAGAGAGAGAGAGAGAGAGAGAGAGAGAGAGAGAGAGAGAGAGAGAGAGAGAGAGAGAGAGTGTGTATGTGTGTGTATGTGTGTGTGTGCGCGCGTGCGTGTCACGGACACGGGACAGGACATATGGCTTAATTCATTTTAGGCTGTAGCCCCTCACGAGTAGGGGTGGAGTAAACAATTTGAAAGGCACATTAATAATGCATGTTGAATTGAAGTAAACGAAATAAAATACAACACATTGACAAGAGAGAGAGAGAGAGAGAGAGAGAGAGAGAGAGAGAGAGAGAGAGAGAGAGAGAGAGAGAGAGAGAGAGAGAGAGAGAGAGAGAGAGAGAGAGAGAGTGTGTGTATGTGTGTGTGTGCGCGCGTGCGTGTCACGGACACGGGACAGGACATATGGCTTAATTCATTTTAGGCTGTAGCCCCTCACGAGTAGGGGTGGAGTAAACAATTTGAAAGGCACATTAATAATGCATGTTGAATTGAAGTAAATGAAATAAAATACAACACATTGACAAGAGAGAGAGAGAGAGAGAGAGAGAGAGAGAGAGAGAGAGAGAGAGAGAGAGAGAGAGAGAGAGAGAGAGAGAGAGAGAGAGAGAGAGAGAGAGAGAGAGTGGTATGTGTGTGTATGTGTGCGTGCGCGCGTGCGTGTCACGGACACGGGACAGGACATATGGCTTAATTCATTTTAGGCTGTGGCCCCTCACGAGTAGGGGTGGAGTAAACAATTTCAAAGGCACATTAATAATGCATGTTGAATTGAAGTAAACGAAATAAAATACAACACATTGACAGAGAGAGAGAGAGAGAGAGAGAGAGAGAGAGAGAGAGAGAGAGAGAGAGAGAGAGAGAGAGAGAGAGAGAGAGAGAGAGAGAGAGAGAGAGAGAGAGAGAGAGAGAGAGAGAGAGAGAGAGAGAGAGAGTGTATGTGTGCGTGCGCGCGTGCGTGTCACGGACACGGGACAGGACATATGGCTTAATTCATTTTAGGCTGTAGCCCCTCACGAGTAGGGGTGGAGTAAACAATTTCAAAGGCACATTAATAATGCATGTTGAATTGAAGTAAACGAAATAAAATACAACACATTGACAAGAGAGAGAGAGAGAGAGAGAGAGAGAGAGAGAGAGAGAGAGAGAGAGAGAGAGAGAGAGAGAGAGAGAGAGAGAGAGAGAGAGAGAGAGAGGAGTATGTGTGTGTGTATGTGTGTGTGCGCGCGTGCGTGTCACGGACACGGGACAGGACATATGGCTTAATTCATTTTAGTCTGTGGCCCCTCACGAGTGGGGGTGGAGTGAGCATAATGCATGATGAATTGAAGTAAACAAACCAAAATAAAGCAAATTGACAAGAGAGAGAGAGGGAGAGAGAGAGAGAGAGAGAGAGAGAGAGAGAGAGAGAGAGAGAGAGAGAGAGAGAGAGAGAGAGAGAGAGAGAGAGAGAGAGAGAGAGAGAGAGAGAGAGAGAGAGAGAGAGAGAGAGAGAGAGAGAGAGAGAGAGAGAGAGAGAGAGAGAGAGAGAGAGAGAGAGAGAGAGAGAGAGAGAGAGAGAGAGAGAGAGAGAGAGAGAGAGAGTGTGACTTCTTAAGTGTGTGTGTTTGTGTAACTTGTGTATGTGTGTGTGCGTGAGTGTGTGTGTACATGTGCGTGTGTGTGTATGTGTGTGCGTGCGTGATCGTATGTACGTACGTGTACGCGCGCTTGTTTGCATGTTAGAGGCAGAGACAAACAGACAGACAGAGACAAACAGACAGACAGACAGAGACAGGCATATAGACAGAGAAGGTGTATTATGTAAGGATCAACGAAGAACGAACGAAGCTGAGTAAAACAAAAAAAGACTAAGCATGGATTTCCTTGTTATAGCTGTGTGTTCCTTATTTCTAATTAGCCGACATTCCCCACAAGCCGTTTAAACGATGAACAAAACAAAAAAGAACAATCAACTCTTTTTCTAAGGATCTCCATCATCAAAAGCTAAATGTTTTAGCTTGAATGTTCTTCCCCTTCAGCCGCCCCCCCCCCCCCCACCACCCCTCTCCCCCGCCCCCCCCCCCCTCCGTACCCATCCCCACAAAGTCCCACCATATGTGCTCTCTCTCTCTCTCTCTCTCTCTCTCTCTCTGTCTCTCTCTCTCTCTCTATATAAAAAAAATAACATAAAATAAAGGACCTCCGTACCCATCCCCACAAAGTCCCACCATATGTGCTCTCTCTCTCTCTCTCTCTCTCTCTCTCTCTCTCTCTCTCTCTCTCTCTCTCTCTCTCTCTCTCTCTCTCTCATTCTGTTAACAAAATAACATAAAATAAAGGACCTCCGTACCCATCCTGTGACGAGGTAATGGGTTAAAAGGCTAAGTCCCTAGGGGAGACTTTTAGTGGGTTAAATTTTCAAGTAGAAAATTTGCCTTTAACCCACTTCTCTAGGGTATGGGAGATGAGCAACTTTCCCGGCCCCTTTTCATCTAATAAATTTATATTTGTGCCCGGGTTCTGGCTCGTATGATTGTAAGAAATACAAGTGGTTGAATTGCTCTAAATGGCAGACAGAGAGAAGTAGGGTTTTACATGAAATTACAAGACTCCCACTCTCATCAGTCTGACCAAAGGGTTCAGGATTATTTGACACTTGTATTTTATTTACTCCCAAAATCTGCATAAGATTATGCAACAATAATAATAAAGCAGCTCAAGGGTGCCAAAGCAAAATATGGATAAAAAAAACAATGAAATCCGAAAGGATTCACAAGACTTTTGTCTTTCTATAAGGTTCGCCCCATGCCGGCCCCATGCCGAAGGGTTACTAATTATCTTCAGTGTCCGTAGGAAAGTTCCAGTGATTGGCGCGGTTTTATAAACTTAGCTCTTGGCAAGTTCCTCCGTAATGATCGGCGAGTGCTGGGGTGGCTGGGCTTGCTCATCAGGTGAGAGTAGCTCCCAGTCGTTCCGGTTACGGCTTCGCGGGATGGCACGGTTCAGGCGTGGTCTCCTCACGGATTCTGGGTGCGGGGCGTCTTTCCCGTCTTGGTGCTTGTGAGGCAGGGGTAATCTTCCTGCCCACGATGCCCTGCTGATAATCACAGGAGAAGGTGGATGTAGATCTCTATGGCTTAGAGACAAGGGGCTTCAGTCGGCAGGGCATTAGTGAATCCCAACCGGCTAGAAGGCTTCCCTTGTACAATAGCACTAGTTAATCAATAAACTGAATTTCAGTTAACAAACTGAGATCAGTAAAACATAAAAGGTGATCAAGACAACATCACTCTCCATCCAACACCTGGAAAGGAATGGTATCATAAAGTGCAAGATTGCGGCCCATAGGTTTCCTACTAAAAATAGACAAAAGGGTTAGTAGGCATAAACTCCGGTTCTGGTACCAAAAGTGTTCAAGTCAAAAACACACACACACAATAATCAGTGCACATAAATAGAACAGAATGTTTACCACTTCTTTTCAATAACATATCTATCTACTCCTTATTCATCATTGAACATAGGATCTAGATCAAAACTAGGGTCAAACAAACCAGATCTCAATCACCTGCCATCAATAATACTTACTAGTGGGCTTAGTATGACTGGTTGTGAGTGGTGCTCTAGCTACGTTTCAGCGTCTTGTGTGACAACTTTTTCTCACCACTCCAATTATAGCCTTCACTTTCAAACAATGAAAGCCTGTCATTGGTTTATAGCAGTCGACACATCACAAGATGATGTTCAAAATGTACAGAACAATCACGCGCCGATTACATCCTTATCACGTGCCGACATTCAAATCCTTCTCGTGATTAGAAAGGACGAGTTGTCTTACAAAGGGAGCCGACTGTTGATATCACTATCTCGTGATGAGACGGTAGATAAGAGGGGGGGGGGGGGGGTGAAGGGAGATAACCTCGGTAGGGGTTACATGCCGACCGGGGAGACAAATCAACCTTCAAAGGGACCAATCCCTTAATCGGCATTTTTAGATAGTGGGTGGCAATTAACGTGGCGGCCGGACAGAGAAATGACAAGAAAATTCAGTTGATAAATATCAACTAAAAGGAGGCCAAACAGTGTTAACATTATGTAGAAGTGTATTGCACTTCAAATGTGTATGAACATGTATGTCTTTTCAAAAAATCTTCAAGGTGATGCAGTTGGCTATTTTAGAGAAGAAGAAGAAAAAAAGTTATATAAAATATGAACGTGTCATGAAATACGTTCGTCATCGACCACTCAGACAAGAACAAAAAAGAAGTTCAACACAGTAAAGTGCTGAAAATGACGGTTTAGTTCTGTAAGCAGATGAGATTCGTCTTCCAAAGTATTTGTGATCCTAATGTTGTCATGAAACTGAAAGAAACCAGACTTCGACTTTTGAGATAGAGAGTCATAAACACAAAGAGAGTAGGGTAGGCTCAGCCTACGGTTGTGTGAATAAAACTGAAAAGAACCAACTTGGCTCATATTCATCTTTCACTGTCAACTGATTGTGTCCGTCTGCTAACCTTTGCACTAGGCCTAGGCCTACAGGGACTGACCCTGCTTCTAGGCCTATAGCTCAACACCACAGCACAAAGAGAGTCGCATCACTAAGCCTACCTAACTGTTTTGGTCAGTTGCTAGGCTAACGCATATTAATGAGTCTCTCAATGGTAGTGTGTGTATCAATGAAAAAGAAAGGGGGGGGGGGGGGGGGGGGGGGGGGGGGGGGGGGGGGTGGGGGGGGGGGGGGGGGGGGGTCAAGGCATAGTCAACTGATGATACGTGAGGATAGAAGAATGTAAAATCCATCCATAAGTATTTCTTCAAAATAAAGGGTTTGGTGAATATATAATTGGCATGCGATTATTGTCACTGATGAGGGAGGAGGGGGGGGGGGGGGGGGGGGGGGCAGGAATTTTTTGACAAAATTACAACTTTTTCGTCGCCACTGGATTTAACATATGCTAAGTGCATGGGCACACGGGACCTCGGTTTAGTGCAGAATGAGAGGAACAAATCCCTTGTACCCAGGTTCAAACTCGGGTTTACTTGACACGAAGCGAACGCAATACCACTGTGCCACTCTACACCACCTAGCTCAGTCATTGTGGTTGAAGCGTTTTTTTTTTTTTTTTGGTAATGCAGTAAAAAAAAAAAAGAGCTGGTTCTTTTGTTGTGAGCAAAATTCCTCAGCGTGTTTCTTACAATAACTCATCCGTCAGGGTGCCCCTTTAACGGTGTGCCATTTGAGACCCTATACAGGTTTTTCCCACCTAAAAGGCGAGGACGAAAAATGTTATGTAGTCATAAACATGAAGAGAATAGGATTAGAATCAGCCTAGGGTTGTTGTGAGTAAACTGAAAACAAACCCCAGACTTTTAGATCGAGACTCATCAACACGAAAAGGATAGGGCTAGGATCAGCTTAGGGTTGTTGTCATGAAACAGAAAGAAACCAGACTTTGAGATCGAAAGTTGTAAACACGAAGAGCATAGGGTTAGGATCAGGCCAATATTGTTGTCATGAAACTGATGAAAACCAGACTTTGAGATTGACAATCATAAACACGAAGAGAATAGGGTTAGGATCAGCCTAGGAGTGTTGTCATAAAACTGAAATAAACCAGACTTTGTAATTGAGAGTCGTAAACGCAAAGAATATAGGGTTAAGATGAGCCTAGGGTTGTCAGTAAACTGAAAAGAAGCAGACTTTGAGATCGAGAATCATAAACATGAAGAAGATAAGGTTAGGATCAGTCTAGGGTTGTGGTCATTAAACTGACAAAAAGCAGACTTTGAGATAGAGAATCATAAACACAAAGAGGAGAGGGGTAGGATCAGCCTAGCGTTGTCATGAAACTGAAAGAAACCAGACTCTGAGATTGAGAGTCATAAACATGAACAGAAAAGGGTTAGGATCAGCCTAGGTTTGTTGTCATGAAACTGAAAAGAACCAGACTTTTTAAAAATGTTATTGCTGTCCCATATGCTGGGTCGTACAGTGGCGTTGCTCCTACGCTGCTCATTCTGAATCCCAAAGCGCAGCTACACCCTGGCTTGTTCAAATCGCAGAACCCGAGACCAGCCATCCAAGGGGAGCGAATCTTTGTAAGCCGTCAGAAAGCAAACAACCGAGGAAGAACTAGACTTTGAGATCGAGTCAAAATACAAAGACGATAGAGCTAGGATCAGCCTAGGGTTATTGTCATGAAACTGAAAGAAACCAGACTTTGAAATCGAGAGTAATAAACACGAAGACAACTTTTATAGCGCCTAATCTTTAAGCTCTAAGCGCTTTACATAAATCACTAAAATGAATAGTAAACACAATGAACAAAAAGTATACATCAAACATTGACCAACACCCCCCTTCCCTGATCCCTCAGTCAATTTCTCAATCACGCCCAAATAATGAATGACATAATCTACAGTACACTTTCGCAACCAACTTGAAACACTCACACTGATGGACACTTAAAGACGCCCAGGCCGCACTATTAACAAATCACACCCACACCCACACTTATAACGATAGAGAGAGAAAGAGAACGAGAGAGAGAAAGAGACATACATACAGACAGACAGACAGACAGAAAGACAGAGACGGAGACACAGAGAGTCAGACAGAGGGACAGACAGAGAAAGAGAGAAGAGAGAGACACACAAACAGAGACAGAGATATATAGGACTGAAATACAGTTGCATGCATCATAAAATAACAACTTACTATAATTTGTACATACAATAGTCACAAAAAAGGCACATTATATTCAATATTAATAAACATTCACCCCCCCCCCCCACACACACACACACACACCGACACACACGCACGCACACACGCGCATACACACACACAAACACACACAGACACACACGATTAGTGGAAAAACATTAAATGAATGACACTCACACACATACTAATAAAATAGCATTTTAAAACACTTATAACGTAAAATCATTTTAAAACAGTGAGACAAAATGGATAAAGAAATAAAAATACACAAGTACATAAAATGTACTCCTGTAATGTAAACACGAAAATAATAGAGGATAGGGTTAGGATCAGCTTAGGGTTATTGACATGACACTGAAAATAACCAGACTTTGAGATCGAGAGCCATACAAATTAATAGAGTAGGGCTAGGATCAGCCTAGAGTTATTGTCATAAAACTGAAAGAAACCAGACTTTGACTTTTGAGACAGTCATAAACACGACGAGAGTAGGGTTAGGGTTAGCCTAGGGTTATTGTCATCAAACTGAAATAAACCAAACTTTGACATCAAGAGTCGTAAACATGAAAAGAATAGAGGGGTTAGGATCAACTTGGGTTGTTGTGAAACTGAAAAGAACCAGACTTTGAGATCGAGTGCGATAAAAAAATGAATCTGATACGGCAAGGCTCATCCTATAGTCATTGTCAAGAAATTGAAATAAATCAGATTTTGAGATCGAGAATCATAAACACTTAAAGTTTAGGGTTAGGATCAGCCTAGAGTTGTTGTCATAAAACTGAACAGAACCAGACTTTGAGATTGAGTAGTAAACATAAAGAGAGATAGGGTTAGGATCAGCCTAGGGTTATTGTCATAAAACTGAGAGAAACCAGACTTTGAGATCAAGAGTAGTAAACATGAAGAAGATAAGGCTAGGATCAGCCTAGGGATGTCATGAAAATGAAAGAAACCATACTTTGAGATCAAGTCATAAACATGAAGAGGATAGGGTTAGGATCAGCCTAGGGTTGTTGTTGTAAAACTGAAAAGAATCAGACTTTGAGATCGAGAGTCGTAAACATGACAAGGTTAGGATCAGCCATGGGTTGTCATAAAATTGAAAGAAAGCAGACTTTGAGATCGAGGGTCATAAACATGAAGAAGATAGGGTTAAGATCAGCCTAGGGTTGTTGTGAAACTGAAAAGAACCCGACTTTGAGTGATCGAGAGCCATAAAATTGAATAGGATAGGGCTAAGGTCAGCCTAGGGTTATTGTCGTGAAACTAAAAAGAACCAGACTTTGAGATCGAGAGTCGTAAACACGTAGATGATATGGATAGGATCAGCTTAGGTTTGTTGTCATGAAACTGAAAAGAAAGAGACTTTGAGATCGAGAGTCTTAAACATGAAGAGGATAGGGTTAGGATCAGCCTAAGGATGTTGTAATGAAACTGAAAAGAACCAGACTTTGAGATCGAGAATCATAAACATGAAGAGGATAGGGTTAGGATCAGCCTAGGTTTATTGTCATGAAGCTGAAAGAAGCCAGATTTTGAGATTGATAGTATCAGCCTTAAGTTGTTGACAGGGAGGGTTGTTGTAACGAAACTGAAAAGAACCAGACTTTGAGATCAAGTCATAAACACAAAGAAGATTGGGTTAGGATCAGCCTAGGGTTATTGCCATGAAACTAAAAGAAACCAGACTTTGACATCGAGAACCAAAACGCGAAGAGGATAGGGTTAGGATCAGCCTAGGGTTGTTGTCATTAAACTGAAAAGAACCAGACTTTGAGATTAAGAATCATAAACAATGTAGGGGATAGGGTTAGGATCAGCTTAGAGTTGTCATGAAACTAAAAAGAACCAGACTTTGAGATCGAGAGTCGCAATCATGAATATGATACGGTTAGGATCAGCCTATACATGTTGTTACGATCAGCCTAGGGTAGTTGTGAAACTGTAAAGAACCAGACTTTGATACTGAGAGCCATACAAATGAATAGGATAGGGCCAGGATCAGCCTAGGGTTATTGTCATAAAACTGGGAAAAAAACAGACTTCGAGATCGAGAGTCGTACGAAGAGGATAGGGTTAGGATCAGCCTACGGTTGTTGTCATTAAACTGAAAAGAACCAGACTTTGAGATCGAGAATCATAAACACGATGAGGATAGGGTTAGGATCAGCCTAATTGGGTTGTCATGAACCTGAAAAGAATCACTTTGAGATCGAGAGTCTGAAGAGAACAGGGCTAGGATCAGCCTAGGGTTGTTGTCATGAAACTGAGAGAAACCAGACTTTGACTTTTGAGATAGAGTCATAAACACAACGAGAGCATGGTTAGGCTCAGCCTACGGTTGTGTGAATGAAACTGAAAAGAACCAAACTTGGCTCATGTTCATCTTTGACTGTCAAATGATTGTGTCCGTCTGCTAACCTTTGTACTAGGCCTATAGAGGCTAAAGCATATTCATGAGTCTCTCAACGGTCGTGTGATGCACACGGATGAAGAAGAAAGGGGGCGGGGTCAAGGAATAGTCAACTGATAAATGAACGTGAGGATAGAAGAATGTAAACTCCATCCGTAAGTATTTCTTCAAAAGAAAGGGTTTGATGA
>CM065690.1:17784434-17789434 GCA_017654935.2 Phymorhynchus buccinoides | reverse complement strand
CCCCCCCCCCCCCCCCCCCCCCCCCCCCCCCCCCCCCCCCCCCCCCCCCCCCCCCCCCCCCCCCTCCTTTGATACGACTAGCTTTTATCACAATCAGTACACAAGGGCGTAGAAGGTATTGATACTGAAAGCCCAGAACTTCTAAAGACACGCCTGGCTACTCGCAGACCGTCAACATGAACGCAATCTGCTCATTAAGAAGCCACATTCTGCCTTGCTCGGGAAAGGGATAGGGTTAGGATTATGTTATGGTTATCTTCATGAAACGGAAAGCACCATACCTTGACATTGGAAGGCGAGAACATGAGGTGGATGGCTAAAAATTGCCTAAAACAGCCGATAGTCACAGTGAAAATCAAGGGAAGTAAATCAGCTAATGTTGTTTAATCCAGAAATCGATGCCCAGATATATCAGTTTGACAGAATAAAAACAGTCACACTGCCAAAACGTATGCAAAAACAAAAAGAGAATTAATCCTTAGTTTAAACCCCACGGGTGTAGGCCTATTTAGCCTACACACAGCGAATCATGGTCATGTTGACGGTCTGCGAGTAGCCGTGCGTCTAAAGACTGGGTAGAAAGCATGAAGTTTACTGGGGATGACTAACAACGATTAAATTAAAACCAAGTTGCTAGCTAACCGGGATCAGGGGGCCGTTTCACAAGGGCTAACGTTACGTTGTGCTCGCTCAAATCGGCAAAAACGGTACCAAGAAACACCTCTTTTGCCGACGTTTGCCGCAAACATTTTGTGGCTGCTATCGAGGTAACAAGCGACAAACTATTTGAAGGATGGAAATATCAATACTTCTGGCTTTTTTTGTTATATATATCGCGTGAATGTGACTTTAACTTCCAAAATGGAAGACCAAAACAAGAAGCTTGTCACAGCAAATATTCTTTAGTCTATCATGAAAAAATACGGGATGATTTTAGCAAATTAAGCGAAGGCCAGTGTTTTTGAGGGCTCGTTCTTAATGTTTCATCATGTTAGTTGGCATAATATAGTGCAAATTTAATTTTCGGCACACAAATAGACGTAGATGAAATCGAAAACTTTGTACAAACCGACAGAGGTATGATTTATCCCCCTTAATATGATAGCAACCCCTTTCTCTCTCCCAAAAGTGAAGATTAATCTTAAAGAGTTATCCTTTAGAGTGTGTGTGTGTGTGTGTGTGTGCGTGTGCGTGTGCGTGTGCGTGTGCGTGCGTGTGCGTGCGTGCGTGTGTTTGTACAAGTGTATGTTTGGTTAAGTTTGTGTGCGTTTCGGTGAGAATGTGTTTTCTGTGTATGTCTGTGTGCAAGAATGCGTTCACTCTCGTGCGTGCACGTGCGTATGTTTCTGTTTTGCGTGTGTGTCTGCTGTGCGTGTGTGTGCATGTGTGAGTGTTTCAATGCTGATTGTAAAGCGCTTTGTGCTCGATAAAAAGCGCTATATAAATATCCGTTTATTATATGATTATCTGACCTTAGAAACATTTAGGGTGTTTCTTACACCCCTTTTGGCGTAACAGTTATTCGCGCGGCGACCGTTAACTAAAGAAACTCAACCCAATATCAGGAGTTGTGTCCCATAGTTTATCTCTGTTCAAGTTTTGGCAAACAGGTTATTAGCCTCCTTGCTTGAATCTGAATAGAATGGCCTTTGGCTTGTGACCGGAAGGATTTCATAAGATGGAACGAAATGGAACTTAGGGATCAAAAAGCCCCAAAGGAATGTCGCACGGATCAGTCACAGTGATATTTGTATGGAGTAGAATAGTCACTGTTGTGGTGTTAGCAAACTGTGTGTACACGTACGCGTGTCGGACACTATCACCCTTTGCTATAAATCTATCCATCAAGCTGCTCCCCGCTCCCTCTTACCTCTGCGACAATACGCCAGCTCGCACGTTACGTTCAGTCTCCGACCCTCTTTCTCTCCAGTGCTTAATTTTATGAAGTTCTACTAAAGCTTAAGTGGGAAACTAGGCCCTAACCGTTGTTACTTTCTAAATTAAGTAAACCGAATTAGTAGAAGTTCATAAAATTAAGGGCAGATCCCTAGAGCTTTCAACTGATGGTCGGCGCTCTTTTGCTGTTTCAGGACCAATCTCCTGGAACAAACTTCCTCTCTCTCTTCGTCAGCGACCGACCCTCTCTGCTTTCAAATCAAACCTCAAAACCCACCTGTTGTCAGTCTTTGAAGCTCATTCTCTTTTCCCCTCCTCTTTCTTGCCTTTAGGTCTATTTATCAAAAGTGTGTGTGTGTGTGTGTGTGTGTGTGTGTGTGTGTGTGTGTGTGTGTGTGTGTGTGTGTGTGTGTGTGTGTGTGTTATCTTCTTGCTCGTCTTTGCATAGCGTCTTTGTTTGAATGCGTTATGAATGCTTAACGTGTGTGTGCGCTTCGACTTGATTTCTATCAAGATTTAGTGCCGTATAAATAGGCTACTGTATGTTGTTGTTGTTATGTGCGTGCTGTGTGTGTGCGTGTGCGTGTGCGTGTGCGTGTGCGTGTGCGTGTGTGCGTGTGTGTGTGTGTGTGTGTGTGTAAGTGTGTGTGTGTGTGTGTGTGTATATAAATGTGTGTGTGTGTGTGTGTGTGTGTGTGTGTGTGTGTGTGTGTGTGTGTGTGTGTGTGTGCCTTTGCGTGCGTGTGCGTGCGTGCATGTGAAAGAGAGAGAAAGACAGACACAGATGGACGGAGACAGACAGACAGACACAGAGACAGACAAGACTGGACAGAGACACAGACAGACGTTGACAAGCATTCAGACAGACAGCAAAGCGAGGGACAGAGGGAGAGAAACTGAAAAATGACAGAAAGACTGACATTGAGAAATAGACGCACAAACAGACAGAATAAGAGAAAGCACATAGCTGTACATGCATACACGTACAATCAGGCACCACCAGTACTTGCATCCGTCAACTTGAGACAATGAGTGCGAGCGCGCGTGTGCATAAATCAGGTGTTCGTTTCACAAGGGCTAACGTTACGTAGCGTTAGCGCAAATCGGCAAAAACGGTAGGCCTACTAAGAAACACCTCTTTTGCCGACGTTTGTCGAAAACGTTTTGTGGCTACTCCCAAAGTATCTCGTGGCGAACTATCACGTGACATGCATGGGGTGAATACATTTCTTGTTGTTGATTAAAGTTTGGCTAAAATAATACTTGTTTTCCCCAATCAGACAAGAGCTTGTAATATTCTTCCGCAAACGTTTTCTAAAGTGTTTCTTAGACCCCTTCTGTCGTAACAGTTATGCGCGCGGCGACCGTCGTCTAGAGAAACTCGACCCAGGCCTAAGACAGAAAGATGGGAAAAGGTATTGCAAGCGGCTTTTGATCAATACCTTTTTTCGCCAAGGGTATTCCTGTTTTCCTAGTTATCAATAGCACGCTATAGTAGGGATCACGCCAGAGACTTACACTGCATGCAGCTGGTTTTCAGGGCTCCCATGGACCCCCATTTGGGGGTCTATGAAGTACTAACATTCTAAAGGACCCTCTAAAAGAATGTGCAAGGGGTCCCAAGGATGCACTAGAAAAAATATTTTTAGCATTCGCAATGCCACCGGGACCCTCTATCCCGCCTCTAGGACCCTCTATACTGTAAGTGAAGGAGTCCTTGGGACCCCTTGTTTTGCGGGATGATTGGGAGCCCTGGGTTTTCAACAATGTAACAACAACAGTACCACTGATTTTTTTTGATTTTTTGTTTTGCTGTCCCATCTTCTGGGCCGTACTGTGGCGTTGCTCCCACGCCGCTCGTTCCGAATCCCAATTCGCAGCTACACCCCGGTTTGTTCAAGTCGCAGAATCCGAGACCAGCAGTCCAAGGGGAGCGAATCTATGTTAGGCCGTCAGGAGGCAACCAACCGAGGAGACACTGCACAGCTGCTGAGTCACTTCGGTGGAGTTCAGTGGAGCCTGTTCAGGACACACCACTGAATGTATAACAAACATGCTACAATACTAAAACACAGAATCTATAAATTATAGTTTCGTGGGTTTTGACCTCTTTATACGGATTAGGGTTTGTTGTTGTTGTTCCCTGGCTTAACGACTCCAGGGATCATCCCAACAGCCAGAGCACTTGAACAATTCAGTACAAATGCACCAGCTAGGGATGAGAACATTACGTGTGTGACCGTTTTTGATTACCCCGCCATGTGGGCAGCCACACTCCGTCTTCGGGGGATTTTAGACTGATGATGTTATGCTGGGAGCTTGTCATGGCTTAAGACAATCCCCGCACAACCATTCAGAGCATAGCAACATTTTGATGTAGCCTTGGCGTTCTAGCTTATGTCAACTGGTCTGACACAGCCTCATGCCAAGGCTAGGATTAGGGTTTAAAATGGGACAAACTAATAGAGAGGGGGATGGAGAGAGTGGTGAAATATCAAAATAATATCAAATTGAAGTTGCATAAAGCATAAAACTGTAAAAACAAAATGACAAGGACAAGCACAATTTATTGCATTAAAAATAATATTCAAAGATTCGCTTCCCGAAATAAAAGTAAATACAAATATTTTTTTTAATGTTTTAAAAGTGTGGGAGCTAAAATAAGAGGGGGTGTACTGTAGACATTCTTGGCTGAATGCCAACAGTAGGTCTAAGCAATTAAAATATTTGATGGGAAAAGTTCAAATCCTCTCTGGCATGCGGCTGAACTCTTTAACTTTTGAGAGAGAGAGAGAGAGAGAGAGAGAGAGAGAGGAGAGAGAGAGAGAGAGAGAGAGAGAGAGAGAGAGAGAGAGAGAGAGAGGAGAGAGAGAGAGAGAGAGAGAGAGAGAGAGAGAGAGAGAGAGAGAGAGAGAGAGAGAGAGAGAGAGAGAGAGAGAGAGACAGACAGACAGAGAGAGAAGGAGAGAAAGAGAGAGAGAGAGAGAGAGAGAGAGAAGGGAGAGAGAGAGAGAGAGAGAGAGAGAGAGAGAGAGAGAGAGAGAGAGAGAGAGAGAGAGAGAGAGAGAGAGAGAGAGAGAGAGAGAGGGAGAGAGAGAGAGAGA
>CM065690.1:17771934-17776934 GCA_017654935.2 Phymorhynchus buccinoides | reverse complement strand
AACCATCTGAATAACAGTGCCGTCCAAGTTGAGGAGTTGAGGCCTTCAAAAGGCAGCTATTAATCAACCAACATCAACAAACCGCCTCTGCGCAATCTCTCCCCATCGCAGTTATGCCAGACTACTGGATTCTAGCGACGTATTTGAAAGAAGAAGAAGCACAAGAAAAAATGCTGCTTCATACATTGAAAGAACATTGTTTTTAATAAAGATTGAGAAAGGGTAGGGGAAGACGGGGTAAAAAGCGCATGGGGTGGGTAAGAAGCCCATCCCAATTATCTCATGAAATGAAGCAAATTTCAATCTCATTTTGCCCATGAGACGAGCGTTAATGTCTAGCATTCGGTCTCATGGGCAAATTTGACTGAAATTTTCTTTATTTCATGATATATTGGGGGTGGGCTTCTTACCCGCCCATGCGCTTTTTACCCCCCGTCTTCCCCTAGTAGGTCTGCTAAAAAAAGTAATAAAGTATAACGCCCATTTTCAAAATTAATACCTCCCCCAATCGGATAATATTGGCGTATGTGATTAATGTGGGGGTTTTCAAAAAAAAAAAGTTTAAAAAATAACCTGATTTTCTCTGATAACAAATTTGTCTCATCCTCATTTTGTTTCTTTACTGCTATTAGTGTTAATAACAGTGTTAGATCAAGACCAAATTTCGAGATGCCCTACAGGAACGTAATGATAACAGGAGACCGACAAGGATTGACACACTCAGGAAGACCTAATGCATGAATTTCACGTGAACCATGACTCACATCGTCCCAATCGCATCGAATTGACAGCGAATCGTATGCAGTGTCAGTGAGGACACCGGTGAAAACTGTAAAACGGACACATACATTACCATTGTGGCCTTATGGCCCGGGAACGCAGAAAAAGAAGGCACTTTAGGGTCCCATTCATAGCCAGTATATATACTAGATACACAGGCTCTGGTCCCATTAGTCTCTTCTGTCCAAAGGGCCAGCCACACTTCAGCTAATCGTATCGTACAGTCGTGCGATTTTAACTGACGCGTGGCTGGCCCTTTAAGTGTCTCCCCCCCCCCCCCTCTCTCTCTCTCTCTCTCTCTCTCTCTCTCTAGTTTCCCAGGGTCCAGTCTCTCTCTCTCTCTCTCTCTCTCTCTCTCTCTCTCTCTCTCTCTCTCTCTCTCTCTCTCTAGTTTCCCAGGGTCCAGTCTCTCTCTCCCCCCCCTCTAGTTTTCCAGTGTCCTGTACAGTCTCTCTCTCTCTCTCTCTCTCTCTCTCTCTCTCTCTCTCTCTCTCTCTCTCTCTCTCTCTCTCTAGTTTTCCAGGGTCCAGTCTCTCTCTCCCCCCCCTCTAGTTTTCCAGTGTACTCTCTCTCTCTCTCTCTCTCTCTCTCTCTCTCTCTCTCTCTCTCTCTCTCTCTCTCTCTCTCTCTCTCTCTCTCTCTCTCTCTCTCTCATCCTCCCCAAGGTGAAAGGAAGTCACCCAGTGTGAAGTTGTCAATAACTCCCTGTTGTTACTGACTGACCTTCCGGCTCGCCTGATGTAATGTTGATGTGCACTCACCCGTAATGTCCTCTTTTATTCCCTCCCTGTTATAATAATTGACAGCAGCTGCTCGACTCTTACCACCACCACCACCCCAAAACTTCCCCCCTCCCGTAAACACTCTCTCCCTCTCCCCCCCCCCCTCTCTCTGCCTCTCTCTCTCTCTCTCTCTCTCTCTCTCTCTCCTCTCTCTCTCTCTCTCTCTCTCTCTCAAGATGTTATCGTATCTCTGGCGAGATGTAAACAAGCGTGTATTGCGCTTATAATTTTCCCAGTTTTTTTCACATTTCTTGATGAATGGTCTATAACATTAGAAAAGACTCTCTCTCTCTCTCTCTCTCTCTCTCTCTCTCTCTCTCTCTCTCTCTCCTCTTCCCTCTCCTCTCTCTCTCTCTCTCCCTTTCATTGTCACGGCCACGAACAGCCATGCTTTCACACACAGGTGTTTCTGCCTCTCTTATATATATACTTCCATTCTCCCCCGCAATGACACAGCTCTGACAAGATGAAGATGTGTCAAATGTATGGTTCTAAGAGAAAAGGGGAAACTTTAAAGGAAAACATTATATGTCATTATTGATGGTAAGATTGCATTCGGTCAGCAAAGATTATGAAAACCATGCAAGAGCTGGGAAGAGTCAGAGTAAGAAAGAAGAATCAAAGGAATTACAGCTTGTCTATTTTACTCAAGGACAAAATATCAATCCACAGTTTCAACGTGGAAAGATTAGTTATGCTTTCTATATATCTTATTTTATTTCATTTTACATTGTTGTATCTTCTATTTTACGATTACACAGCACACATAAAGCACACTTTACTGTTCACAAACAATATAGTATAAACACGTAAATAATCTAATAACCGCATCAACAGAACAAAAAAAATCAATTTGGCATACCCAAGGATAATTTCAAATTCTTAATAACCAGGCATCAGAATAGTTTGAAGACGGCAGTGAAGTCCAATCCTCTGAACACGGCGGTAAAAGGGCCATCAGGGCACTAGACTAAAGAGGGACAACACTGAAATGAGTTCCGAACACCACCAAAAAAGGATTAATATAGTGATAAATCACTTTGAAATGCTATTTAACACAAAGGATAACACTCAATAAAAAGGCAAAACCTCTGACAAGAGAAGCCAATCCTCTGTCAGAAATTCTTAATCCTCAGAAATCCTCTTAACCTAGAAGTATCCTCTGACAATTCTGACGCTTGCTTAACACCAGGGGCATAAACATCATTTAAAATTCAGCTCAGGGGTTGATAATCATGTAACAAACGAATACCGCTTTAAATTTGGCAATTCATCCTTTCAAAAAGTTTGTTGTTAGGAGAATACCAAACAGAGCTAAAACTGCATCGTTTTGTCTTCTCTCTCCCTTTTCAATTATTTATCTCCCCCGAAGACGGAGTGTGGCTGCCCACGTGGCGGGGTAATCAAAACGGTCACATACGTAATGTTTTCATCCGTAGCTGGTGCACTTGTACCATAGAGTTTAAGTGCTTCTGCTTTGGGGATGATCCCTGGAGTCTTTTTTTTTTTTTTAGCCATCAAACAACAATTATTTATCATCTTTCTTTTAAAATGAAATATGCTTCAACTGTCAATTTTCCCACCCTCGACAATATCAAATCTCACAAGCCTATGCCTGCAACTCGATTTACAAAGAACAAGCCGGCTTGTTCATAACATTAACCGCCCCAATCCGTATCACGTTTAGGCAAATTCAAGTTTGATTTAATAAGCTGGCTTGTTCATCATAACCGTTCCTAACGGTATCACGTTTAGGCAAATACAAGTTTGATTTAATAAGAGCTCTGGCTTGTTCATCATACCGTTCCTAACGGTATCACGTTTAGGCAAATACAAGTTTGATTTAATAAGCGGCTTGTGTATCATAACCGTTCCTAACGGTATCACGTTTAGGCAACTTATACAAGTTTGACTTAATAAGCTGGCTTGTTCATCATAACCGTTCCTAACGGTATCACGTTTAGGCAAATACAAGTTTGATTTAATAAACTGGCTTGTTCAATAACCGTTCCTAACGGTATCACGTTTAGGCAACTTATACAAGTTTGATTTAATAATGTTCCTAACGGCTTGTACAAGTTTGATCTGGCTTGTTCATAACCGTTCCTAACGGTATCACGTTTAGGCAACTTATACAAGTTTGACTTAATAAGCTGGCTTGTTCATCATAACCGTTCCTAACGGTATCACGTTTAGGCAAATACAAGTTTGATTTAATAAACTGGCTTGTTCAATAACCGTTCCTAACGGTATCACGTTTAGGCAAATATACCATAAATTATCCCCCAACAAATCCAGGGAAGCCTGAAAACCATCTGCTCTCCGTCTTGGAGGCTCGAACAACGAACCCCCTAAATTATTTATGAAACACGTCACTGCACTCGAGAAGCCCTTCGCAACACTTGATCGGTTAGGAGGGAGGGAAGTTGGGGATAGGAGAGGATGTTGGGGATAGGAGAGGATGGTGGTGGTGGTGGTGGTGGTGGGGGTGAAAATAGGCTACCAAAAAAAAAGATGAATAATATGCACAAGGGGAGGTAGGGTGGTGGGGGTGGCCTTTATTGATCCGGTGCTGTCTAGTCTACTGAGGTCCAAGTTTTCTGGGCCTTGTGAGTAATATCACTAACGAGCCTGGCAGTGGGAGGGAGGCTGGAGACGCACAGACGCGCGCACACATACACACGTACGCACGTACGTACGCACGCACGCACACGCACGCACACACACACGCACGCGCACGCGACGCACACGCACACACACACACACACACACACACACACACGCACACGCGCACGCACACGCACATACACTAGCAGAACCTGAATAGCAAAATAACACAAGAACACGTGAACAAAGTGGTATTGATCCCCCGGTTACATACATGTACTTGTACGAAAAGGGTTATTCTGGGCTGCTAGGGATGATGAGAGAGAGAGAGAGAGAGAGAGAGAGAGAGAGAGAGAGAGAGAGAGAGAGAGAGAGAGAGAGAGAGAGAGAGAGAGAGAGAGAGAGAGAGAGAGAGAGAGAGAGAGAGAGAGAGAGAGAGAGAGAGAGAGACAGACAGACAGACAGAGACAAAGAAAGAGAGACAGGACAGAGACAGAGAGACAGACAGACAGACAGAGACAAATACACACAGAGAGAGATAGTGAGAGAGAGAGAGAGAGAGAGAGAGAGAGAGAGAGAGAGAGAGACAGAGAGAGACAGAGAGAGAGAGAGAGAGAGAGAGAGAGAACAGAGAGAGAGAGAGAGAGAGAGAGAGAGAGAGAGAGAGAGAGAGAGAGAGAGGAGAGAGAGAGAGAGAGAGAGAGAGAGAGAGAGAGAGAGAGACATACATACATGTGTCCTTGCCGCTGTCATGATTATTTCATAAAGACTACGGACGTCTATTCAATAATTTTAGTTATCAACCAGCAAGCGCCTGACATTGCCAAACAC
>CM065690.1:17736934-17759434 GCA_017654935.2 Phymorhynchus buccinoides | reverse complement strand
AGAGAGGGGGAGAGAAAGAGAGAGAGGGAGAGAGAGAGAGGGAGAGAAAGAGAGGGAGGGAGAGAGAGAGAGAGAGAGAGAGAGAGAGAGAGAGGAGAGAGAGAGAGGGGGAGAGAAAGAGATGGAGAGAGAGAGAGAGGGGGAGAGAGAGGGAGAGAGAGAGAGAAGGTAGGGTTAGGGTTAGGGTTATCATTCCAAAAAAGATAATTAGCTCAAAAGGTTCATAAAATACAGCGTTATGTTTGGTAAGAAAGGCAAAAACGGAAAAAAAATGGAATGAACCGAGAAATGCCGCAGGGGGGGGGGGGGGGGGGGGGGCACATCTTTACCTTTTCCTAAAATTGAACTAAAATGTACTACTAAAAACGACATTGTACATGGAAACAAAAAGCACGTGACAAGAACAAAATAATGCGGGCAAGCAAATGCGTCTCTCTAAAGATATGTTCAAGACGAGTCTTGCCTATTTTCTATGCCAAAGTACATTCTTTATGTATAACAAAACCACCACCAACAACAACATATATTTGCCTCTATTACCACAAAGTACAATACTGACTACAGTAGCTTTGACTTTTATTTGGTTTCTGTCATGTCTGATAAAAATTAATTAAAAAATATCGCCTCTTTAATTACTTTATATTTTTATACCCCCCTCTTTCTCTCTCTGCTGGTGACATCAAAGAGATCATCACCGCCTTTGTGTATGTCTTTTTCGTTTTGCGTCAGTCCAGGAATTGGCCCACTTCAGGAAGCCCCATCTTTTTCCATCCGGGGTCTCGAAGTGAAATGAAGCATTCTGCATGCCAACGTGCTAACGTGCAATGAGAGAGAGAGAGAGAGAGAGAGAGAGAGAGAGAGAGAGAGAGAGGAGAGAGAGAGAGAGAGAGAGAGAGAGAGAGAGAGAGAGAGAGAGAGAGAGAGAGAGAGAGAGAGAGAGAGAGAGAGGGAGAGAGAGAGAGAGAGAGAGAGAGAGAGAGAGAGAGAGAGAGAGAGAGAGAGAGAGAGAGAGAGAGAGAGAGAGAGAGAGAGAGAGAGAGAGAGAGAGAGAGAGAGAGAGAGAGAGAGAATACCAATACGAATGTTTAGTGAGGGTAAACGGATAAGCTTAAGAGAGAGAGAGAGAGAGAGAGAGAGAGAGAGAGAGAGAGAGAGAGAGAGAGAGAGAGAGAGAGAGAGAGAGAGAGAGAGAGAGAGAGAGAGAGAGAGAGAGGAGACAGACAGACAGACCAGACAGACAGACAGACAAAGAGAGAGGCAGAGACATACAGACTGAAGGATGCACAGACAAGCAGACACACTGAGAGAGAGAGAGAGAGAGAGAGAGAGAGAGAGAGAGAGAGAGAGAGAGAGAGAGAGAGAGAGAGAGAGAGAGAGAGTGAGACAGAGAGAGACAGAGAGAGAGAGAGAGAGAGAGAGACAAAGAGAGAGACAGAGAGACAGAGACAGACAGACAAACAAAAAGACAGACAGACAGAGACTGGCGCGTTACAGACACAAAATAGAGGGAGCGATATAAAGATGCTATGGCGCGCCGAATGACCAAAACTCTATCTAGCAGTTCGATAGAGTTTAAAATCCCTATCGAAATGTTAGATACAGTTTCTAAACTATGGCTAGCAGTTAGATAGAGTTTCAAAACTCTGTCGAGCAGCTACACAGAGTTTCTCGTCGTAAAATTCTATCGAACGCGCCATTTTGATACTTTTTTAAACGAAGCATTTCATTGGTAGATAGGACTAGTATCTTTGACTGTGACCTACACCTAGCCTAATAGGTGGCATTCTACGAACTCGTTTAGCGGCTTCAATTACAGATGAAACGCCGGGAAGATTCGCTCGTTGAAATCGTTCAGCTGCCATGTTTGTTTGACTACATGTATTCTTATAGTCTTATTCAAATTCACGCGTCACTGCCCTGCCAAGGCCACAAACTTGTCGCTGAAGCCATGTACCAATCAAAAATCGCGATAGAAAAACTATATCTCGATAGGGTTATTTTGTGGAAACCCTATCTAGCTGTTTGACAGAGTTTTAAAACTCTATCGAACAGCTAGATAGGGTTTTCAAACTCTATCGAACTGATAGATACAGTTTCGAAACTCTATCGAACAGCTAGATAGAGTTTTGTATCTTTGGAGCGCCATAAGATGCTTTATAATGTAGAAGGACATTTATTTATTTATTTATTTATTAAGACTTCCATAGCGCATACCTTTAAACTCTATGCGCTTTACAAAATCACTAGAAAATTAAAAGCGAATAACAGGCATACACGCCCACAAGCACACACATACACATACGCACGCACGCACACACACGCGCGCGCGCGCGCACGCGCAAGCAAAACACATGCGGAACATAATCATAGACATCATGTACATATCATTGAATGGAGAAAAGCAAAACATATAAATGTACAGACGTACCAATGCCAGCAATCCAATTGTAGAAGAGATTGAAGGAAGTAGTGGGGGAAGGTTTTGTGTGTGTGCGCGTGTGAAGGGGGGGGGGGGGGGGGGGGGGGGGGGGGGGTATTGCACACCAAAAAAACATATGTAAAGGAAAGAAAGGAAAAGGGCCGTTTGTTTGGTCTTGTTGGGCCAAAAGCCTTTTTGCAACGCCTGCTGGTGCTTGAACGATGCGTGTGGGGGGTGGAGGTGGGGGGGGGGGGGGGGGGGGGTAGGACCAGAGGGGAGGGGGGGGGGGGAGAGAATAGTGGAAGGGGAGGGGAGGGGACTGTCGCGCGTGCAGGCGGACAGATTGCCGGATCAATAACCGGGTTCCTCTCTGCATCCAAAACCCGTCTTTCTCTCTCAGTCTCTGTGTCTCTGTGTCTCTCTCTCTCTCTCTCTCTCTCTCTCTCTCTCTCTCTCTCTGTGTCTCTCTCTGTCTCTGTCTCTGTCTCTCTCTCTCTCTCTCTCTCTCTCTCTCTCTATCTCTGTCTCTGTCTCTGTCTCTGTCTCTCTCTCTCTCTCTCTCTCTCTCTCTCTCTCTCTCTCTCTCTCTTACAATGCTGGTTTTCTAGTACCTTATATGAGATAATTGGGGGGGGGGGGGGGGGGGTGTGAGGCGGGGTGAGAGAGATATATATATATATTTATGTGGTTCAAATGCGTTTCTTGTAGTGATTTGTTTTCTTCTTTTCATTTGTTTTTTTTCACGTTTCTAGCAATTTAATTGTTTTTCTTTTATCCAAGGACAGATTGTAAGAATAGGCATCGCCTAAAATCTTTATCCGTGTTAAATAAAGTTTTTTAGTGTTCAATGTTCAGTGTTTTCTCTCTCTCTTACACACACACACAATGTATTGTGGCCCATTGCCAATGTACATTAAACAAAACACTTCCGACCTCTCTCTCTCTCTCTCTCTCTCTCTCTCTCTCTCTCTCTCTCTCTCTCGTATCAGCATCATCATCGTCATCCCCATCATGAAAGGGTCATCTCTAAACTGTGCTTCTATTCCGCCAAAAGGGGGAACAAAGGTCGAGGGTCAAGCCGTATTTCACGTGCCCCAGGCGATTCACAGCACGAGATATGCACGCACTATTTATCACCGTGTGCACACACATCAATATATAGGCGCTTGGGGCCTACTTCTGCAAACAGCATTTCACTGGGCGGGGGGCGGGGGGGCGGGGGGGGGGGGGGGGGGGGGGTCGGCGGATGATCATTTCTGATTTTAAGTGTATTTGAAATTTCTTCATTCTTTCATCATCATATAGTAAAAAGCCAAGTGTCCGTGTGTGTGTGTGTGTGTCTGTCTGAAACACAAAACGGGCCTTATAACTCCGCCGTTTTTTGACCGAATCGCTTCAAATTTGCTGTGAGCCCTAACGGGGCGATGGCAACGGTAACCGGGGCGGCCGTGTCATTTGCGCGGTTTCGCAAATGCGCGAAACGCGTATCCGCCGGACTCTCGGCGCCCGTATCTCCGCCATTTCTGGACCGATTGCCTTCCAATTTGGCAGGTACATGACCGGCGACGGTAACCGAATCGCCTCAAATTTGCTGTCATGCTCGAGAATCGGGAGAGCGCGTCACTCTCAGAGCACCGCCAACGGGACACGGGGCCTTATAACTAAGCCGTTTCTTAACCGAATCGCTTCAAATTTGCTGTACTCAGCGTTACCAGTACTTGGCGTTACCGTTACTAGGCGTTACCAGTACGGTGCATTGCCAGTACTAGGCGTTGCGCTAGTTTTGCTTAAATCCTACAGTTTTCCCTTTTCGTGTAATGCATTTCTGAGAAACCTCTACAAGCAAGTAAGTACTTTTTTTTCTCAGAAAATTTTAGTTGTAACTAATATGTTTGTATATATATATATATATGCAAATGATGAAGAAGTACGCATAATCTATGCGTTATGCCTTCTGTTCGTACATTTTGGTGCCATGACATAATTGGATTATTGCTGTCCTATTTATACTCGATTGATGTTTTGTGTATGGTTTATAAATCCTTGAAGTAAAGAGAATCTACTCTGCAAGGGGCAAAAAGCAAACAAACAAACAAAACAACAAAAACAAAAAACATCAACGACAAAACTATGCATTTCTCTATGTCTTGATTTATAGTTTAGTCCTATTTGGCGAAGTTAACGTTTTACGTCCTCTAGGCAAAGCCATACGGGACATTTCTATGAATTTTAGATTTTGGGGGGAAATGGGAAAGGGGAATATAAAAATATATTTTATCAAAATATAGATATTTTTCTTTTATAACTTATTTTTATTTTGACACTATGGTTTTTTATCTTGAATAAAGGTCAAGTGAACTATTTGGTGCGTATTATTTTGTCATTGCTTTCTTGTCCATGCGTACATGTGTGTTAGGAATGCTTGTCTTTATATAAAATTCGGTCTAGCAGTGCCTGGGAAAACCAGACATAATGATAGAATTTGCATTAATATTACTATCTATTCTAACTAAATACTTACGAATTACCGACACTCAATAGCATAAGACTCGCTCAAATTGGAAACCGTACCCTAGCAACAACAAAACAAAAAGCAAAGGACGATAACTTCCCTTTCCGGAAGTAACCAATGCTCTCCCTTTACTTTCGGTCGTCACATGGTCCCTTTGCTTAAAGACCCACCACGTCACGTGTCAAAATCACGGTTTTACGCGTTTTCCCTCTTATAGCTTGTAAGAAATCTGAGTAAATCTTCCTAGCTTAAGAGGGAAAGTGACACGTGACGTGGGGGGTCTTTAAGGAGTTTTGGCATACATTGAGACTGAGTGTTTTTTACATGATGGAGCAACGATTCCTAGTCAATACGCCGAAAACAGAATCGAGTTATCTTGTCTAGTTTTGCTTTTCATTTGCAGTTTGACATGCAAGATATAGATCCTTTGCAGAAATCAGAAATAGAAGACAGAATTTTATGGCGCGCCAAAGATACAAAACTCTATCTAGCAGTTCGACAGAGTTTAAAAACCCTATCGAACTGTTAGATACAGTTTCTAAACTATAGCTAGCAGTTAGATAGAGTTTCAAAACTCTGTCGAGCAGCTAGATAGAGTTTCTCGTCGTAAAACTCTATCGAACGCGCCATTTTGATACTTTTTTAAAACGAAGCATTTCATTGGTAGATAGGACTAGTATCTTTGACTGTGACCTACACCTAGCCTAATAGGTGGCATTCTACGAGCTTCTATCTCGCTTAGATCTTCGATGTAGGTACAACCCCCCAGGGGACTATGTTCCATTGTCATAGAGTTTTTGCTGAATGCTTTAAGAGTGTAGTTTTACTATAATTAACCACCAACTAGGGTTCAATAATATGAACTTGATGTTTTAAAAATGAACTATTTCGTTCCCACCAAGGGATATAGCATAATACACTGCTCGAGATAGTAAGCTCCCCCTTTATTTTGAATGTAGATCTATTCTTAAAATCATTAATTCTTGTGAAATAATAAATGTTGATGTCTTTAATCATTGAAATAGATTTCATTTGTACAAATTGAAAACTGAGACTTCAAATTCAGCTGCCATGTTTGTTTGACTACATGTAGGGGCCTAGGCCTATCGTCTTATTCAAATTCACGGGTCACTGCCCTGCCAAGGCCACAAACTTGTCGCTGAAACCATGTACCAATCAGAAATTGCGATAGAAAAACTATATCTCGATAGGGTTATTTTGTGGAAACCCTATCTAGCTGTTCGACAGAGTTTTAAAACTCTATCGAACAGCTAGATAGGGTTTTCAAACTCTATCGAACTGATAGATACAGTTTCGAAACTCTATGGAACAGCTAGATAGAGTTTTGTATCTTTGGCGCGCCATAGAATTTTGCCTCGTTGTTCCAATTAACTTGATTTATATAAAAAAAATTCAAATAATCAAAGAAATCATTCAAAATTGTATTCCATGTTATGGATACTTGTAGAATATATAAAAATGGACATAATTATGCCCTAAATAGCAAATTCGTATTTTGGGGGTTGTTGACTATTTTTGGCTTTTGCTTAAAAACATTCTGCGTGACTTATGTCTGTTGTTTTTGCCCCCATGCACCATTATAAATATAAAGAACTAATAACTGAAGGTTGAATTAACCCTTGCACCGCCAATGTCGCATTTATGCACCACAATGGTTTAACACCCATGTCACTAAAAGGCATCAAATCAGGGCCTGTTATTTGAATACCCTATTTTCTTAATTTTGGGGAGGTAAGGATAGGCCTAATGTTATACATGTCACAGAGGAATTCCCAATATTGCAGGGGGGTTTCTCTAACGAGTTAATGGCATTTTTTGGCTGAAAAATGGCTGGCGGCGAAAGCGTTAATGGAAGGGGATAAGTAGGCATACAGGCTAATGATTTTCAATCAATTAAAGGACTTATTTAAACTGACTATTTGTTATGTTCTTTCGAAAACATAACAAAGAAATTGGAAACTAATTGGGTCATTTATCTTTTTCTTTGACATATTTATTTAAAATAAGAGGAGTAGAAGATCCATAGTCGATTGTAACAATTCTATCAATTAAAGCGATTCGATCAATTCAAGAAGCAAATTTTGGACTCCTCACTAACTCCTAACTAACTAACTAGGGGAAGACGGGGTAAAAAGCGCATGGGCGGGTAAGAAGCCCACCCCAATTATCTCATGAAATGAAGCAAATTTCAGTCTGATTTTGCCCATGAGACGAGCGTTAATGTCTAGCATTCGTCTCATGGGCAAATTTGACTGAAATTTTCTTTATTTCATGAGATAATTGGGGTGGGCTTCTTACCCGCCCATGCGCTTTTTACCCCGTCTTCCCCTAACTAACTAACAGAGAGTTATGAGAGAAGGAAAACAGTTTTGGTAGAGTGGGAAGTATGAAAGAAAAACAAGGAAAAGATGGAGCTACTAAGGTGTACAATTAAAAAAAAGGGAGTTGGCTATAAAGAAACTCTTTTAATGACCCACTGACCCGGCTGGACTAAGTCCCTTGGCTTTTTTTCTGGGTCGGTGTGGCGGCCCACATACAGACTTCCCACATATACGATCGAGGCTGCTCTTTAAAGTGATGTCTCGTTTTCGTGCATGAGGAAATTTGTATGGGAGCCACACTTGGTCAAAATAAGATGTCTTACCAACGAGAGAGGGAAACACGCGAAACCCGTGATTCTCACTCACGGACCTGGTGGGTCTTTAAGCTCAAGAGCATGTGTCGAGGACAGGAAAAAACACACCCACATAAACATCCTTGATAATGATTTTTGAACCCTTTCAACGCCAAAGTCGCATTTTAGCACCACAGTGATTTAACACCTATGTCACTAAAAGGCTTCAAATGGGGGTCTATTATCCAAAGACCCTATTGTCTTAGTTTTGGGAAGTAAGGATGGACCTTATTTTATGTATGTCACAGAAGAATCCCCAATACTGCAGATGGATTTTGTTCTCTACCCAGGTCAATTTAATGGACATTTTTGGCTGAAATATGGCTGGCGGTGAAAGGGTTAAAGACTTAAAATTTATCAACCAAAAAAAGGAATGGTTCCAGCAAAAACAATAGTATCAGTGCATGGCTTTGTACATCGATTTCTCGGCAAATATGTAGATTTACACCCTCCTGCTCTATTTCTTGGTTCTTTCCGTGGTTAGGGATAGGGTTAGGGTTAGGGTTAGGGATAGGGTTAGGCTTAGATGGTCTTTTCTTTTGCCACAAGCATCTGTTTTTTTGTCAAAATCATCTCTTTTTTTTAGCATTAAATCGCTGCCTTTTTTAAAGGAGAAAAATGGGTAAAAACGAATACTTAAAACGTTTAAAATATATTTCTCGTGCGGGTGTAGAGAATTAAGTGAGATAGGAAGTCTATGAACGCGTTTCAGCGCCGGATAAAGAGTCTGAGAATGTTAGAATAAAAGAAGCAACAACACACACACAAAAACCCGAAAACTCAAAGAAAAAGATAAATGACCCCAAAAAAACCTTAAAAAGAAGAAACAAGTGCAACGCCGAGCGGCTGCAAAGTCCCCTCGCAGCATCGCCGAGCTACTCCGAAATCGGAATGTGTCGGCTGTACACATACATAAAAACGCATCAAAACAGCACATAACTACATAAAAACGCATCAAAACAGCACGTAACTGAATAGTTTTTTATTTATAGCCTTGGGGTTCGGACCCGTGATTTGAGCGCGCGCGATCATGCGCATACGCGCGCACAGAAAAATTCATGACACCTGTGTTATAGACCATTCATCAAGATATGTTGTGGAAAAAAAATGCATTGAAATACATGCCAAACTTCGCGAGATATTAGCGATTATGTGTTTCGGGGTTTGAACCCCGTAACTGGCGCGACCTTGACCTTAATGTAAAACTAAATACATCAGTGGATAGCTTGCCTCTTGGCGAACTACTATACCAAATTTGATGATGATAGACTGAATAGTTTTTGAGAAAAACGGACGAATAGCCGGACGGACGGACACCGGACGGACGGATCAGACAAAAACAATAGTTCCCCGAACCTTCGGCTCGGGGGACTAACAAGTATGAAATCCATTAGGCCTGCAACGCAACGCTAAAAAGTGTAAAGTAAGGTAGTGGGGGGGTGGGCAGAACATTCAGAAATGCGGCCTTTTAGCGAGCGAACACATCTCAATGACAGAAGTAAAAAGAATGATACAAATGGAGAACAGAAAAGATAACCACAAATGACAAAGAAGAAGAAGAAGAAGAAGAAGAAGAACAAGAACAAGAACAAGAAGAACAAGAAAAAAAGAATAAACACAAGAAGAATAAAAGGAGGAGGGGAGGAGAAGAAGGAAGAGGATAAGGAGAAGAAAGGAGGAGGAGGAAGAAGAAGGAAGAGGCTAGGGAGAAGAAAGGAGGAGGAAGAAGAAGGAAGAGGATAAGGAGAAGAAAGGAGGAGGAGGAGTAAGAAGAAGAAGGAAGAGGATAAGGAGAAGAAAGGAGGAGGAAGAAGAAGGAAGAGGATAGGGAGAAGAAAGGAGGAGGAAGAAGAAGGAAGAGGATAAGGAGAAGAAAGGAGGAGGAGGAGGAAGAAGAAGGAAGAGGATAAGGAGAAGAAAGGAGGAGGAGGAGGAAGAAGAAGGAAGAGGATAAGGAGAAGAAAGGAGGAGTAAGAAGAAGAAGGAAGAGGATAAGGAGAAGAAAGGAGAAGGAAGAAGAAGAAGGAAGAGGATAAGGAGAAGAAAGGAGAAGGAAGAAGAAGAAGGAAGAGGATAAGGAGAAGAAAGGAGGAGGAGGAGGAAGAAGAAGGAAGAGGATAAGGAGAAGAAAGGAGAAGGAAGAAGAAGAAGGAAGAGGATAAGGAGAAGAAAGGAGAAGGAAGAAGAAGAAGGAAGAGGATAAGGAGAAGAAAGGAGAAGGAAGAAGAAGAAGGAAGAGGATAAGGAGAAGAAAGGAGGAGGAGGAGGAAGAAGAAGGAAGAGGATAAGGAGAAGAAAGGAGAAGGAAGAAGAAGAAGGAAGAGGATAAGGAGAAGAAAGGAGAAGGAGAAGAAGAAGAAGGAAGAGGATAAGGAGAAGAAAGAGGAGGAGGAGGAGGAAGAAGAAGGAAGAGGATAAGGAGAAGAAGGAAGGAGAAGGAGGAAGAAGAAGGAAGAGGATAAGGAGAAGAAAGGAGAAGGAAGAAGAAGAAGGAAGAGGATAAGGAGAAGAAAGGAGGAGGAGGAAGAAGAAGGAAGAGGATAAGGAGAAGAAAGGAGAAGGAAGAAGAAGAAGGAAGAGGCTAGGGAGAAGAAAGGAGAAGGAGGAAGAAGAAGGAAGAGGATAAGGAGAAGAAAGGAGGAGGAAGAACAAGAAGGAAGAGGATAAGGAGAAGAAAGGAGGAGGAGGAGGAAGAAGAAGGAAGAGGATAAGGAGAAGAAAGGAGGAGGAGGAGGAGGAAGAAGAAGGAAGAGGATAAGGAGAAGAAAGGAGGAGGAAGAAGAAGAAGGAAGAGGATAAGGAGAAGAAAGGAGGAGGAAGAAGAAGAAGGAAGAGGATAAGGAGAAGAAAGGAGGAGGAGGAGAAGAAGAGAAGAAGAAAAGAGGAGAAGGAGAAGAAAGGAGGAGGAGGAAGAAAGAAGGAAGAGGATAAGGAGAAGAAAGGAGGAGGAGAAAGAAGAAGAAGGAAGAAGAAGAGGATAAGGAGAAGAAAGGAGGAGGAGGAGGAGGAAGAAGAAGGAAGAAGAAGGAGAAGAAGAAGGAGGAGGAGGAGGAGAAGAAGAAGAAGAGGAAGAAGAAGAAGAAGAGAAAGGAGGAGGAGGAGGAGGAAGAAGAAGGAAGAGGAAGGGAGAAGAAAGGAGAAGGAGGAAGAAGAAGGAAGAGGATAAGGAGAAGAAAGGAGGAGGAGGAGGAGGAAGAAGAAGGAAGAGGATAAGGAGAAGAAAGGAGGAGGAGGAGGAAGAAGAAGGAAGAGGATAAGGAGAAGAAAGGAGGAGGAGGAGGAGAAGAGGAAGAAGAAGAAGGAAGAGGATAAGGAGAAGAAAGGAGGAGAAGAAGAAGAAGAAGAAGAAGAAGGAGGAGGAGAGAAGAAGAGGAGGAGGAGGAGGAAGAAAGAAGGAAGAGAAGAAAGGAGGAGAAGAAGAAGGAAGGAAGAAGAAGAAGGAAGAAGAAAAGGAGAAGAAAGGAGGAGGAGGAGGAAGAAGAAGGAAGAGGAAGAAGGAGAAGAAAGGAGGAGGAGGAGGAGAAGAAGAAGGAAGAGGATAAGGAGAAGAAAGAAGGAGGAGGAGGAGGAAGAAGGAAGAGGATAAGAAGAAGAAAGGAGGAGGAGGAGGAAGAAGAAGGAAGAGGATAAGGAGAAGAAAGGAGAAGGAGAAGGAAGAAGAAGGAAGAGAGAAGGAGAAGAAAAGGAGAGGAAGGAGGAGAAGAAGAGGAGGAAGAAGAAGAAGAGAAGAGGAGAAGAAAGAGAGGAAGAAGAAGAAGAAGAAGAAGAAGAGAGAAGGAAGAAGAAGAAGAAGGAGGAGGAGAGAAGAAGAAGAAGAAGAAGAGAAGAAGAAAGGAGAAGAAGAAGAAGAAGGAAGAGGAAAGGAGAAGAAAGAAGAAGGAAGAAGAAGAAGGAAGAAGAAGAAGAAGAAGAAGAAGAAGAAGGAGGAAGAGGAGAAGAAGAAGAAGAAGGAGGAGAAGAAGAAGGAAGAAGAGGAGAAGAAGAAGAAGAAGAAGAAGAAGAAGGAGGAGAGAAAGGAGAAGAAAGGAGGAGAAGAAGAAGAAGAAGGAAGAGGAAAGGAGAAGAAAGGAGGAGGAAGAAGAAGAAGGAAGAGGATAAGGAGAAGAAAGGAGAAGGAGAGAAGAAGAAGGAAGAGGATAAGGAGAAGAAAGGAGAAGGAGAGAAGAAGGAAGAGGATAAGGAGAAGAAAGGAGGAGGAGAAGAAGAAGGAAGAGGATAAGGAGAAGAAAGGAGGAGGAGAAGAAGAAGAAGAAGAGGATAAGGAGAAGAAGGAGGAGGAGGAGGAAAGAAGGAAGAGGATAGAGAAGAAAGGAGGAGGAAGAAGAAGGAAGAGGAGAAGGAGAAGAAGAAAGGAGGAGGAAGAAGAAGGAAGAGGATAAGGAGAAGAAAGGAGAAGAAGGAGAAGAAGGAAGAGGATAAGGAGAAGAAAGGAGGAGGAGGAAGAAGAAGAAGAAGAAGGAAGAGGAGAAGGAGAAGGAGGAAGGAAGGAGGAAGAAAGAAGAAGAAGAAGAAGAAGAAGGAGAAGAAGAGGAGAAGAAAGAAGGAAGAAGAAGAGGAAGAGGATAAGGAGAAGAAAGGAGGAGGAGGAGGAAGAAGAAGAAGGAAGAGGAGAAGGAGAAGAAAGGAGGAGGAAGAAGAAGAAGAAGAAGAAGGAGGAGAGGAGAAGAAGGAGGAGGAGGAGGAGGAAGAAGAAGAAGAAAGAAGATAAGGAGAAGAAAGGAGGAGGAAGGAAGAAGAAGGAAGAGGATAAGGAGAAGAAAGGAGGAGGAGGAGGAAGAAGAAGAAGAGGATAAGGAGAAGAAAGGAGGAGGAGGAAGAAGAAGAAGGAGAGGATAAGGAGAAGAAAGGAGAAGAAGAAGAAGAAGAAGAAGAAGAGGAAGAAGGAGAAGAAGGAGGAGGAGGAGGAGGAGGAGGAAGAAGAAGGAAGAGGAAGAAGGAGAAGAAGAGGAGGAGGAGGAAGAAGAAGGAAGAAGATAAGGAGAAGAAGGAGGAGGAGGAGGAGGAAGAAGAAAGGAAGAGGATAAGGAGAAGAAAGGAGGAGGAAGAAGAAGAAGGAAGAGGATAAGGAGAAGAAAGGAGGAGGAGGAGGAGGAAGAAGAAGAAGAGGATAAGGAGAAGAAAGGAGGAGGAGGAAGAAGAAGAAGGAAGAGGAGAAGAAGAGAAGAAAGGAGGAGGAAGAAGAAGAAGGAAGAGGATAAGGAGAAGAAAGGAGAAGGAAGAAGAAGAAGGAAGAGGATAAGGAGAAGAAAGGAGGAGGAGGAAGAAGAAGAAGAAGAGAGGAGAAGGAGAAGAAGAAGGAGAAGGAAGAAGAAGAAGGAAGAGGATAAGGAGAAGAAAGGAGAAGGAAGAAGAAGAAGAAGGAAGAGGATAAGGAGAAGAAAGGAGGAGGAGGAGGAAGAAGGAGAAGAAGAAGAAGGAAGGAGGAGAAGAAGAAGAAGAAGGAGGAGGAAGAAGAAGAAGGAAGAGGAGGAGGAGAAGAAAGGAGGAGGAAGAACAAGAAGGAAGAGGATAAGGAGAAGAAAGGAGGAGGAAGAAGAAGAAGGAAGAGGATAAGGAGAAGAAAGGAGGAGGAGGAAGAAGAAGAAGGAAGAGGATAAGGAGAAGAAAGGAGGAGGAGGAAGAAGAAGGAAGAGGATAAGGAGAAGAAAGGAGAAGGAAGAAGAAGAAGGAAGAGGATAAGGAGAAGAAAGGAGAAGGAAGAAGAAGAAGGAAGAGGATAAGGAGAAGAAAGGAGGAGGAGGAAGAAGAAGGAAGAGGATAAGGAGAAGAAAGGAGGAGGAAGAAGAAGAAGGAAGAGGATAAGGAGAAGAAAGGAGAAGGAGAAGAAGAAGGAAGAGGATAAGGAGAAGAAAGGAGAGAGGAGGAAGAAGAAGAAGAGGAGAGGATAAGGAGAAGAAAGGAGAGAGGAAGAAGAAGAAGGAAGAGGCTAGGGAGAAGAAAGGAGAAGGAGGAAGAAGAAGGAAGAGGATAAGGAGAAGAAAGGAGGAGGAGGAGGAGGAAGAAGAAGGAAGAGGATAAGGAGAAGAAAGGAGGAGGAAGAAGAAGAAGGAAGAGGATAAGGAGAAGAAAGGAGGAGGAGGAAGAAGAAGAAGAAGAGGATAAGGAGAAGAAAGGAGGAGGAGGAGGAAGAAGAAGGAAGAGGATAAGGAGAAGAAAGGAGGAGGAAGAACAAGAAGGAAGAGGATAAGGAGAAGAAAGGAGAAGGAAGAAGAAGAAGGAAGAGGAGAAGAAGAAGAAAGGGGGAAGAAAAAGAAGGAATAGAACAACAACAACAACAAGTGCAACGCCGAGCGGCTGCAAAGTCCCCTCGCAGCATCGCCGAGGTACTCCGAAATCGGAATGGCATAAATCTGCCCTTAATGTCAAACTAAGTACATCAGTGGAGATATTGCATCTTGTGCAACAAGTATACCAAATCTGACGATAATAGACTGAATAGTTTTTGATATAATTATAGCCTTGGGGTTCGGACCCGTGATTTGAGCGCGCGCGATCATGCGCACACGCGCGCACAGAAACATTCATGACAACTGTGTTATAGACCATTCATCAAGAAATGTTGTGAAAAAAACTGCATTAAAATAGATCCAAAACTTTGCGAGATATTAGCGAGCATGTGTTTCGGGGTTTGAACCCCGTAACTGGCGCGACCTTGACCTTAATGTAAAACTAAATACATTAGTGGATAGCTTGCATCTTGGCAAAATAGTATACCAAATTTGATGATGATAGACTGAATAGTTTTTGAGAAAAACGGACGAATAGCCGGACGGACACACGGACGGACGGACGGACGGACACCGGACGGACGGACGGACACCGGACGGACGGACGGACACCGGACGGACGGACCAGACAAAAACAATAGCTCCCCGAACCTTCGGCTCTGGGACTAACAACAAGAAAAGAAGAAGAAGGAGGAGGAGGAAGAGGAGAACAAGAAGAAGAAGAAGAAGAAGAAGAAAAAGAAGAAGAAGAAGAAGAAGAAGAAGAAGAAGAAGAAGAAGAAGAAGAAGAAGAAGAAGAAGAAGAAGAAGAAGAAGAAGAAGAAGAAGAAGAAACAACAACAAGAATAAGAACAAAACAGAAAATGACGAAGAAGGAGGAGGAGAACAACAACATTTTTTTAAGAAAAACAAGAAGAAGAGGAGGAGAATAAAAAGAAGAAGAAAGAGAAGGAGATGGAGGGAAAGAAGGAGAAAGGAGGATAAAGAAGACGCAGAAGAAAAGGAAGAGGAGGAGGAGAAGAAGAAGAAAGGAAGAGGAGAAAGAAGAAGAAGAAAAAGAAGAAGGAGGAAGAGAAGGAGGAGGAAAAGAAGAAGAAGAAGAGAATTAGAATAAAGTACACGTTCGTCCCAAGTCTAGATCGATAGATTCTATCACTGTCTAAAGGACAACATGAAAGGTCACACCACTTTCAGAAATCTTATATTGCAAAGACAGGAAAAAGGTCGTTCCACATTTTGTCACAGACTGATAAAACTTTTAAACCACTCATAAACACCCACCAGAAAGAACGAAAAAGCATTTTGATCATGCAGCCTAAAAGTTTAGTTGGACAATGTCATGTTTATGTCACATCCATGGAAACCAGACTATCAGAATTGTGGTTGTCTGTTCGCTCTGTGTTTCTAACAGACGATGGTTTGAAACTCAGTGGAAGACATAGTTGACATAATCATAGAGAATAACAAATAATCAGACAACTGTCTGTCTGTCTGTCTGTCTGTCTGTCTGTCTGTCTGTCTGTCTGTCTGTCTGTCTGTCTGTCTGTCTGTCTGTCTGTCTCTCTCTCTCTCTCTCTCTCTCTCTCTCTCTCTCTCTCTCTCTCTCTCTCTCTCTCTCTCTCTCTCTCTCTCTCTCTCTCTCTCTGGCTCTCTCTCACGTATCTATGTTCATAAACATGATAAAGCTCTTGTACTTAGAAATCAGTGTCTTGTTGAAATGTAAACTGCACGATTTGTTTGTTTATTCTTGTTATGGGCCAGAGGCCTAAACATTACAATATTTTTTACTTTGATTCTCTCTCTCTCTGTGTGTCCTGTCTGTCTGTCTGTCTCTCTGTCTCGCTGTCTGTCTCTCTCTCTCTCTCTCTCTCTCTCTCTCTCTCTCTCTCTCTCTCTCTCTCTCTCTCTCTCTCTCTCTCTCTCTCTCTCTCTCTCTCTCTCTCTCTCTCTCTTTACTCTCTCTTTCATTGTGTGTCAAGCCTATTCATTGAACACAGACATACAAATGTACATATGTACAAATTTACAGCCATCCGTTTTCTGAAGTTGGAATTGAAAGGGGCAGAAAAAGAAACAGAAGAAGAATGGATATAAAAGTTATACGAGTTTGAGAAAGAAAAAAAAGTAAGAAAAGAGAAAGAGAGAAAAGAGGAAGAAAGAAAATAATGCATGTGTATATAATATCAACGCAGAACAAGATGAATGTAAGACAGTAATTTCTCAACCATAGTTCATGTTCTAGACCTATTTTCGCAACATGTTGAAATAGCAAAACAGATGACGTCACATCCTTTCCCCCGTTCATTTTCCCAAAACGACAGCCATTATGGCGTCTCCCGAAACATTAAAAAAATGCTTCTGTCAAAACATAACATTGCGTCTGCGGACAAAACATAAAATGATTCGTATGAGTCATACCGAGGTTATTGCGAGCACCCGAGTTCTTGATACACTGTAGAAATAATAAAAAATCTGGAGGAAATAATGATCCTTGCTGTCTCTACACACACACGTTGGCTTCCTTTTAAAACTACAATAATGGCGAAATCGATCAGGGGAAGAAACCCTCCATTATTAATCAACTCCCTCCGCCAAAGTTGTTTTCGACACCATCGCCTGGCACAGCATGAGCGACAGCAGAAGGGAAGCAACCCTGACTTCATACTCAAAATTAATAGGGATGAGAGAGAGAGAGAAAATCTGTTTAACGTCCTCCTCCGTATGGAACAGACACATGTATGGGACATTAGTAGATAGAAAGATGGTGGGAACGATCCTGGAGGCAATGCCCGGAGGCAGTGAAACACCAGTAAAGTCCCGAATTTTGAATGTTTTGAGAGAGAGAGAGAGAGAGAGAGAGAGAGAGAGAGAGAGAGAGAGAGAGAGAGAGAGAGAGAGAGAGAGAGAGAGAGAAGAAGAAGAAGAAGAACATTGATTGATTGATTGATTGATTGGCTGACTGATTGATTGAGTGATTGATCTTGGGTTAAGAAACAGGCACATTGACGAAAGAGAAGAAGAACATTGAATGATTGTTTGATTTATTTATTGATTGATTGAGAAATAGGCACATTGAAGAAGAAGAAGAAGAAGAAGAAGAAGAAGAAGAAGAAGAAGAAGAAGAAGAAGAAGAAGAAGAAGAAGAAGAAGAAGAAGAAGAAGAAGAAGAAGAAGACGAAGAAGAAGAAGAAGACGACGACGAAGAAGAAGAAGAAGAAAGAAGAAGAAAAAGAAGAAGAAAAGAAGAAGAAGAAAGAAGAAGAAGAAAACGAAGAAGAAGAAGAAGAAGAAGAAGAAGAAGAAGAAGAAGAAGAAGAAGAAGAAGAAGAAGAAGAAGAAGAAGAAGAAGAAGAAGAAGAAGAAGAAGAAGAAGAAGAAGAAGAAGAAGAAGAAGAAGAAGAAGAAGAAGAAGAAGAAGAAGAAGAAGAAGAAGACGACGAAGAAGAAAACGAAGAAGAAGAAGAAGAAGAAGGAGAAGGAGAAGAAGAAGAAGAAGAAGAAGAAGAAGAAAAGACCTACATAAAAGAGAGGGGGGAAGCCCCCCCCACTCCACCCCCCACCCCCACACACACACACACACGCACACACAAAAGAAAGAAAGACGTTCAACTGAAGTAAGTTTTCACTCGTCCCCCAATTGTCGTGAAAGTGTGTATTACTTGTTGTAGGCCTACTCCCTGCACTTTCTTTCAGAACAGGCGTACTTTGCGAGCTTTGCGCGTTCTGACTGACTTGTCCCTCTGTCTGTAAACTTGAGAAGTGCTTCTAGCTATGACACTATTTTATGTCATTTGAAACAAAGGCAAGGCTGATCGCGATGAATGACCTTTGGGGTGAATGGCGTCAAGGAAGATGCTCGTTATAATTATGGGTGGGGTTGTTTTTTTACACTAACGTCAAATATTTTAGAAAATAAATTAACGGTCAAAATGAATCTGAACTAGTCTATCAAAAACTAAAATTTCAAAGGAAAACGACTCATTGTTCGAAGCGAGAAAATTAGGCGATTTTCATCCCACATGTGAGAGCCCGCATTGAGTATAAAATTTCCATCATTTGTTTTCAGATTGTCAATCTTGAATGTATGCCATCCTATTTATCTGATCTTGTCTGTCCCTACACGCCCTCAAGAGCTCTCCGATCTCAGGATGCCAACCTTCTCTCTGTCCCCCGCTTCTCTCTCAACTCCTTCGGCAAAAGAAGTTTCTCTGTCTTTGGCCCTGTCACTTGGAACTCTCTACCAATAACTCTCCGCCAAATCCAGTCTCTACCCACCTTTAAAAAACACCTGAAAACACACCTCTTCAGCAAACATCTGTAAAACACAGTTTTGTCCTGATGTCAGTCATGTGCATGAGTTTGTGTGTCTTTGTATGCATACTTCTTTTTCTCCCATGTATTCTTCTAGTGAATAATGTTTTTAATGTGTTTATTATGCTAGTTGAATTGTTCTGGTTTTAACAGAGGGAAACGGAGGAAGGGGGGAGAGCGGGGAAGGGGGGGGGGGGGGTGCTTGAATTGAATTTGTATTGCTTAAAGTCTTAGAACTTTTATCTTAGAAATGGTTTTAGTGCTTTTATCTTAGAAATGTCTACCTGTCCTCTCTCTCTCTCCCTCCCTTCCCCTCTGTCTCTCTCTCTCTCTCTCTCCCACCTGCCCCCTCTCTCTTTCTCTCTGCCTCTCCGTCTTACTCCTGTCAAAGTTTGCCCTGCCCACTTGTCTCCGCCTTTTTGTTTGTCTAACCCTGAACCCCCTGTGAAGTAAGTGTCCCGCGCGACCCCTCTTTCTTTATCTACACCCCCCCCCCTCTCCTTTTCTTTTCTCTGTCCGGCCGCCACGTTAATTGCCACCCACCATCTAAAGAATGCCGATTCCGGGATTGGTCCCTTTTCAAGTTAGATTTGTCTCCCCGGTCAGCACGTACCACCTACCGAGGTTATCTCCCTTCACCCCCCCCCCCCCTTTATCTACCGTCTCATCACGAGATAGTGATATCAAGAGTCGGTTCCCTTTGTAAGACACCGTGTCATTACCCATCACAAGAAAGTGACAACCACGGTTATCTCCCTTTGAAGATGGTTTTGCTTTTCCGAGCACGAGAAGGATTTTGAATGTCCGGCACGTGATAAGGATGTAATAGGCGCGTGATTGTTCGGTACATTTAGAACAGCAATCTTGTGACGTGTGGACTGTAATACACCAATAGCAGGCTTTCATTGTTTGAAAGTGAAGGCTATAATTGGAGTGGTGAGAAAAAGTTGTCACACAAGATGCTGAAACGTAGCTAGAGCAACACTCACAACCAGTCATCATAAGCCCACTAGTAAGTATTATTGATGGCAGGTGATTGAGATCTGGTTTGTTTGACTCTAGTTTTGATCTAGATCCTATGTTCAATGATGAATAAGGAGTAGATAGATATGTTATAGAAAAGAAGTGGTAAACATTCTATTCTATTTATGTGCACTGATTATTTGTGTGTGTGTGTTTTTTTGACTTGAACACTTTTGGTACCAGAACCGGAGTTTATGCCTACTAACCCTTTTGTCTATTTTTAGTAGGAAACCTATGGGCCGCAATCTTGCACTATTTTTAGTAGGAAACCTATGGGCCGCAATCTTGCACTTTATGATACCATTCCTTTCCAGGTGTTGGATGGAGAATGATGTTGTCTTGATCACCTTTTATGTTTTACTGATCTCAGTTTGTTAACTGAAATTCAGTTTATTTATTAACTACATGTAGTGCTATTGTACAAGGGAAGCCTTCAAGCCGGTTGGGATTCACTAATTCCCTGCCGACTGAAGCCCCTTGTCTCTAAGCCATAGAGATCTACATCCACCTTCTCCTGTGATTATCAGCAGGGCATCGTGGGCCGGAAGATCATCCCGGACTCCACCACGCACCAAGACGGGACTGTCGCCAAGACGACCCGCACCCAGAATCCGCGAGGAGACCACGCCTGAACCGTGCCATCCCGCGAAGCCGTAACCGGAACGACTGGGAGCTACTCTCACCTGACGAGCAAGCCCAGAACTTCAAACAGCTAAGTCCACCTGACTGCGCCAATCATTTGAACTTTCCTACGGACACTGAAGATAATTAGTAACCCTTCCGGCATGGGGCGAACCTTATAGAAAGACAAAAGTCTTGTGAATCCTTTCGGATTTCATTGTTTTTTTATCCATATTTTGTTTTGGCGCCATTGAGCTGCTTTATTATTATTGTTGCATAATCTTATGCAGATTTTGGGAGTAAATAAAATACAAGTGTCAAATAATCCTGAACCCTTTGGTCAGACTGATGAGAGTGGGAGTCTTGTAATTTCATGTAAAACCCTACTTCTCTCTGTCTGCCATTTAGAGCAATTCAACCACTTGTATTTCTTACAACCATCTGACGAGCCAGAACCCGGGCACAAATATAAATTTATTAGATGAAAAGGGGCCGGGAAAGTTGCTCATCTCCCATACCCTAGAGAAGTGGGCTAAAGGCAAATTTTCTAAAGTCTTCCCTAGAGACTTAGCCTTTTAACCCATTACCTCGTCACACCCCCCCCCCTTACCCTGACCCCTCCACCTCCTCCCTGCCTCCTCTCTCTCTCTCTCTCTCTCTCTCTCTCTCTCTCTCTCTCTCTCTCTCTCTCTCTCTCTCTCTCTCTCTCATGTGTTATTAAATAATGTTACTATTATTCTATATCATTGCCTTGAAAGGAAATAATGCTTAACGCCCTCTTTGGCCTTTCGGCCATGTGGGGCAATGTTGCCTTGAAACATGGTGTGTCAATGTTTTATATGGTTTTATCAATGTTTGTAAAGCGCTGAGAGCTTGCTTTTAGCATGATTTGTATCGCGCTATATAAGTGAAATTATTATTTAAAAAAATTATTATTATTATTACATGCCAAAACATCTGCCTGTTATCTAAGCTGCAGGTGCGCGGACAAAAGCCCACCGGACAAAAGCCCATCTCGTTATCTGGGGAAAACGGACAAAAGCCCACCTGGTTATCTCGGGAAACGGACAAAAGCCCACCTCGTTATCTGGGGAAGCGGACAAAAGCACATCTCGTTATCTGGGAAAACGGACAAAAGCCCACCTCGTTATCTGGGGAAGCGGACAAAAGCCCACCTCGTTATCTGGGAAAACGGACAAAACCCCACACAAGGGGTGGGTGATGAGATGCAAAATTCTATACTTCTGTCTTTCTGTCTCTCTCCAGACATTGTCTATGTCTCTCTGCGAGTCTCTCTCTGTCTCTGTCTTTCTCTATCTCTGTCTCTGTCTCTCTCTGTGTCTGCCAGGCCCCTCTCTCTCTCTGTCTCTGTCTCTGTCTCTGTCTCTCTCTCTCTCTCTCTCTCTCTCTCTCCAGTGTCTGTCTCTGTGCGAGTCTCTGTCTCTTGGTCTCTCTGCCAACCAGACTTTTTCTCTGTCTCTCTGTGTTTTTGTCTCTCTCTCTCTCTCTCTCTCCAGACACTGTCTCTGTCTCTCTGCGAGTCTCTGGTTCTGTCTCTCTTGTTTCTTCTGTTGTCTATCTCTGTCTCTGTCTGTCTGTCTCTCTCTCTCCAGACTTTGTCTCTCTCTGTCTCTGTCTCTGTCTCTGTCTCTCTCTCTCTCTCTCTCTCTCTCTCTCTCTCTCTCTCTCTCTCTCTCTCTCTCTCTCTCTCTCTCTCCACACACACACGGATCGGGTAGGATACATTTCTATATCCCTGTCTGTCTGTCTGTTCGACTGTCTACTAGACAAAGCCTATTTCCCTCCTTCCTTCACTCCTTCGCCTTTCACATTGATATTTTCTTATATCATACATTATTGTACTTTACGCAACCCCCCCACATTTTCGCGTTCTTCTACCATTCTCCGGAAAGGGAGGGGGGGGGGGGTAGTGTTAGGATCAGCCTATGACCATTTTCATACAATTGAAAGAAGCAGACTTTGAGATTGAGGATCGTAAACACGAGGGGAGTGTCTAAAGTACAACTTTGTCACACTCTGCCAATGCATTAAGTTTATTTGTTTTTTTGTTTGTTTCGTTTCTCCATAAGATTATCTAGTTTACTACATTTTTTCCCCCAGTAACTGGGAGTAGGCTGATGTGCTTGCCTCGTCGTTTTCCCTTTTTCCTGAAGGAAAGGATTTTCTTTTCTTAAAAGACAGGAATTCCAATCAAGTGAAGCTCATAAAGTGCGGCACTCAATTCCATCGCAGCAACCTACCACGTCTTCGGGAGCTGCTTAACATGCTGATGGGATGATTAGAAACAGGGTACTTGTAGGGGTAGTGGGGGGGTGTTCGGGAGCTGGGGGTTGGTGGTGGTGAAAGAATAGAGCTACAGTATAGAGATCGAGAATGTATGGATGCTGTTGTTGTGTTGTTGTGTTGTGTTCCAAGTTGCATCTGTTTCTCTGAAAGGAGCTAGTGCTGAGAGATTGGGGAGAGAGAGAGAGAGAGAGAGAGAGAGAGAGAGAGAGAGAGAGAGAGAGAGAGAGAGAGAGAGAGAGAGAGAGAGAGAGAGAGAGAGAGAGAGAGAGAGAGAGAGAGAGAGAGAGAGAGAGAGAGAGAGAGAGAGAGAGAGAGAGAGAGAGAGCGAGAGAGAGAGAGAGAGAGAGAGAGAGAGAGAGAGAGAGAGAGAGAGAGAGAGAGAGAG
>CM065690.1:17721934-17731934 GCA_017654935.2 Phymorhynchus buccinoides | reverse complement strand
GAGGAAAAAACTGAGGAAAAAAGAGAGAAACTGTGAGGGGGAAACTGAGGAAACTGAAGGAACTGTGGGGGGAAACTGAGGAAACTGAAGAAACCGAGGAAAAATTGAGGAAAAGAAAAAAACTGTGAGGGGAAAACTGAGGAAACTGAAGAAAACTGGGGGGGGGAGTGGGGGGATGAGGAAACTGAAGAAAAAAAAACTGAAGAAACTGTTGAAAAACTGAAGAAACTGAGGACAAGCTGAGGAAACTGAAGAAACTGAGGGGCAAAGATACAGATTAACACCCCCCCCCCCCCCTCCTCCATTGCTCGGTTTTGAATCACCCAGTGCCTTGCATCACGTCAGTACTTTCACCTGTCTTCATTCAAACTGTTGGTAATAATGATATGCGTTTGACTAGAAGAATGTCCAACTCTTTTATAAATAAACTCATTGATTGCGTTTGTCCGCATTTTACTACTGCTCAACAATGACCTTGCTTTCTGTTTCGACCTTCATGTTGTTAATGCGCTTTCAATATGGCTGCCTAAACAAGTTAAGGGGAGCGACTGCGAGTGTATGTTGGGCTGGTTTCATAAACTCACAGTATTTCTCTCTGTTGGCCATTCGATAGTGGTCATTTAGAGAGCCAGCTGTTCCCTCAACTCAACTCAACTCAACTCAACTTTTATTTTGTCCTCATTATTTTAAAGTAATTTGTAAAGCTACATACCCGAATTCTCATTTTAAATGAAACAAGGGCATCGCCGAGCGGCAGCAACGCATTGTGACAATGCAAATCTGGCCAGAGTTATGTCATGTCCCCACCCCCCCCCCCCACCCCCCAATAAACACACCACTGTCCACCCTTACAGAACGCATAAAATACACAGCCCAAAATTTGAAGCGATTCTGTTCAGTAGTTCACGAGATACAGCTGAACTTTTATACAAACTTCCTTGCACCGAGTGATGTCCTCTCTCCCCCCCCCCACCCCCCCAATAAACACACCACTTTCCACCCTTACAGAACGCATAACATACATAGCCCAAAATGTGAAGCGATTCTGTTCAGTAGTTCACGAGATACAGCTGAACTTTTATAGACACTTCCTTGCACCATGGTACACCACCACACAAAATTTGAAGCGATTTTGTTCACTAGTTCACGAAATAAAGCTGGGGGGAAATTACATAGGCCAAAAAAGGAAATTTATGTTTTCAAGGTCAAACTTCAAGGTCAAGGTCAGCACGGTGTTGATTAACGCAAGGAAGCTTCCTTTTCAAGCTGTCTACCCCTCTGCCAATTTTAATCAAAATCCAAACAGTAGTTTTTAAGATAATCGATACACAGACAGACACACACACACACACACACACACACACACACACACACACACACACACACACACACACACACACACACACACACAAACCGATCGCAATACCTCGGCCTCTTGCCGGGTAACAAACTGTACACTCCCTCAAAACATAGCCTACACATATTCATGCAGATGTACATGCTAAAATGATAAGATACATTAATTTTAAGTGCATGTGTACACATATTCATGCAGATGTGCATGCTACAATGATAAGATACATTAATCTTAAGTGCATGTGTACACATATTCATGCAGATGTGCATGCTACAATGATAAGATACATTAATCTTTAGTGCATGTGTACACATATTCATGCAGATGTGCATGCTACAATGATAAGATACATTAATCTTAAGTGCATGTGTACACATATTCATGCAGATGTGCATGCTACAATGATAAGATACATTAATCTTAAGTGCATGTGTACACATATTCATGCAGATGTGCATGCTACAATGATAAGATACATTAATCTTAAGTGCATGTGTACACATATTCATGCAGATGTGCATGCTACAATGATAAGATACATTAATCTTAAGTGCATGTGTACACATATTCATGCAGATGTGCATGCTACAATGATAAGATACATTAATCTTAAGTGCATGTGTACACATATTCATGCAGATGTGCATGCTACAATGATAAGATACATTAATCTTAAGTGCATGTGTACACATATTCATGCAGATGTGCATGCTACAATGATAAGATACATTAATCTTAAGTGCATGTGTACACATATTCATGCAGATGTGCATGCTACAATGATAAGATACATTAATCTTAAGTGCATGTGTACACATATTCATGCAGATGTGCATGCTACAATGATAAGATACATTAATCTTAAGTGCATGTGTACACATATTCATGCAGATGTGCATGCTACAATGATAAGATACATTAATCTTAAGTGCATGTGTACACATATTCATGCAGATGTGCATGCTACAATGATAAGATACATTAATCTTAAGTGCATGTGTACACATATTCATGCAGATGTGCATGCTACAATGATAAGATACATTAATCTTAAGTGCATGTGTACACATATTCATGCAGATGTGCATGCTACAATGATAAGATACATTAATCTTTAGTGCATGTGTACACATATTCATGCAGATGTGCATGCTACAATGATAAGATACATTAATCTTAAGTGCATGTGTACACATATTCATGCAGATGTGCATGCTACAATGATAAGATACATTAATCTTAAGTGCATGTGTACACATATTCATGCAGATGTGCATGCTACAATGATAAGATACATTAATCTTAAGTGCATGTGTACACATATTCATGCAGATGTGCATGCTACAATGATAAGATACATTAATCTTAAGTGCATGTGTACACATATTCATGCAGATGTGCATGCTACAATGATAAGATACATTAATCTTAAGTGTATGAGTTCGGTTTACCCCATATTTATAGCTCGCAATGTCCCATAATATTATGTACCCTTCGGGTCAAGAGGACGTAAAATCTTAAATTTCGTTCGTGCATGTGTTCGAGCAAGCAAGCTACCAAACATGCATGCATGCATCCATCCATCCATCCATCCATCCACCATTCATCCATCTTAATTCGCAGCACATGAACACAAAACGACCCTTAGAAAATGAATACCCAAAAAAGCACGGGAGGACCGACAGATGGTGAGATCGTCAAAGTTGAATAAGTCTAAAGCTCTTATTAAAGACTAGTTATTATCAATCCCAGACGAGTTTTAATCCCACACTTTGTGGTCAAGTACCAGGGCCGGATCTAGAGGGGGGGAGGGGGGTCCTGGTTTCCGGACCCCCCCCCCCCCCCCTTTGAGATCATCAAAGTTGAATAAGTCTAAAGCTCTTACTAAAGACCAGTTATTATCAATCCCAGACGAATTTTAATCCCACACTTTGGGTCAAGTACCAGGGCCGGATCTAGGGGGGGGGGGGGGGTCCTGGTTTCCGGACCCCCCCCCCCCCCCCCCCCCCCCCCCTTTCATATCATCAAAGTTGAATAAGTCTAAAGCTCTTATTAAATGTTATTAATCCCAGACGAATTTTAATCCCACATTTTGGGTCAAGTCCCAGGGCCGGATCTAGGGGGGGGGGGGGGTCCTGGTTTCCGGAAACCCCCCTCTGCCCCAAGCATGTACCTATAAATACAAGGGTGAAAATTAAGAACATGACTCAGTTTTTGCCTTAATAATCACAAGTGCAAAACATTTCAGGGGACTTCGCCCCCCTGGGCCCTCCAAAAGAGCACTGCTCCTTTACCCGGGAACCTATGTCCACCCCCCGGACTCCCAGCGGACCCCCCCCCCCCCCCACCCTTACGAATCATTTGGTCCGGCCCTGAGTACAGAAAGATAGCTTCGACCCTTTATCACACACCTATAATACCAAACTGTAGAGGAGAGGGTATATAGAGTCCATTCATCTTAGGCTCGATACAGATCTGTGTCCTGGCCACAACAAAGCAACTCGTCTCTTTCGCACCTATTCGAATGTCATTCACAACTACTGGCGTGCGTTGCGTATGCGTTTGTCCCCCCTCTCGCCCACGTTGTTTGGGTCTTTAGGGAGGACGGGGGGGCCAAACTAGCAGGCCTGCTTTTAGCATAGCATAATAGCATAGCATAAATGGCACTATAGGCTATTTTGTTTAGCCTTTTGCCCTCTAAATATGCTTTTGAGTTTTGTTAGGTTTGGTTTCATTCACTGATAACTACTAAGGTATCTGTGTTTTATTCATTTAAATCTCTATATTAACTGAATAGATTTTGTTTTGGAAAAGCTTGTCTATGATATTTGTGCATTAACTGCTTCATCACGAAGGTTATTCCATGCATTTATTACTTTAGTCTAGTTTTGTGCTAGTCTGGTGTTAGTATCGTTTTTGTATAGTTTGAAATTATGGCCACGGGTTCTATCACCCTCATAAAGAGTTAGTAGGCTGTTAGTAGTAGAATAATCGTATACATAGTGACATATCTTATAAACTTCAATCATATCACCTCACCTCTGATCCTTCTATACTCTAGGCTAGGTATCCGCAGATAAATAAGCCTTTTCTCATACAGGTCATATCATTTGTACCAACAATCTTTTTGGTAAACCTCCTCTGAACTCCCTCTAGCATATCTATGTGTTTTCTCAAATGCGGACACCATACGGGATTGCAATACTCTAACATAGGTCTCACCAAAGCCTTAAATAAAGGAATCATTATAACTTTTGACTTGTTAGTAATAGTATCCCTGACTTTGTGTATAATAAGATGTCAACGAGTCAAATGCATCTAGGCGTGAACGGAGTGACGTAGGAGGCTCACATTTCGCATGCGAATAGGTAGTTAGAATATCTAGGCCAGGTTCAAAAATGAAGGTTATTTGTCAAAGTTCAAGGTCACTGGAGCCGGGTTGTTTTTGTAAAACACGGACCAATGGAAGCAACTCTTGCCTTGAAACAGGCCACCACTCTGCAACTTGTCACTCCCCTTTACTTGTCGAAGTCACCTGTAAACCCGGCCGGGACACCGATCTGTATCGAGCCTTACCAGCAACTTAAAGTGGAGGGGCACGGTAGTGCGAAGCGGTCAAAGTGGCACTAACGTTAGCAACAGTATCCACCCTCACTGAAAAGTTGCATAAGACAAACGATGTCAAGAGCGAGAGATAACAAGAGGCAAAGCCTTCAAGGCTCACTCGAACAGGAACATGTGGGACAACAACAAACAAAGATTGAGGGGGGTGTCTAAAGTACAAGATGGCCAATACAATTTCAAAGTGCAGATGAAACTATCGTTAATGGATACAACTAAAAAAAAAAGAAAAAAAAGTGCCCGTGCCGAGAATCGGACCCGGAACCATTGGCATGACAGACAGACACTCTACCAATGAGCTATCGAGGCTTTCAGTGTTGATGAGTTTCTTAACTCATTGTTGCCTGTTGAATATTCTCTAACCCACTAATCTCAAATGTTATCTGTTTGTCACCTGCTTACAGTGTTGTTTCAAGTATTTAATTATTCCAATCATTATTGTTAATGTTTGAAAGCTTGCATAGACGTCTATATGTGTGCAAAGTTTGAACAATGTATGCCTTCTATTTCCCGAGAAAATGCCAACGTTAAAGTTTGGAGATTTAGACCACGGACGCACACACACACACACACACACACACACACACACACACACACACACACACACACACGCACGCACGCACGCACACGCGCGCGCGCACACACACACACACACACGCGCACGCACACGCGCACGCACGCACACGCACACGCACACGCACACGCACACAACAGTTTTGTTTAGCTTATTCCTTTATCGTCATTAAAGATCATTTTGACTTGACTTGACTTGACACACACACACACACACAGACACAGACACACACACAGACACACACACACACACACACACACACACACACACACACACACACACACACACGAACAACTATCATACTATAGACTCACTTTTAACACGAGTGGGCCAAAAATGGTTCTTGACCCTAAACCTGACGCCATACCAAGGCTGTTAGGTTCGAAGTCTGCCGACACAGAAAGGGCTACTACCCTATTCCTGTTGACTATTCATCAAGCCCTATGTTTACTCGCGGTGGAAATAATAAAAGTCAAGAGGGTGGGTAGGGGAAAGGGAACCTATGTGCACTAAAGGTATGGATACATCACTTTTCTCCCAATCACCTTTTGCCCAAGTCTTTGTTCTCGTTGCGTATCAGTGAGTACCTCCGAGTCGAAGCTCAGCAAACGGAATGTGCCACGGTTCGCCCAAATTGCTCTAGCACTGCTCGCCCAAAATGGTTTCCTAAGCGCGAACAGTGAGAACAGTAATCAAACCCTAACCCTAACCCTAACCCTCTTTCTTTTTTAAATATCTGTTGGATTCAACCATTAAATTATTGATTCAATTCCCTGATTTCCTTGCATGATTTTGGGGCGGAACGTGATGGATGTAAACCGGTGTCATTTCCAATTGGGCGAAAGGTGATTGGGCAAAACGTGATTGGGCGAAAGGTGATTTGGCGAAAGGTGATTGGGCAAAAACGTGATGCACCGAAAGGTATATGTACACGTTAACGTTATTCACAAAATATCTCTATTTCCACCTATGGCATCACAGTTTTAGGCCACTAATAAAGGTCTGTGTACACGTTAACAATTCACAAAATATCTCGATCCCCCCCCCCCGTGGCAACACAGTTTTAGGCTACTAATAAAGGTCTGTGTACACGTTAACTATATTCACAAAAAATCTCGACCCCCCCACCCCCCCCCCCCCCCCCCCCCCCCCCCCACCCCCCCCCCCGTGGCAACACAGTTTTAGGCTACTAATAAAGGTCTGTGTACACGTTAACTATATTCACAAAAAATCTCTATTTCCTCCCATGGCAACACAGTTTTAGGCCACTAATAAATGTCTGTGTACACGTTAACTGTATTCACAAAAATCTCATTCCCCCCCATGGCAACACGTTGAAAACAATGTTGACATTTTGTTGTTCGGTGGGAGGGATAAAAATGCCATTGAAAACAGACAAATCCTCCATGTAGTTGGAAAATTCATTAGTGTTTCCAAGCGTTTTGCTCAAGATTAATATGTGTTTATCCTTCTTTTTGTCCCTGGTGATATAGAAAACATGCTCTTGCTTAAATAGATATCTTGTTACAGTGATACATTGAGTTGCCCCACTTAAACTTAACTAATTTATTCCCTTTTTTCCCATTTGTTATGAATTATTAGTTCTTATAATACTTTTTCATGACCTTGATATTCATGTTTGTTTATATTGTTCACCTTTTCCCGAAAGTCAGTTGTATCGATCATTATTTAGCGTTATCTTACGAAGTGTGACTGACTTCCATTAATTGTAAAGTGTGATGCAGCCTGTTGCTAGTACGATGTCTATGTGTGGAGTACTGTTATAAGCCTCGGCTTGTTGTACTCTTGTCTACATATATATTGTGTTGTTGCAAAAGTGTGTCAATAAAACATTTGTTTAAACCAACACAGTTTTAGGCCACGTTAACCATATTCACAAAATATCTCTATTCCCCTATGGCAACACAGGTTTAGGCCACTTATAAAGGTCTGTGTACACGTTAACTATGTTCACAAAAATCTCTATTTCCCCCATGGCAACACAGTTTTAGGCCACTAATAAAGGTCTATGTACACGTTAACCATATTCACAAAATATCTCTATTCCCCTATGGCAACACAGGTTTAGGCCACTTATAAAGGTCTGTGTACACGTTAACTATATTCACAAAATATCTCTATTTCTCCCATGGCAACACAATGTTAGGCCACTACTTACAACTCACGGTGTTGCCATGGGGAAATAAGTAACATTGTGTGAATACAGTACGTTGACATATACATAAACCCTTTCACCACCAATGTCGCATTTATGCACCACAATGGTTTAACACCCACGTCACTAAAAAGTATCAAATCAGGGTCTGTTATCCGAAGACCATATGTTCATAATCTTGGGAGGTCAGGATAGGCCTAATGCTATATATGTCACAGAAGATTTAGCATCAATATAGCAGATATTGGTGTTTTTTTTTATAATCTACCCAGGTAAGCTGAATGGTATTTTATGGCTGCAAAATGGCTGGCGGCGAAAGGGTTTTAACTTTTAAGCAAACTAACAATTATTTACAACAGATACGCCTCTTATCCTTCTTCTTGTAGACAGTTGCAGCATTTCTGATGTTGTGCTTTCGAGACTTGCAAAAAGTGTGAATATTTTTTTTTTTAGGTAGGCTTACTTCTTCCGCGTTCTCAGGCCATACGGGCATAATGGGTGAACTACGCACGTGCCCCATGTTGTTCATGTCTTCACCGCCCTCCTCTCTGCAGTCAGCCAACACATTCTGAGCTCGGAGAAGCTCAAAGATTATTAAATAATCTTTTAGAAAAAAAGGCAAGAGAATAGGCCAAAAACAAACAGTGAATGACAGAAAGAGAAAGGAAAAGTCAGAGTCAACGAGAGTGGTGGATTAGAGGACGTTGCTAGCAAAGAACCTCCAGAAGGTACTGGGGGGGGGGACTATTTGTACGTAAAGACACCCCTCCCACACACACACCCCGGTATCCCCCACAACGATATATTTCACTATATTCACATAATACAGTGGTACCTCCCTTATAAGACGACCTCCCACATAAGACCTACTTCTCTGAGACATTGCCCTTCTTTGCAAGTATTAAAATTACCTCCCTTATAAGACCCCTCCCTTATAAGACCCCTCCCTTATAAGACCCCTCCCTTATAAGACCCCTCCCTGATAAGACCCCTCCCTGATAAGACCCCTCCCTTATAAGACCCCTCCCTTATAAGACCCCTCCCTTATAAGACCCCTTCCCTTATAAGACCCCTCCCTTATAAGACCCCTCCCTGATAAGACCCTCCCTGATAAGACCCCTCCCTTATAAGACCCCTCCCTTATAAGACCCCTCCCTCCTTCCCTTATAAGACCCCTCCCTTATAAGACCCCTCCCTCCCGTCCCTTATAAGACCTCATTTGGGACGATTTTTTTAAGGCTTTATAAGAGAGGTTCCACTGTATTATTACAACCCCTCAAAAACAAAACCGACTCACCTGGATTTGAGCTCCCCTTCAGACTTCTGCTGCGCGAGACCAAGATTCGAACCTTTGTCCAGCGTCGTCGCTTTCTCTTCCTCTTCTCCGGTTGCTGGTCGCTCCACGGGGCCACCGCCACTCCCTCCCCCCTGTTGTACCTTGCTCAGGATGGTTGTCCCCGGGTGGTTGACCCCCGGTGTGTCCCCTTTAGGGTTGTTGTTGCTGTTGTGGTGGTTGTGTCCCCCGCCGCTGTCTTGTTGGTGTTGGCTATGTTGTTGTTGTTGTTGTTGTTGTTGTTGGTTATACTGTTGCTGTTGTTGATGTTGTGGTTGTTGTTGATGATTATACGGTTGCTGTTGTTGTTGTTGCTGCTGTTGTTGATTATACTGTTGCTGTTGTTGTTGTTGTTGTTGTTGTTGATTATTGCTGTTGTTGTTTGTTGATTATACTGTTGCTGTTGTTGTTGATTGCACTGTTGTTGTTGATGTTGTGGTTGTTGTTGATTATACTGTTGTTGTTGATGTTGTTGTTGCTGGTTATGTTGTTGGTGTGTCTTCAGCTGCTGTTTGAAGCGGGAGAGGTTGAAGAAGAGGCCCAGGATGGACTTGAGGTTGCCGTCCTTGATGTCTGCAAGGCCGCGTTGAACATCAGTCAATCAATCAACCAACAAACCATTTCATCAATCAGTCAGTCAGTCAGTGAATCAGTCAATGAATGAATTAATGAATGGATGCACGAATGAATAAATCAATCAATCAATAAGTAAATAAATAAATCAACCATATCAATCGATCAATCAATCAGCCTGCCAGTATAATTAATCAATCAATCAATCAGTCGATCGATCACAGCTGATGAGCTATTATAGAATTCAAGACAACGTAATTGAACAGGACGTGGTGTTGGTCCGCGGCACCAGAGAATGTGGACATGACGATTGGGAGACATGCTCACAAGACATGGACCTACTTTTGGCAATATCATCACACACAC
>CM065690.1:17639434-17644434 GCA_017654935.2 Phymorhynchus buccinoides | reverse complement strand
TTAGGTGAAAAATGGCTGGCGTTAAAAGGGTTAAATAATTAAATGGCACCTGCAATGGAAGAGCTGAAGTGGGCACTCTCATCGAAAGAAAATGAATTGCGTTTACAAAAACGGTATTAAAAGGCATCTGAAACCGGAAAGCCCCCTAATGTTTCACAGAATTATTGGAGGGAAAAATTGCGGGGTTAGAAATAGTTTTAATGGCATCTGCGCTTGAAAAGCGAAAGTTGATATGTCGGAGAACAATTTTTGCAGTTTTGCGCAAGAGCTAGGCCAGGCAGCATTGATGTAATTTAGTCAATAACATTGGTATTTTAAAGATCCACCCGATCACGAAGGCAATCGGCCCAGAACTACCGGAGATACGGGCGCCGAGAGGCCGGCGGATAGGCGTTTCGCGCATTTGCCGAACCGCGCAAATGACACGGCCGCCTCGGTTGCCGTTGCCATCGCCCCGTTAGGGCTCACAGCAAATTTGAAGCGATTCGGTCGAAAAACGGCGGAGTTATAAGGCCCGTTTTGTGTTTCAGACAGACATACACACACACACACACACACACACACACACACACACACACACACACACACACACACACACACACACACACACACGGACACTTGGCTTTTTACTATATGATGATGATGATGATGATGATATGTTCCCTGGAGACCGAGTGCACGTGTGAAATGGCTGACAGAACAGAATATGGTGAGGGTGGATGAGGAGTGAGGGTGGGGGGAGGTGGAGTGGGTCTGTCCATTTGTCTGTCTGTCTGTTCGTGTGTAAGTGCGCACGTTTGAGAAATTGAGAGAGAGAGAGAGAGAGAGAGAGAGAGAGACGAGAGAGAGAGGAGAGAGAGAGAGAGAGAGAGACCCAGAAACAGAGAGAGGACGAGAGACAGACAGAGGGAATAATAGACAGGTAGACAGACCCGAAACAGAGAGACAGAAGAGATAAGAGACGACAGACTGGGAAGAGAGACAGAGGGAATATGAGAGAAAGAGAGAGAGAGAGAGAGAGAGAGAGAGAGAGAGAGAGAGAGAGAGAATGAGAGAGAGAGAGAGAGAGAGAGAGAGAGACAGACAGACAGACAGATAGATAGACAGACAGACAGACAGACAGACAGACAGAGGGCTCTTCTGCTCTTGCCTGACCTTGGACAAAGGGAAACAATTTACGTTTTTTTACCCCCCACAAACGAACGAGTGTTATGTCCCTTCACGATGTTCGATCAGGTTTCATTGCTTTGTCACGCGCACTACTACCCACACCCTATCCTTGCGCTTATTTCCCGTCTCCCTAGCCACCACCCCCCCCCCCCCCCCCCCACCCCACCCCACACCCCCACCCCCCCCATCCATCAATCACCCTCTCTCTCTCTCTCTCTCTCTCTCTCTCTCTCTCTCTCTCTCTCTCTCTCTCTCTCTCTCTCTCTCTCTCTCTCTCTCTCTCTCTCTCTCTCTCTCTCTCTCTCTCTCTCTCTCTCTCTCTCTCCCCCGAATGAGAATCTGTTTAAATCATCCTCCGGTCTGGAACAGACACATTTATGGGACATTAGTAGATATAAAGATGGTGGGAACGATCCTGGAGGCAATGCCCGGAGGCAGTGCAACACCAGTAAAGTTCCGAATTTTTAACAATACAGATAAGTATGATTGGTGAGAATAGGCCTACCCCCAATCGATTTGTCTTTTTAAAAATGATCATCACAACATCTCAAAAACGATCACAGAAAAGTAAAAAAAAGTGTGGTGTGTGTGTGTGTGTGTGTGTGTGTGTGCGTGTGTGGTGTGTGCGTGTGCGTGTGTGCGTGCGTGCGCGTGCGTGCGCGCGCGTGTGCGTGCGTGTGTATGTGTGTGTGTGCGTGCGTGCGTGCGTGTGTAGGTGTGTGTGCGTGTGCGTGTGTGTGTGTGTGTGTGTGTGTGTGTGTGTGTGTGTGTGCGTGTGCGTGTGTGCGTGTGTGTGTGTGTGTACGTATGTAAGCGCGTGTGTGTATGCGTGCGCGCGCGCGCGCGCGTGTGTGTGTGTGTGTGTGTGTGTGTGTGTGTGTGTGTGTGTGTGCACGCGCGTGCGTGCGCGCGCGCTAGCGTACCCACCAAAACACTGTCCATCTCCTAAAAACGTAGACATTATTTTCACGTTGAGAAAAAACCCCTGAACTCCGACCTAATCTTTGTGTAAGGCTACTACATTCACATACCTATGCTTGTTTACACGCTCCCCTCTCTTGTCTTGCTTTCACACACACACACACACACACACACACACACACACACACACACACACACACACACAACACACACACACACACACACACACACACACGCGCGCGCACACACACACGCATGTACACACACGCGCACACACACACACGCACACACACACACACACACACACACACACACACACACACGCACACGCACGCACACACACACGCACACGCACGCACACGCACGCACACACGCACACGCACACACACACACACACACACACACACACACACACACACAAACAACGTATAATTTACCTGCGGAGCGCATTTCTGCACCTCCCCCTCCGCCCCCCACACAGTCATGGCTGAAAGAAGGGTCTTGAAGCACAGAAAACCACCAGAAAAACCTCAGTAGTCCACACACACACTCTGAGAGACCGATCAGTGAAAACTATATACATATAGAGTCTAGTCATTCAGCCTTGGAATCAATAGACGATTTTCAGGAGGAAAAAAACACACTAGGGGAGAGCGCTTCGTGAAAATTAGAGTTGTTTACCTCCATTACTCGGTCAAATCCCATAGCAACAATGCAACAATGGCGTCGAGGCTTGACACCGCAGGATGCCAGTCAGCGACTTGCAAACATTTTTTTGGAAAAATTATAAGGGGTGGCTAGTTGCTACAAAGTGATAAAACTTGCAAACTGGTGACTTAAAAATATAAATTACATCAATTTCAGAATGACGCACTGCGTTCTACATGCTGTGTGTCTCCTCAAACACACGAAGCGAGGGCTGGGGATTTACCTGAAGGTAGAGTATCACTTCCCCTCTTTGACCGATTGAATTAGGCGAGATCACTCCCACACACCATGAAATTACTCCCCTGAATTATTTCCGAACAATTCCTATTGCGTCAAAACTGGCCAATACCTCCCAAATCATACTTTGTTTTGTTCTTATCAAACCTTCACCAAAGTTGCTCAAAGTTATTTTTCCCCCCATCGAATGGAGAACAAAAAACTCAACAACTTTAAAGCTGTTGTTGTAGTTGTCTTAAATTAAGGTCTTAAATGTGTTGGTCATACTAGCAATAAATGTGGCGATACCATAGCCGATGAAGTTTAACTGAGGCGTGGTTACCGCTACACCTATCTATATTGTTAAAAACTCGGGACTTTACTGGTGTTGCACTGCCTCCGGGCATTGCAGCCAGTATTGTTCCCACCATCTTTGTATTTACAAATGTCCCATATGTGTCTATGACCGAGAGGACGTAAAACATCATTTTCATCATCATCTTAAATTAAGGGGATACGCGCCTTTTACTTCCCACGATGACAAATGATCAAAACTTTTGTCATAGCATCTACACATACTTCTAAGGTCAAAACTGAAAAGAAAACACAGGGTCACCGTGCTACTTTTCTTGTAATTCGTGGTCGAAATGTGGGGTGGGGGGGGGGGGGGGGGGGGGGGGGGGGACAATTTTCGGGTAAAATCAGGTCTACTGAAAACTGGACACCTTTCATACACTTAAGTTATTAAAAACTTTCAATTAATCTTGCCTGATACTGCAACCTATTTAGTATCAGAATCTATGTCAAATGGTAAGGAAATATAATTTAGTCAATAGGAAATTTAGGAAAATTGTTGTCGCATTGACACATAATTATTTCCCCAAATGTTATTGTTCAAATGCCTGTAGAAAGAAACTCAACGATGACATCATTCTAGTGTTTTGATAATAGATGAAATAATGTATATTCTCCATACTAAACACACACAAAAACAGTATGGAGAAAATTAGCGCCACCTGTATCCCGCGTATCCCGCGTATCCCTTTAAATGTGTTCAAACCTTCGGCTCGGGGAACTATTGTTTTTGGTCTGGTCCGTCCGGCGTCCGGCGTGCCTCCGTCCGTCCGTCCGTCCGGCTATTCGTCCGTTTTTCTCAAAAACTATTCAGTCTATCATCATCAAATTTGGTATACGAGTTTGCCAAGATGCAAGCTATCCATTTATGTATTTAGTTTTACATTAAGGTCAAGGTCGCGCCAGTTACGGGGTTCAACCCCCGAAACACATAATCGCTAATATCTCGCGACGTTTTGCATGTATTTCAATGCAGTTTTTTTTCACATATTATAAAGGACTATGGAAAAAAAATTGACACAATATTCAAATTTTGCTGTCACACTTTCTGATTATTTTGTTCATCATATTATAAGGCGCAGGGGTCTTAGTCTGGGGGGGGGGAAACGTATCGCTTTATTATATTCCGTAAAATACGGTATTAATCCACAATCTTTGCCTTGATGACAGGAAATTCCATAATAAACTGACACGGGTTTTCTTATCACATTTTACAAAGACATTTCTTGTCGAACATATCTCCTTTTTTAAAACGGCCTACACTGTCAGCTTCGGATATGCACAACAGACTCGTTGAGAAACATCATGGTCATTAAGTGACAGGGAGATAGAATGACAACAAGGAGATCAGGAGGGAGGATGGGGTGGGTGGATGGATGGGGGGGGGGGAAGAGTGAGATCATTATTGGGAACTGCTGGAATGGCAGAGAGAGAGAGAGAGAGAGAGAGATGGAGAGAGAGAGAGAGAGAGAGAGAGAGAGAGAGAGAGAGAGAGAGAGAGAGAGAGAGAGAGAGAGAGAGAGAGAGAGAGAGAGAGAGAGAGAGAGAGAGAGAGAGAGAGAGACGAGAGAGAGAGAGAGAGAGAGAGAGAATGAACATTAATGCATACAGGGTAATGCGAGAGATAAGTA
>CM065690.1:17621934-17636934 GCA_017654935.2 Phymorhynchus buccinoides | reverse complement strand
TCATACATTACAATCCATCGATAATTCCGCGTTATTTGTTGTTCGTTTTTGTGTTTTTTTGGTTTAGTTTATCTGCAGTATCGGTTGCCACTCACTTCGGCCCATTTTCACTTCGGTCCAGGGCTATAGTCATTTCGGCCCATTTTCACTTCGGTCCAGGGCTATAGTCATTTCGGCCCATTTTCACTTCGGTCCAGGGCTATAGTCATTTCGGCCCATTTTCACTTCGGTCCAGGGCTATAGTCATTTCGGCCCATTTTCACTTCGGTCCAGGGCTATAGTCATTTCGGCCCATTTTCACTTCGGCCCAGGGCTATTGTCACTTCGGCCCATTTTCACTTCGGCCCAGGGCTATTGTCATTTCGGCCCAGGACAATAGTCATTTCGGCCCAGGGCTATAGTCATTTCGGCCCAGGGCTATAGTCATTTCGGCCCAGGACAATAGTCATTTCGGCCCAGGGCTATAGTCATTTCGGCTCAGGGCTATAGTCATTTCGGCCCAGGACAATAGTCATTTCGGCCCAGGGCTATAGTCATTTCGGCCCAAGGCAATAGTCATTTCGGCCCAGGGCTATAGTCATTTCGGCCCAGGGCTATAGTCATTTCGGCTCAGGGCTATAGTCATTTCGGCCCAGAGCTATAGTCGTTTCGGCCCAGGGCTATTGTCATTTCGGCCCAGGGCTATAGTCATTTCGGCCCAGAGCTATAGTCGTTTCGGCCCAGAGCTATTGTCATTTCGGCCCAGGGCTATAGTCATTTCGGCCCAGGGCTATAGTCATTTCGGCCCAGGGCTATAGTCGTTTCGGCCCAGGGCTATAGTCATTTCGGCCCAGGGCTATAGTCGTTTCGGCCCAGGGCTATAGTCATTTCGGCCCAGGGCTATAGTCATTTCGGCCCAAGGCTATAGTCATTCACGATTCGATCACGTGGTCTCGACTCGCCAGTCGTAGTCACATTTTGTTCTTAGAGACCGCGTGATCGAGTCGTGCGATTTTAGTGGACGTGTGGCTGGCCCTTTAGAAATCGCTGCTAAGGATCAGCCGGACAGACGTTCCAACATGCTCCCGCCTGCTTTCAAACGAAAGGGAAAAGTCCTCCACGCGCGCTCACAAAGAAACGGGTCATAGTCAATAATGGACAAGGTACGACAAATACGTCTTAAAGACCCACCAGATCACGTGTCAAAATCACGGGTTTCACGTGTTTTCCCTCTTACAGCTGGTAAAAAAAACTTGTTTTAATTAACCCTTTCAACGCCAGCCATTTTTCGGCTAAAACTTTCCATTATACTTACCTGGGTATAGAACAGATTCTGTCTGCAATATTGGGAATTCCTCCGTGACGTGCATAAAATAGGGCCTGTCCTTACCTCCCAAAATGAAGAACAGAAGGTCACTGGATACCAGACCCTCATTTGATGCCTTTCAGTGACATGGGTGTTCAATCATTGTGGTGCCGAGAGGCGACAGTGGCGATGAAAGGGTTTAACCAGGTGTGACTCCCATACAAATGCCCCCAAATTCAAAACGAAACATGATTTTAAAGAGCAGCCTCAATTTGAAGTTGGGGGGATTTGTATGTGGGTCACAGCTACCCAGAAAAAAAACCCCAAAGGGACTTAATCGTGGTGGGTCAGTGGGTCTTTAAACAGTTGATACGGGTGGTAACATGTACATCAGCATAAACAGTCAATCTACATGTTATTACCCGTGCTAACTGCGTAATACGCTCTCCACTCATGATTACCGTACGAGCTGGCTTAATTAATTAATTAACTAATTAGCATACCCTATCTTTTTGGTGCTTTACACGGTCTCGAATCTTCAAATCTCGTTTAAATATTTTTACATCGGTTACAATGTATCAGTTATCGTGAATATCTGATTGAGTGTCAGGCCTTTAAAGACCCACCACGTCACGTGTCAAAATCACGTTTTTCTTTTGGTTTCCCTCTTATAGCTAGTAAGAAATCTTAAGAAATCTTCCTAGCATAAGAGGGAATGTGACACGTGACGTGGGGGGTATTTAACCACTGGAACCTATAGCCTATAGATTGAGTTAGTACGTAAGTCGGACTTCTTCTTCTTCTTCTTCTGCGTTCCCAGGCCATATGGTCATAATGGGTAAGGTACGTATGAGTCCGGTTTTCAGTTTTCACTGGTCTCCCCGCTGCGTACAGCCAACATATTCCGATTTCGGAGGAGCTCAAAAGTGAACAATTGTTTGGAAGATTTTTTTTTAGAAAAAAGGCAGGAGAATGGGCCAACAAGTCAGAAAGATAGGAGATGATAGAAAGCCATGGGAAAAGGCAGAGTCAAAGAGAGTGGCAGATTAGAGGAAGTTACAAGCACAGAACTTCCAGAAGGTGGGGGAACTATTTTTACAAAAGACCCCCCGGTATCCCCCACGGGGAAATAAGTCGAACAATAATATCTGATTGTGTACATCGGGCCTTAACATGTGTAAGCCTCGCCTATACTAACGCTGTCCTGGGAACCGTAGTTTCGCCAAGCGTAATAACCACTGGAACCTATAGCCTAGAGATTGAGTTAGTACATATTATTTACGATGGCTTGGAGTCAAAACGGACTATCCTTAGATAGTCCATTGACGTATTATTGGATTTATTACAAAAGCTAATAACTTGTATCAAACAATGACTGCAGGAATATGAAAAGGGGGGTTTGCTTTTTATATTTCAGCAGTCTTTCTTTTAAACAAGTTATTAGTTTTGGTAATAAGTTCAACAATATGTCAACGGACTATCTAAAGATAGTCCGTTTTGACTCCAAGCCATCGACATTTATTATATTATTTACGTCGGACAATATCCGATTGTGAGCATCGGGCCTTAACTTACGTTGTCCTAAAGTCTGGGTCTGGCATCGTTTGCTCGTTATCGAGAGAGCACCGAGTCTGAAATGGTAGAACCAATGCCAGAACCCGTTGACAGAATTATCTGTCCAGGCATAAAGATGAACTACTGTTCAGTTGAGCCAAGTACCACGTGAGACCTGTCCTTCATGATAATGGCTGTCGTGAGCGGGCAAACTTCAAGTAGAGAGAGAGAGAGAGAGAGAGAGAGAGAGAGAGAGAGAGAGAGAGAGAGAGAGAGAGACAGAGAGAGAGAGAGAGAGAGAGAGAGAGACAGACAGACAGACAGACAGACAGACAGACAGAAACAGAAAGAGAGAGAGAGAGACAGACAGAGAACAGAGAAGAGAGAGAGAGAGAGAGAGAGAGAGAGAGAGAGAGAGAGAGAGAGAGAGAGAGAAATACAGGCTGACAGACAGACAGAGACAGAGAGAAAGAGGGAGAGAGAGCTTTGAGTTTGTTGACCTGCATAATTATCCAAATGAATGAGCACACACCGCTGTTGTGGTTGTGTGTCGAATTGTCTAATCAAGAATATGCGCCTGCAGCCCGCACAAATCTGAAGAGTTATTTTTTACGGCTGTAACGACCGTAACGCACTGTGTAACGACCGTTACTAAGATAGAATGTGTTTTTGTAAGCCTTCGAAACGTTTGAATAGAGAGTATTCGCTCTTGTAACGAACGTTACGCTCTTTGTAAGGACTGTTACTAAGATAGAACATGTCTCTCGATCTGTGAGACTTTGAAACGTTTCAATACAGAGTATTCGCTCTTGCAACGACCGTTACGCTATATGTAACGACGGTTACGCTCTGTGTAAAGACTGTTACTAAGATGAAGTATGTCTCTAGGGGCAGTGGGTGGATGCCTCGTGTCTCCATACGGGGAGCTGGACGATCCCACCCCCTCCATGAGTATCTCCCCGTGGGGATACTGGGGGGGGGGGTGTCTTTCGTACAAATAGTTCCCCCACCTTCTGGAAGTTATGTGCTTATAATATCCGCTATTCTGTCACTCTCTTTGACTCTGCCGTTTTCCTTTGCTTACTACTGTCATCTACTATCTTTCTGACTTATTGGCCCATTCTCCTGCATTTTTTCCAAAAGATCTTCTAAATAACTTTCTTCCTTTGAGCTCCTCCGAAATCGGAATGTGTCGGCTGTACGCAGCGGGGAGACCAGTGAAAACTAAAAACGGACACATATGTATTTTACCCATAATGGCCTTTTGTCCTGGGAACGCAGAAGAAGAAGAAGACTATGTCTCTGTAAGGCTTCGAAGCGCATCAATACAGAGTATTCGCTCTTGTAACGAACATGACGCTATATGTAACGACCGCTACGCTCTGTGTCAGAACTGTTAGAACATTCTCTGTAAGGCTTCGAAAAGTTTCAGTACAGAGAAATCGCTCTTGTAACAACCGCTATGCTATATGTGGCGACCGTTACGCTATATGCAACGACCGTTACGCTTATGTAGCGACCGTTACGCTATAAGTAACGACCGGTATGCTATATGTAGCGACTGTTACGTCATATGTAACGACCGTTACCGCCATATGTAACGACCATTACCGCTATATGTAACGACCGTTACGCCAATGTAACGACCGTTGCGCTCTGTGTAACGACTGTTACTAAGATAGAATACTTATCTGTAAGGCTTCGAAACGTTTCAATACAGAGTGTTCGCTCTAGTAACGACCGTTACGCACTGTCCAAAGACTGTTACTAAGATATAATATTCTTTGTCATTCTTCCAAACGCTTGATGACAGAGCATCCGCTCTTGTAACGACCGTTACGCACTGTGTAACGACCGTTGCTAAGATGCAATGTGTTTTTGTAAGCCTTCGAAACGTTTGAATAGAGAGCATTCGCTCTTGTAACGACAGTTACGCTCTGCGTAACGACCGTTACACTCTGTGTAAGGACTGTAATTACTAAGATAGAACATGTCTCTCGATCTGTGAGACTTTGAAGCGTTTCAATACAGAATATTCGCTCTTGTAACGACCGTTACGCTTTATGTAACGACCGTTGCGCTCTGTGTACGGACTGTTGCTAAGATTGAATATGTCTGTAAGGCTTCGAAACGTTTCAATACAGAGTATTCGCTCAAGTAACGACCGCTACGCTCTATGTAACGACCGTTGTGTTATGTACAAAGACTGTTGCTGAGATACAATATTATCACTGGAAGGCTTCAAAACGTTTCAATGTATTCACTCTCTTAACGAACGTTACGCTCTGTGTAAGGACTGTTAACTAAGATAGAATATGCTTCTGTGAGGCATTAAAACGTTTCAATGCAGAGTATTCGCTCTTGCAACGACCGTTATGCTATATATAACGACCGTTACGCTCTGTGTAAGGACTGTAACTAAGAGGGAATATGTCTCTGTAAGGCTTCGAAACGTTTCAATACAGAGTATTATCTCTTGTAACGACCGTTACGCTCTGTGTAAGGACTGCTAACTAAGATAGAATACGCCTCTATAAGGCTTCGAAACGTTTCAGTGCATAGTATTCGCTCTTGTAACAATCGTTACGCTATATGTACTGACTGTTACGCTCTGTGTAGAGAATAATAATTGTGCGGTTGTAACGACCTTTACGCACTATGTAACGACCGTTACTAATATAACTAATGTCTCCGTAAGGCCTCGAAACGTTTGAATACAGAGCATTTACTCTTGTAACGACCGCTACGCTCTATGTAACGACCGTTACGCTCTGTGTAAGGACTGTTACTAAGATAGATTATGTCTCTGTAAGGCTTCGAAACGTTTCAATACAGAGTATTTACTCTTTCAACGACCGTTACGCTCTATGTAAGGACTGCTACTAAGATAGAATTTGTCTCTGGAAGGCTTCGAAACGTTTCAATGCAGAGTACTTATTTGCTCTTGTAGCGACCCATATGCTCTGTGTAAGGACTGTTATTAAGATAGAATATGTCTCTGGAAGGCTTTGAAACGTTGCAATAGAGTAGTGGCTCTTGTAACGACCGTTACGCTCTAAATAAAAAGCCTAAATGTCACGAAGAGTTACTACTTTGCAGCCTACCAACCTTGCAAAGAATGAAGCCGACTGAAGCCGATTATAAACAATCTTTGAATCTTTGTGCGCGTGCGTTTGTGCACGTTGTAACATACAACAAACAAACAACTACACGACAATTAGTGTAAAGTGACGTTCTTTTATTCACAAGAAACAAAAAACAAAACTACTGTTCCAGTGACGTTGCAGTCTGTTTCAGTGTTGTTGGGGTTTTTTTTCACGTTGTAACAACCAACGTGACTCACGATTACATCATTAAATTACGATGGCTTTGAGTCAAAACGGACTATCTTTAGATAGTTCATTGACGTATTATTGGATTTATTACAAAAACTAATAACTTGTATTAAACAATGACTGCAGAAATATAAAAAGGGGGGCTGCTTTTTATATTTCAGCAGTCTTTGTTTTATACAAGCTATTAGTTTTCGTAATAAGTTCAATTATATGTGAATGGACCATCTAAATAAAGATAGTCCGTTTTGACTCCAAGCCATCGATTCATTTTCGACTACGTCATTGGTTCTCCTTATCTTTCCCTCCCCACGCCCCTCTCTCCGTTTGCTCCCCCCCCCCCTCTCCTCCTCCCTGCGCTTATTTCTCCACTCTACGCCATCATTCAGACTTCCACCCTCCCCCCCCCCACCCCCTCATCACCCCCCCACCCCCCCCCCACCCCCCATTCTCTTGAGTCATGTGTCGTCTGGCATTGTCGCCACCCCCGGCTCCTGAGACTCTTCGAATGTCTGAGAGTGGGAAAGAATGGGCAGGGGGCGGGGGGGGGGGGGGGGGGAGGTAGGATGTGCATAAACACTCTTGCGCGCGCTCACGCGTACCGCGCGCGCCGCACACATACGCATGAATTCAATGAGGCAAGCAGGTTAGGCACGCGCATGTACGCGCACACACACATACCATCACAGACTGAGAAAGAAAGAGAAAGGGGGGGAGGGAGAGAGAGAGAGGGGGGGGAGAGAGAGAGAGAGAGAGAGAGAGAGAGAGAGAGACAGACACAGACAGACAGACAGACAGAGAATGATAAACAGGGAGAGAGACAAGACAGACATACAGAGAAGGAAAAACAGAGACAGAGAGACGGATACAGAGAGAGAGAGAGAGAGAGAGAGAGAGAGAGAGAGAGAGAGAGAGAGAGAGAGAGAGAGAGAGAGAGAGAGGGAGAGAGAGACAAGAGAGAGACATACAGAGAGAGAGAGAGACAGAGAGAGAGAGAGAGAGAGAGAGAGAGAGAGAGAGAGAGAGAGAGAGAGAGAAAGAGATAAAGAGACAGAGAAGAGAAGAGAGAAAGAAACTGAGACACAGGGAGACGGACAGGGAGACAGAGAGGATTGGAGAGAGAGAAAAAAAGTCTGAGAGAGAGAGAGTGAACGAGAGAGAGAGAGAGAGAGAGAGAGAGAGAGAGAGAGAGAGAGAGAGAAGAGAGAGAGAGAGAGAGAGAGAGAGAGAGAGAGAGAGAGAGAGAGAGACAGAGACAGAGACAGAGACAGAGAGACAGAGAGACAGAGAGACAGAAAGACATAGAGAGACAGAGGCAAAGACAAAGACAAACAGACAGACAGACAGACAAACAGACAGACAGACAATTGGTCAATCAGTACAATTCGCAAGGCCAGACACAGATCACACGTCATCCTGTGTCATTCATTACACGCTAGCAATATGTTTTATTTTCCACTGTAATTATGACTGCTCCCAAAAGCAGATGCTAAAGGCCCTAATACACTGTAGTAGGCATACTCGTTTTTGTTTTGTTCTTATTTAAAGGGTTCACCCTGACGGATGAGTTTTTTTGCAAGAACAACGTCGAGATCATCAGAAAGACAGCCTTTTCAAGGATCGGAACACTCACTTTGCTCTGGTTTCCTAGAAATCAAACCGTCAAAACGGCGATTCCTCCATGGCGGAGTCGCCGGAAGAGATAAGCCATTTTAGACGGGGTGGGTGGAGGCCACTTAAGAGAAGTTGAAGTTTTTTCTTCTTTGTAGTGCAGTAAAATAAACTGGAGCTGTTTCGTTTTGTTGTGAGCGAAACTCGTTTATCCAAACTATAAATAAAAAAACGTTTGTATTGTGGAAATTTCGTGATTTAGTCTAAGCGACTCAGGCGGCCATTAGAAAAGAGAAGGTACATTTCACTGAAATAGTCCGACTCCCAGCACCTCCGCCAAGGAGGAATCGACGATTTGACGGTTTGACTTCTAGGAAACCAGAGCTAAGTGAGTGCTGCGATCTCTGTAAAGGGTGTTTTCCTGGTGATCTCGACGCGTTTCTTGCCAAACACTCATCCGTCCGGGTGCCCCATTAAATGGTATTACTGGTACTTCTAGAACAGTTGGTAGACTACTTGGCTACTTCTATCATTACCTTGTAGATCAGGGTTTTGTATTTCCTCACAAATCCTTTGAGTGTCCCTCCGTAGATTTCCTTTGGGAAACGTTTCGAAGCCTTACAGAGAAATATTTTCTATCTTACTAACAGTTCTTACACAGAGCGCAACGGTCGTTACATAGAGCGTAACGATCGTTACAAGAACGAATACTCTGTATTGAAACCGGCGTTTTGAAGCCTTACAGATACATATTCTACCTTACTAACAGTTCTTACACAGAGCGTGACGGTCGTTACATAGAGCGTAACGGTCGTTACAAGAACGTATACTCTGCATCGAAACGTTTCGAAGCTTTACAGATACATATTCTACCTTAGTAAGTAAGTAACAGTCCTTACACAGGGCGTAACGGTCGCTACATAGACCGTAACTGTCGTTGCAATAACGTATATGAATATGTATCTGTAAGGCTTCGAATCGTTTTAATGCAGAGTATTCGTTCTTGTAACGACCGTTACGCTCTATGTAACAACCGTTACACCCGGTGGAAGGACTGTTACTAAGGTAGAATATGTATCTGTAAGGTTTCGAAATGCGTCAATACAGAGTATTCTTTCTTGTAACGACCGTCACGCTCTATGTAACGACCGTTACGCCCTGTGTAATGACTGTTACTAAGGTAGAACATGTATCTGTAAGGCTTCGAAACGTTTCAATACAGAGTATTCGTTCTAGTAACGACCGTTACGCTCTATGTAACGACCGTTACGCCCTATGTAAGGACTGTTACTAAGGTAGAATATGTATCTGTAAGGCTTCGAAACGTTTCAATACAGAGTATTCGTTCTTGTAACGACCGTTACGATCTATGTAACGACCGTTACGCCCTGTGTAAAGACTGTTACTAAGGTAGAATGTGTATCTGTAACGCTTCGAAACGTTTCAATATAGATTATACGTTCTTGTAACGACCGTTACGCTCTATGTAACGACCGTTACGCCCAATATAAGGACTGTTACTAAGGTAGAATAAGTATCTGTATGGCTTCGATACGTTTCAATACAGAGTCTTCGTTCTTGTAACTACCGTTACGCTCTATGTAACGACCGTTACGCACTGTGTAAGGACTGTTACTAAGGTAGAATATGTATCTGTAAGGCTTCGAAACGTTTCAATACAGAGTATTCGTTCTTGTAACGACCGTCACGCTCTATGTAACGACCGTTACGCCCTGTGTAAGGACTGTTACTAAGGTATAATATGTATCTGTAAGGCTTCGAAACGTTTCAATACAGAGTATTCGTTCTTGTAACGACCGTTACGCTCTATGTAACGACCGTTACGCCCTGTGTAAGGACTGTAACTAAGGTAGAATATGTATCTGTAGCGCTTCGAAACGTTTCAATACAGAGCATACGTTCTTGTAACGACCGTTACGCTCTATGTAACGACCGTTACGCTCTATATAAGGACTGTTACTAAGGTAGAATAAAAATCTGTAAGGCTTCGATATGTTTCAATACAGAGTATTCGTTCTAGTAACAACGGCTACGCTCTATGTAACGACCGTTACGCACTGTGTAAGGACTGTTACTAAGGTAGAACATCTATCTGTAAGGCTTCGAAACGTTTCAATACAGAGTATTCGTTCTTGTAACGACCGTTACGATCTATGTAACGACCGTTACGCCCTGAGTAAAGACTGTTACTAAGGTAGAATATATATCTGTATCGCTTCGAAACGTTTCAATACAGAGCATACGTTCTTGTAACGACCGTTACGCTCTATGTAACGATCGTTACGCTCTATATAAGGACTGTTACTAAGGTATAATATGTATCGGCAAGACTTCGAAGCGTTTCAATACAGAGTATTATTTCATGTAACGACCGTTACGCTCTATGTAACGACCGTTACGCCCTATGTAAGGACTGTTACTAAGGTAGAATATGTATCTGTAAGGCTTCAAAACGTTTCAATACAGAGCATTCGTTCTTGTAACGACCGTTACGGTCTATGTAACAACCGTTACGCCCTGTGTAAAGACTGTTACTAAGGTAGAATATATATATGTAGCGCTTCGAAACGTTTCAATACAGAGTATTCGTTCTTGTAACGACCGTTACGCTCTATGTAACGACCGTTACACCCTATAAAAGGACTGTTACTAAGGTAGAATAAGTATCTGTAAGTCTTCAAAACGTTTCAATACACAAAGTATTCGTTGTTGTAACGACCGTTACGCTCTATGTAACGACCGTTACGCCCTATGTAAGGACCATTACTAAGGTAGAATATGACTATCTGTAAGGCTTCGAAACGTGTCAATACAGACTATTCGTTCTTGTAACGACCGTTACGGTCTATGTAACGACCGTTACGCCCTGTGTAAAGACTGTTACTAAGGTAGAATATGTATCTGTAGCGCTTCGAAACGTTTCAATACAGAGTATACGTTCTTGTAACGACCGTTACGCTCTATGTAACGACCGTTACGCTCTATATAAGGACTGTTACTAAGCTAGAATAAAAATATGTAAGACTTCGATACGTTTCAATACAGAATATTCATTCTAGTAACAACCGTTACGCTCTATGTAACGACCGTTACGCACTGTGTAAGGACTGTTACTAAGGTAGAATATCTATATGTAAGGCTTCGAAACGTTTCAATACAGAGTATACGTTCTTGTAACGACCGTTGCGCTCTATGTAACGACCGTTACGTCCCATAAAAGAACTGTTACAAAGGTAGAATAAGTGTAAGGCTTCGAAACGTTTTGAATACACAAAGTAATCGTTCTTGTAACGACCGTTACGCTCTATGTAACGACCGCTACGCCCTATGTAAGGACCATTACTAAGGTAGAATATGACTATCTGTAAGGTTTCGAAACGTTTCAATACAGACAATTCGTTCCTGTAACGACCGTTACGGTATATGTAACGACCGTTACGACCGTACCGCTACAGATGTAACGACTGTTACTAAGGTAGAATATGTATCTGTAGCGCTTCGAAACGTTTCAATACAGAGTATACGTTCTTGTAACGACCGTTACGCTCTATGTAACGACCGTTACGCTCTATATAAGGACTGTTACTAAGGTAGAATAAAAATCTGTAAGGCTTCGATGCGTTTCAATACAGAGTATTCGTTCTAGTAACAACCACTACGCTCTATGTAACGACCGTTACGCACTGTGTAAGGACTGTTACTAAGGTAGAACATCTATCTGTAAGGCTTCGAAACGTTTCAATACAGAGCAAACGTTCTTGGAACGACCGTTACGCTCTATGTAACGACCGTTACGCCCTATATAAGGACTGTTACTAAGGTAGAATATGTATAGGCAAGGCTTCGAAACGTTTCAATACAGAGTATTCGTTCTAGTAACAACCGCTACGATCTATGTAACGACCGTTACACCCTGAGTAAAGACTGTTACTAAGGTAGAATATATATCTGTAGCGCTTCCAAACGTTTCAATACAGAGCAAACGTTCTTGTAACGACCGTTACGCTCTATGTAACGACCGTTACGCCCTATATAAGGACTGTTACTAAGGTAGAATATGTATCTGTAAGGCTTCGAAACGTTTCAATACAGAGTATTCGTTCTTGTAACGACCGTTACGTCCTGTGTAAGGACTGTTACTAAGGTAGAATATGCATCTGTAAGGCTTCGAAACGTTTTAATACAGATTATTCGTTCTTGTAACAACCGTTACACCCTCCGAAAGGACTGTTACTAAGGTAGAATATGTATCTGTAAGGCTTCAAAATGTGTCAATACAGAGTATTCGTTCTTGTAACGGTCGCCACGCTCTATCTAACGAGCGTTACTCCCTGTGTAATGACTGTTACTAAGGTAGAATATCTGTAATGTTTCGATCCGTTTCAATACAGAGTATTATTTCTTGCAACGATCGTTACGCTCTATGCAACGACAGTTACGCCCTGTGTAATAACTGTTACTAAGGTAGAACATGTATATGCAAGGCTTCGAAACGTTTCAATACAAAGTATTCGTTCTTGTAACGACCGCTACGGTCTATGAAACGACCGTTACGCCCTATGTAAAGACTGTTACTAAGGTAGATTATGTATATGTAGCGCTTCGAAACGTTTCAATGCAGAGTATACGTTCTTGTAACGACCGTTACGCTGTATGTAACGACCGTTACGCCCTATGTAAGGACTGTTACTAAGGTAGAATATGTATCGGCAAGGCTTCGAAACGTTTCAATGCAGAGTATTCGTTCATGTAACGACCGTTACTCTCTATGTAACGACCGTTACGCCCTATGTAAGGACTGTTACTAAGGTAGAATATGTATATGTAAGTCTTCGAAACGTTTCATTGCAGAGTATTCGTTCTTGTAACGTCCGTTACGCCCTGTGTAAGGACTGTTACTAAGGTAGAATATGCATCTGCAAGGCTTCGAAATGTGTCAATACAGAGTATTCGTTCTTGTAACGGCCGCTACGCTCTATCTAACGACCGTTACTCCCTGTGTAATGACTGTTACTAAGGTAGAATATCTGTAATGTTTCGATACGTTTCAGTACAGAGTATTATTTCTTGTAACGACCGTTACGCTCTATGTAACGACCGTTACGCCCTGTGTAATGACTGTTGCTAAGGTAGAACATCGATCTGTAAGGCTTCGAAACTTTCAATACAAAGTATTCGTTCTTGTAACGACCGTTACGGTCTATGTAACGACCGTTACTGTCTATGTAACGACCGTTACGCCCTGAGTAAAGACTGTTACTAAGGTAGAATATATATCTGTAGCGCTTCGAAACGTTTCAATACAGAGCAAACGTTCTTGTAACGACCGTTACGCTCTATGTAACGACCGTTACGCCCTATATAAGGACTGTTACTGAGGTAGAATATGTATAGGCAAGGCTTCGAAACGTTTCAATACAGAGTATTCGTTCTTGTAACGACCGTTACGCCCTGTGTAAGGACTGTTACTAAGGTAGAATATGTATCTGTAAGGCTTCGAAATGTGTCAATACAGAGTATTCGTTCTTGTAACGGCCGCTACGCTCTATCTAACGAGCGTTACTCCCTGTGTAAGGACTGTTACTAAGGTAGAATATCTGTAATGTTCGGATCCGTTTCAATACAGAGTATTATTTCTTGTAACGATCGTTACGCTCTATGCAACGACAGTTACGCCCTGTGTAATGACTGTTACTAAGGTAGAACATGTATATGTAAGGCTTCGAAACGTTTCAATACAAAGTATTCGTTCTTGTAACGACCGTTACGCTCTATGTAACGACCGTTACGCCCTGTGTAAGGACTGTTGCTAAGGTAGAATATGTATCTGTAAGTCTTTGATGCGTTTCAATACAGAGTATTCTTTCATGTAACGAGCGTTATGCTCTATGTAACGACCGTTACGCCCTGTCTAATGACTGTTACTAAGGTAGAACATGTATCTGTAAGGCTTCGAAACATTTCAATACAGAGTATTCTTGTTCTTGTAATGACCGTTACGCTTTATGTAACGACCGTTACGCCCTGTGTAAGGACTGTTACTAAGTTAGAATATGTATCTGTAAGGCTTCGATACGTTTCAATACAGAGTATTCTTTCATGTAACAACTGCTATGCTCTCTGTAACGACCGTTACGCTCTCTGTAACGACCGTTACGCTCTCTGTAACGACTGTTACGCCCTATGTAAGGACTGTTCCTAAGGTAGGATATGTATCTGTAAGGCTTCGAAGCATTTCAATACAGATTATTCGTTGTTGTAACGACCGTTACGGTCTATGTAATAACCGTTACGCCGTGAGTAAAGACTGTTACTAAGGTAGAATATATATCTGTAGCGCTTCTAAACGTTTCAATACAGAGCATGCGTTCTTGTAACGACCGTTACGCTCTATGTAACGACCGTTACGCTCTATGTAACGACCGTTACGCTCTATGTAACGACCGTTACGCCCTGTGTAACGACCGTTACGCTCTCTGTAGCGACCGTTACGCCCTATATAAGGACTGTTACTAAGGTAGAATATGTATCGGCAAGGCTTCGAAGCGTTTCAATACAGAGTATTCGTTCATGCAACGACCATTACTATCTATGTAACGACCGTTATGCCCTGCGTAAGGACTGTTACTAAGGTAGAATATGTATCTGTAAGGCTTCGAAACGTTTCAATACAGAGTATTCGTTCTTGTAACGACCGCCACGCTCTATGTAACGACCGTTACGCCCTGTGTAAGGACTGTTACTAAGGTAGAATATGTATCTGTAAGGCTTCGATATGTTTAAATACAGAGTATTCTTTGTTGTAACGACCGTTACGCTATATGTAACGACCGTTACGCCCTGTGTAGGGACTGTTACTAACGCAGAATATGTATCTGTAAGGCTTCGATACGTTTCAATACAGAGTATTCGTTTATGTAACCACCGCTACGTTCTATGCAACGACAGTTATGCCCTGTGTAAGGACTGTTACTAAGATAGAATACGTATCTGTATGGCTTCTAAACGTTTCGATACAGAATATTCCTTCTTGTGATGACCGTTACGTTCTATGCAACGACAGTTATGCCCTGTGTAAGGACTGTTACTAAGGTAGAATATGTATCTGTATGGCTTCGAACCGTTTGAATACAGACTATTTGTTCTTGTAACGACCATTACGCTATATATAACGACCGTTTCGCCCTGTGTAAGGAC
>CM065690.1:17599434-17609434 GCA_017654935.2 Phymorhynchus buccinoides | reverse complement strand
CAGTCAGTAGTAATGGCGTACATTGGATTCAATTGTTGCCTGGGTTATTAGAACTGTTTCTTCTTCTGTTCGCAGATGACATTGTTTTATTGTCAAACACTGTTATAGGTCTACAAAATCAAATCAACATTTTCAACACTGTTTGCAAACGCTTATTTTTGAAAGTCAACACAGACAAGACGAAAGTTATGGTTTTCCGTAAGGGTGGGTTTCTGGGGAAAATTGAAAATTGGAATCTTGATGGACAACTACTAGAAGTAATTACCTTGGGTTCGTTTTTACAACAAAGATGAGTATTAATAGAGGGGTAGATGCACTTGCAGGTAAAGGTAAAAAGGCTTGTATTGACTGTATAAGGTATATAACAAAACTAAATGATATCTCCAAAACATGCTTATTTCGAATTTTTCATGCTAGGGTACAGGCAGTATTATTGTATGCTTCCGAAATGTGGGGACTCCACAGACTGGACAATTATATATAAATGGTAAAACATGTTGGCCAACTTCTGTAAAGAACATAGTTCTGGTTTTGGATATGTCTGGCTTCAGCAAGGAGTGGGATGTGAGATAACTTTTGTTTCATTGTTTAAGCAGAGAATGAAAGACGTGTACATGCAAGAATGGAGTGAGTCTGTAATGAATAAAGATACATATCAAAGGTATAGGTTATTTAAATCGAATTTTGAATGTGGAGAGTATTTTTATTTCATGGACATTACATGCTATAGGGATTGTTCGATAAAGCTGAGGCTTGGTGTGTTACCAATCAATGGATCGTTTTTCAAAAGAACATTCAACAACAATGCTAACTTTAAGTGCGAAATATGTAATGTTGTAGAAGATGAAGACCATGTGTTGTATAAATGTATTCTGTATAATGATATAAGGGGCAAGTATCTTAAATTTGGCGACAAACCGTATGCAGTCTTGTTAAGAAATGGGTCTGTTTTCAATATTAGGAGAATTGGTGTATTTTTGCTTAATGCCATGGAGATAAGACAAAATGTTATCGACAGTCTCACACATGAAACCTGATAAGCTTAGAATATTTGTGTATGTGTCATTTTAATTTCATGTTAACTTGACCTCATTTCTAGGGGCTGGGGCCCTGAAGAAATAAATATTGTTCAATTGTTTTCTCATTTCATCAAGTTGCTGCTGAAGTTGTTTTGTAGACCACTAACACCGCATCTCTCCTTTCTCTTTCTGAATACAGTCACAAATAGAGATGGCTGAATCTTATAATATTCGCTGCCTGTTGTTCGGCAAAAGTACAACCAGATCGCAATTCTTTGCTCAAAACATGGCTTGCCGTTTCTCAAGAATGGGGACAAATTGTCTACTACGCGGATTGTTGGCCACGCCAGCCATGTATCGAAAGCCACACGATGGGAGCATCACTGGAAAGGAGCTTAAAACAGAAGTACTGTTTCGGAAAATCGGCAACTTGTATCTAGGGGCAGACAAACGCCTCCAGATAGTCTGCATTCCTCACCAGTCCATGACAGGACAAGAAGCAGATGAGAGACGGTTTGAAGAGGAAACTCTACTAGAGGAGGCAAAACAGGATCTAAGTGTTGCAGAAAGCGTTGTCGAGACACCACTTGCTAGAGCTTGCTAGAACTCCAGGAGTGTGCAGCGATGCTGATACGTCCGTGTCGATCTGATATTGATGAGCTGCAGTTCAACATTAGTAGAGAAGAGTAGATATAGTGAAGATCGGCCGGCTGGGTGGTTCCAAATAGTCCTTCAATGGAGCAGACGAGATGTTCTGGAAAGGGACGTGGTCGAGGCACTCCTCAATCCCAGCGAACGCTTGACTCCATGCTGCTGTCACACCTTAGAAATAGAATGAGTTATAGCAGATCTCCTGGCTGCGTGTGTGTGTGTTTGTGTGTGTGTGTGTGTGTGTGTGTGTCTCTCTCTCTGTGTGTGTGTGTGTGTGTGTGTGTGTGTGTGTGTGTGTGTGTGTGTGTGTGTGTGTGTGTGTGTGTGTGTGTGTGTGTGTGTGTGTGTCAGGTTCATAGCTCTGCATGATTTATGTTGTTTATAACAATTATTGTGTTCAATTTGGTTGGTTTGTCTTCGGATCTGGTAAGGACGTTTGTCTGTGCAATTAAAACATGGGAGTTCGAGTTTGAGTTATCTCTCTCATTTCATCAAGTTGCTGCTGAAGTTGTTTTGTAGACCACTAACACAGCATCTCTCCTTTCTCTTTCTGAATACAGTCACAAATAGAGATGGCTGAATCTTATAATATTCGCTGCCTGATGTTCGGCAAAAGTACAACCAGATCGCAATTCTTTGCTCAAAACATGGCTTGCCGTTTCTCAAGAATGGGGACAAATTGTCTACTACGCGGATTGTTGGCCACGCCAGCCATGCATCGAAAGCCACATGAAGGGAGCATCACTGGAAACAGAAGTACTGTTTCGGAAGCTTGTATCTACGGGCAGAGGAACGCCTCCAGATAGTCTGCACTCCTCGCCAGTCCGTGACAGGACAAGAAGCAGATGAGAGACGTTTTGAAGAGGAAACTCTACTAGAGGAGGCAAAACAGGATCTAAGTGTTGCAGAAAGTGTTGTCGAGACACCACTTGCCAGAGATGTGACATTGCTAGAACTCCAGGAGTGTGCAGTGATGCTGATACGTCAGTGTCGATCTGAAATTGATGAGCTGCTGTTCAACATTAGTAGAGAAGAGTAGATATAGTGAAGATCGGCTAGCTGGGCAGTTCCAAATAGTCCTTCAAGGGAGCAGGTGAGATGTTCTGGAAAGGGACGTGGTCGAGGCACTCCTCAATCCCAGCGAACGCTTGACTCCATGCTGCTGAACCCCCATGCATCGCAAGGCCAGGACAATGACACAGTGAATCCAGACCCACAAATTGTATGTCGAGAGGGTACGAGGGGGAACACTGAAGAAGAGGGAGGGGGGTGGAAGATCCTTTCGGTGATGCTGAAACCTAGGGATCTGGCCGGCCCCAGCAACTCTCTTTCCTGCTTTTCAATGTAGCTGGTTTGGAAAAGAAATTCAAAGACAGCGATTGGGTCAATTACATAAATGGATTTAACTTCGTTGCCTTAACAGAAACTTTTATTCATACAAAATTTGACTTGTCATATGTTTTTCCAAATTTTGATAAATATGTGTCCCCAGCATTAAAAATAGCAAATCATGGCCGCTGGTCCGGAGGGGTTTTAGTTATGATCAAAAACATTTAGCTAAATATGTAAAAGAAATTCAGTGTGGTTGTGATTGTGTGGTCGTGTAAAGATTATCTAAGCAGCTGTTGGGTACTGTATCGGATGTACTGTATGCATTGGGATATGTTCCACCCTATGGTAGTCCCTTTTATGACATGATAGAGTCCAACTGTCACACCTTAGAAATAGAACGAGTTATCGCAGATCTCCTGGCTGCGGATGAGGCTTTACTCCTTGTCTATGCGTTCAGATTAAGACAAACGTTTATTGATCAGAATGCTATGTAAACATATATTGTGTTATGCATGTGTGTGTGTGTGTGTGTGTGTGTGTGTGTGTGTGTGTGTGTGTGTGTGTGTGTGTGTGTGTGTGTGTGTGTGTGTGTGTGTGTGTGTGTGTGTGTGTGTGTGTGTGTGTGTGTGTGTGTGTGTGTGTGTGTGTGTGTGTGTGTGTGTGTGTGTGTGTGTGTGTGTATGTGTGTCAGGTTCATAGCTCTGCATGATTTATGTTGTTTATAACAATTATTGTGTTCAATTTGGTTGGTTTGTCTTCGGATATTGTAAGGACGTTTGTGCAATTAAAACTTTCGAGTTCGAGTTCGAGTTATCTCCCTCATTTCATCAAGTTGCTGCTGAAGTTGTTTTGTAGACCACTAACACAGCATCTCTCCTTTCTCTTTCTGAATACAGTCACAAATAGAGATGGCTGAATCTTATAATATTCGCTGCCTGTTGTTCGGCAAAAATACAACGAGATCGCAATTCTTTGCTCAAACCATGGCTTGCCGTTTCACAAGAATGGGGACAAATTGTCTACTACGCAGATTGTTGGCCACGCCAGCCATGTATCGAAAGCCACACGATGGGAGCATCACTGGAAAAGAGTTTAAAACAGAAGTACTGTTTCGGAAAATCGGCAGCTTGTATCTAGGGGCAGAGAAACGCCTCCAGATAGTCTGCACTCCTCGCCAGTCCGTGACAGGACAAGCAGCAGATGAGAGACGTTTTGAAGAGGAAACTCTACTAAAAGGAAAGCCACACGATGGGAGCATCACTGGAAAAGAGTTTTAAAAAGAAGTACTGTTTCGGAAAATCGGCAGCTTGTATCTACGGGCAGAGGAACGCCTCCATATAGTCTGCACTCCTCGCCAGTCCGTGACAGGACAAGAAGCAGATGAGAGACGTTTTGAAGAGGAAACTCTACTAGAGGAGGCAAAACAGGATCTAAGTGTTGCAGAAAGCGTTGTCGAGACACCACTTGCCAGAGATGTGACATTGCTAAACTGTTAAGATTATCGAAGCAGCTGTTGGGTACTGTATCGGATGTACTGTATGTATCGGGATATGTTCCACCCTACGGTAGTCCCTTTTATGACATGACAGAATCGAACTGTCACACCTTAGAAATAGAACGAGTTATCGCAGATCTCCTGGCTGCGGATGAGGCTTTACTCCTTGTCTATGCGTTCAGATTAAGACAAACGTTTATTGATCAGAATGCTATGCAAACATATATTGTGTTATGCATGTGTGTGTGTGTGTGTGTGTGTGTGTGTGTGTGTGTGTGTGTGTGTGTGTGTGTGTGTGTGTGTGTGTGTGTGTGTGTGTGTGTGTGTGTGTGTGTCTGTGTTTGCGTGTCTCTGTGTGTGTGTGTGTGTGTGTGTGTGTGTGTGTGTGTGTGTGTGTGTGTGTCTGTGTGTGTGTGTGTGTGTGTGTGTGTGTGTGTGTGTGTGTGTGTGTGTGTGTGTGTGTGAGGTTCATAGCTCTGCATGATTTATGTTCACAAGTGTAATTATGTCCGAGCTCTTTCTGACCCAACTCGCATCAGCAATGTCACTGATAAACATAGACTTGGATGAACCAATGACCGTTTTTACTCAGTCTGTGGTTGAGGCAGCCAAATCTATGAAAAAGAAAATTGTTGTTGGTGTACAAAGAAAACACAAAGCAAAATGGTTTGATAAAGAATGCCTTTCTAAGAAAAGAGAAGTTAAAAGTATCCTCCATAAAGCTAGACGGTCAGAAGATAAAGATGATTACAAAGCATTTAGTAATAAGAAAAAAGAATATAACGATTTGCAAGAAATGAAAGAACATGCGCAAAAAAGCGCAGATTTGAATAGCCTTTCAAGTTCGACAAGATCACCTAACCAGTTTTGGTCTGAGATAAGAAAACATCAAAGAAGAAATGGGGTCAACAATCATATTACAGAAGATGAGTGGATACACCATTTCGAGTCTTTGTTTATTAATGGATGTGTTGCTAATGAAACTGAATCAAAGGATGATTCAGAGGAGATGGTACTTGATCCCATTCTTGATGGTGAAATTAGTGAGGAAGAAATAAGAAAAGCAATTAAGCATTTGAGAAACAGGAAGGCAGCAGGCTTAGATTGTCTGTTAGTAAATGATAAAAAGTGCTGAGTTAATAATTCCACCATATTTAAATAAACTTTTTAATGCCATATTTCAAAACGGTTATTTTCCTGAAAAGTTGAGATAATCGGTAATAATTCCACTGCATAAGAAGGGCGATGTCAATTGCCCTGACAATTACAGGGGCATTTCGTTGCTAAGTATTGTAAGCAAAGTGTTTACACATATTATTAATTCTAGACTGACTTTGTGGGCAGAGCAAAATGGGGTTATCAGTGAAGCCCAGGCAGGATTCAGGAAAGGTCGCTCACCCATAGACCACATATTCACGTTAAATGCTCTAGTTGAAAAATATCTTCAGAAAAACATGAAACTCTATGTGGCGTTTATTGATTTAAAAAAAGCATACGACACTGTAAATCTTATGGTCAGTACTTCTTCGAGTAAGTATGCAGGGTAGAATGCTAAAAATGATTAAATCAATATATTTATCTGTCAATGCATGTGTATTGTGCCCTAATAATGTCCGATACTCAAGTTTCTTTGAATGTCTTCAAGGGCTGAAGCAAGGCTGCATACTTAGTCCTATACTGTTTTCTTTGTTAATTAACGAACTGGCTAAATGATATTACACGGTAAACATGGTGTTAATCTAACAGCAGATGAAATTGAACTGTTTTTGTTATTGTTTGCCAACGACCTCACTCTCTTGGCTTCCACGGTATTTGGACTCCAGCATCAGTTGGACCACCAGATTCAACCTGCACTATTGTATGCAGCAGAGGTATGGGGGATATTAAAGAGGTAAAGGAAATAGAGCGTGTTCATATGTATGCTTGTAAGAAGTTTTTATCAGTCAGCTAAGAAACACCCAACTCTATGATATATGGGGAATTAGGTAGACATCCTCTTTTTATTATTTCGGTATATATGGGTTTGGGTATGTGTGTATAGAACAAGTAGGAAGCAAGATTGTTTTGAAAGAATGTCTCCAAGATTGCCTTAAACAAGAATGGCATGACAAAATATGTACAAGTGAACGATTCAACGAACATAGAAGTTTTAAAGATGTCCTATGTTACGAAGTTTATTTATCGTCCCTTCATGTATGACGGTATAGAGACGCAGTAATAAGATTTAGACTTGGGATGAATTAACAGACAATTGCGATCTTGTCCATTATTGTGGTGCAAGTGAGAAAAATGAAATTCTTTTGATCTATGCTTGTCATGCATATTCACATATACGTGAAGCCGTGTTTTCACGTTCACTGCTTACTCAGATAAATGACCTAAATACCATTTCACGCTTCTTTCAATGCTTAAACCCATTAATGTTTGCAAAATTCTTAACAGATTGTCTTCAGTATAGAAAAGAAAAGAGTCGCTGTCCATGGAAAAGAAAATTATAATTCCCTTTCGGCTGTGGCCTACATTTCATATTATTGTCTATTCCTTTACTGCTGTGGCCTACATTTCATATTGTGCGTGCGTGCGTGCGTGTGTGTGTGTGTGTGTGTCAGGTTTATAGCTCGGCATGATTTATATTGTTTATAACAATTATTGTGTTCAATTTGGTTGGTTTGTCTTGGGATATTGTAAGGACGTTTGTCTGTGCAATTAAAACATTCGAGTTCTCGAGTTCGAGTACCAACAATGACAGTAACACTGAAGGACAAAATATACACCCAACATGAAATAAGAGAAACAAAAAAGACGCTACGCAGACAAGTCATGTGACTAATAATCAATGTAATTTTCTTTCTTTTGTTGCTTGGAACGTGAACGGCCTGGATGCCAAATCGTCTGATTGTGATTTTGTTGAGTATATCACCTCATTTGATGTCTGTTGCCTGCAACACACTTTTACGTTTAGCTCTTTTGATTTCAGTATCCATTTTAAAGACTTTCTTGTGTTCCACTCACCCGCAGTAAAGCTTAGCAGAATGGGAAGAGGGTCGGGAGGTACAGTGTTGCTTGTCAGGAAGACATTATCACAGTTTGTTTCAAAAATTGATATGGAAATGGATAATATTGTTTGTATAAAATTGTGTAAATCTTTGTTTGGTTGTGACAGAGACGTATTATTTCTAACCATGTATAACCTTCCTATTAACAGTGCCTACTACAAGGAGAAGGATTTTGACTGTTCTTTAGACAAACTGGCACAATTCTTGATGTCTGTGCTGGAGTCACAGGGGGGGGGGACTTTTATTTTCTTATCGGTGGGGATCTGAATGCCAGAATTGGTGACTGGGGTATGGAAATTGTGGACTTTGGTGATGAGAATGCTACACATGACAACAGTTGTGATCTAGTAAGACATTCAGAAGATTCAATTTTAAATTGTTTTGGAAAGAGACTTATTGATTTGTGCACTACGTTTCAAATGACACCACTGAATGGTTTATTAGATAAAGGTTTTGATGGTAGCTTTACGTATCTTAGTGATAAAGGTAATAGTCTGATTGATTATTTCTTGTGCTCGTCTGATTTTGTTGTGTTTACAGAAAAGTTGAACGTAAAAAAACGAATAGAGTCACAACACATGCCTATTGAAATGAATGTTCATTGCGTAAATATTGACAACATTAGTAAACAAAACAAACAAGAGCCTTTTGAAAGAGTTAAATGGGATTCAGACAAACAATTTTTACTAATGACATCAGAGGAAGCTACACAATCTATAAATGATGCTACCGCCAAGCTCGATGCAGACATAGATAGTGCTGTAGGCATATTCACATCCACGTTGTTGAAAGCGGGTGAATGCATGCGTTACACGGTCACTCCAGGTGTGCGCGTGCGCGGTCAGCCTCACTAGATGACACGACGGGTAGAGGGTCGGCAAGCATGCCGGCGCGACCTTTTGTTGGCGACACCTGCTTTGTTTTTCGGACATGATAATAGGCCTGTGGACTGGATACGGATTATGGCTATGTTTACTGGACACTCCTTATGGCTTGCGATTCAAACATGCGTTTACTTTCATTAAATGTACGGGGACTTCGGTCTCGCAATAAAAGAAGATCATTATTTAATTACGTTAAAAATAAAAAGTATGACGTTATCTGTTTACAAGAAACACATGTGACAAAAGAAGTAATTGAACAATGGAAACAAGAATGGGGTGGTGGTAAACTTATATGGAATGACTTTAGTGCTCATAGTTCGGGACAAATTATCCTGTTTCGAAAAGATTTAGTTGAGAAATGTGAAATTGTGTACAATTCTCGTAGAATCTTAGCCGTAGAAGCTGAACTATCACAGAGAAAAATTACCATCATAAATGTGTATGCTCCAAACGATATTCCTGAGAAGATGGTTTTCTTTAATGAGCTTGATAATGTAATTTCTAATCTATTGTTAGAAAACATTATTATTTGTGGAGATTTCAATTGTGTCTTAAATAATGATGTTGATATCGTTGCAGGTGGACCACATGCAAAAGCCACTGTGGAAAAATTCCGTGATCTGTTGGGTAGCCACAATCTGTTCGATGTCTGGAGGTTGTTCCATCCCCAGCAAAAAGAATTTACTTGGAGTACAAAATCACCTTTCTTAGCAAGAAGACTCGATTATATAATAACTAGCTCTGATGTATTTGACAAAGCGCTGGAAGCCAGCATTCATTCTATGCCGTTCACTGACCATAGAGCATGTTCTATTACAGTAAAATTTAGCAATATTAAAAGGGGTCCCGGCTTATGGAAATTTAATAATTCTTTACTGAGAGACCAGGTCTATGTTAATGAAATGAACAAATTGATAGATTTACACACATCAGAAATGCAAGAAGGCCCTGACTATCAAATGGAATGGGAAACATTGAAATTGAAAATTAAAAACTTCACTCTCGATTATAGTAAACTTAAAAGCATTGAGAGGAAAAATGAGCTATTAGACCTATATTGCAGACTGAATGACATAGACACTCAGCTGGCAATAAATCCCCATTGTCTTAAGACTCAAAACGAACGCTCTCAGCTAACTTTAAAAATGGAAATACTTGAAAATTACAAAGCTCGAGCAGCTCAAATAAGATCACGGGTGAAATGGGTAGAAGAGGGAGAAAAAAACACTAAATATTTTCTCAATTTAGAAAAAGCAAGAGCAAATGCTAAAGTAATGGAAGGGATTTTAGATGAAAATAATAAGGTAGTAACTGATCAATCAGAAATAATGAAAGTGCAAAAGAATTACTTTACAAATTTATATAAGAAGAAGATAATGCAGGAAGGCCTGGTGCAAAAGGTTGATGCCTTTATGGCAAATACTAATCTCCCTCAAGTGTCTGATTCTCAGAAAAGTAGTTGTGAAGGCACGGTAACGGAACATGAACTACTTGCTGCATTAAAGTGTCTAAATAATGGGTCATCACCAGGAAGCGATGGTATTACTGTAGAATTTTTCAAAG
>CM065690.1:17590653-17598934 GCA_017654935.2 Phymorhynchus buccinoides | reverse complement strand
GCGCTTCGAAACGTTTCAATACAGAGTACTCGCTCTTGTAACGACCGTTACGCTCTATGTAACGACCGTTACGCTCTATGTAAGGACTGTTACTAAGGTAGAATATGTATAGGCAAGGCTTCGAAACGTTTCAATACAGAGTATTCGTTCTTGTAACGACCGTTCGGGAAACTCTATGTGAAGGACCGTTACTAATGTAATATGCATCTGTAAGGCTTCGAAACGTTTTATACACAGATTATTCGTTTCTTTGTAACAACCGTTGCGCCCTGCTTAAGCGACTGTTACTAAGGTACGAATATGTATCTGTAAGGCTTCGAAACGTGTTCGATACAGAGTATTACGTTCTTGTAACGACCGCTACGATTTCTATGTAAACGACCGTTACGCCCTGTGTAATGACTGTTACTAAGGTAGAATATCTGTAATGTTCCGATCCGTTTCAATACAGAGTATTATTTCTTGTAACGATCGTTACGCTCTATGCAACGACAGTTACGCCCTGTGTAATAACTGTTACTAAGGTAGGAACATGTATATGTAAGGCTTCGAAACGTTTCAATACAAAGTATTCGTTCTTGTAACGACCGCTACGCTCTATGTAACGACCGTTACGCTCTGTGTAAGGACTGTTGCTAAGGTAGAATATGTATCTGTAAGTCTTTCGATAATGCGTTTCAATACAGAGTATTCTTTCTTGTAACGACCGTTACGCTCTATGTAACGACCGTTACGCCCTGTGTAATGACTGTTACTAAGGTAGAACATGATATCTGTAAGGCTTCGAAACGTTATTTCAATACAGAGTATTTTTGTTCTTGTAACGACCGTTACGCTTTATGTAACGACCGTTACGCCCTGTGTAAGGACTGTTACTAAGGTAGAATATGTATCTGTAAGGCTTCGCGATATACGTTTCAATACAGAGTATTCTTTCATGTAACAACCGCTATGCTCTCTGTAACGACCGTTACGCTCTCTGTAACGACCGTTACGCTCTCTGTAACGACCGTTACGCCCTATGTAACGGACTGTGTTCCTAAGGTAGGATATGTATCTGTAAGGCTTCGAAAGCATTTCAATACAGATTATTCGTTCTTGTAACGACCGTTACGGTCTATGTAACGACCGTTACGCTCTATGTAACAACCGTTACGCCGTGAGAAAAGACTGTTACTAAGGTAGAATATATATCTGTAGCAGCTTCTCAAACGTTATGCCAATACAGAGCGAAGATAAAAAGCCGAACGTTCTTGTAACGACCGTTACGCTCTATTGGAATGACCGTTACGCTCTATGTAACGACCGTTACGCTCTATGTAACGACCGTTATGCTCTATGTAACGACCGTTACGCCCTAGCATAAGGACTGTTTACTAAGGTAGAATATTACCCCTCGGCAAGGCTTGAAACGTTTCAATACAGAGTCTCGGTTCATGCAACGACATTACTATCTATGTAACGACCGTTATGGCCCACAATGTAAGTACTGTTACTAAGGTAGAATATGTATATCTAAGGCTTCGAAACGTTTCATTACAGAGTATTCGTTCTTGTAACGACCGTTACGCCCTGTGTAAGGACTGTTACTAAGGTAGAATATGCATATGTAAGGCTTCGAAACGTTTTAATACAGATTATTCGTTCTTGTAACAACCGTTACGCCCTGCGTAAGGACTGTTACTAAGGTAGAATATGTATCTGTAAGGCTTCGAAACGTGTCAATACAGAGTATTCGTTCTTGTAACGGCCGCCACGCTCTATGTAACGACCGTTACGCCCTGTGTAAGGACTGTTACTAAGGTAGAATATGTATCTGTAAGGCTTCGATAACGTTTAAATACAGAGTATTCTTTGTTGTAACGACCGTTACGCTATATGTAACGACCGTTACGAGACGCCCTGTGTAGGGACTGTTACTAATGTAGAATATGTATCTGTAAGGCTTCGATACGTTTCAATACAGAGTATTCGTTTATGTAACACACCGCTACGCTGTATGTAACGACAGTTATGCCCTGTGTAAGGACTGTTACTAAGATAGAATACGTATCTGTATGGCTTCGAAACGTTTCGATACAGAATATTCCTTCTTGTGATGACCGTTACATTCTATGCAACGACAGTTATGCCCTGTGTAAGGACTGTTACTAAGGTAGAATATGTATCTGTATGGCTTCGAACCGTTTGAATACAGACTATTTGTTCTTGTAACGACCATTACGCTATATCTAACGACCGTTTCGCCCTGTGTAAGGACTGTTACAAAGGTAGAATATGTATGCAAGTCTTCGAAACGTGTCAATACAGAGAATTCGTTCTTGTAACGATCGTTACGCTCTTTGTAACGACCGTTACGCTCTGTGTAAGAGACTGTTACTAAGGTAGAATATATATATGTAAGGCTTCAAAACGTTCTTGTAACGACCGCTACCCTCTATGCAACGACCGTTATGCCCTGTGTAAGGACTGTTACTAAGGTAGAATATGTATCTGTAAGGCTTCGAAACGTTTCAATACAGAGTATTTTTGTTCTTGTAATGACCGTTACGCTTTATGTAACGACCGTTACGCCCTGTGTAAGGACTGTTACTAAGGTAGAATATGTATATGTAAGGCTTCGAAACGTTTCAATACAGAGTATTCGTTCTTGTAACGACTGCTACGCTCTATGTACCGACCGTTGCGCCCTGTGCAAGGACTGTTACTAAGGTAGAATATGTATCTGTAAGGCTTCGAAACGTTTCAATATAGAGTATTCGTTCTTGTAACGACCGTTACGCTCTATGTAACGACCGTTACGCCTTGTGTAAGGACTGTTACTAAGGTAGAATAACTATCTGTAAGGCTTCGAAACGTTTCAATGCACAGAGTATTCGTTCTTGTAACGACCGTTGCGCTCTATGTAACGACCGTTGCGCCCTGTGTAAGGACTGTTACTAAAGTAGTATATGTATCTGCAAGGCTTCGAAACGTTTCAATACAGAAAATTCGTTCTTGTAATAACCGTTACGCTCTGTGTAAGGACTGTAACTAAGGTAGAATATGTATTTCTAAGGCTTTGAAACGTTTCAATACAGAGTATTCGTCCCTTTGTAACGACCGTTACGCTATATGTAGCGACCGTTACGCCCTGTGAAAGGACGGTTACTATGGTAGAATATGTGTCTGTAAGTCTTTCAAAAGTTTCAATACAGAGTGTTCGTTCTTGTAACGACCGTTACTTTCTATGTAACAGACTACGGTCGTTACGCTATGTGTAAGGACTGTTACTAAGGTAGAACACATGCATCTGTAAGGCTTCGAAACGTTTTAATACAGAGCATTCGTTCTAGGTCGTACATAGAGCGTAACGGTCGTTACAAGAACGTATGATCTGTATTGAAACGTTTCGAAGCCTTATAGATACATATTCTACCTTAGTAACAGTCCTTACACAGGGCGTAACGGTTGTTACAAGAACGAATACTCTGTATTAAAACGTTCCGAAGCCTTACAGATGCATATTCTACCTTAGTAACAGTCCATACACAGGGCGTAACGGTCGTTACAAGAACGAATACTCTATATTGAAACGTTTCGAAGCCTTACATATACATATTCTACCTTAGTAACATTGTGCCCCCATCTCTGTGTTGCCCTCATTGTACCCCCTGTCTCTATGTGTTACCCTCATTGTGTCCCCGTCTCTATGTGTTACCCTCATTGTACCCCCGTCTCTATGTGTTACCCTCATTGTACCCCCGTCTTCTATGTGTTATCCTCATTGTGCCCCCGTCTCTATGTGTTATCCCATCATTGTGCCCCCGTCTCTATGTGTCACACCCATTGTGTCCCCGTCTCTATGTGTTACCCACCATCGTGTCCCCGTCTCTATGTGTTACCCCCATCGTTGTCCCCGTCTCTATGTGTTACCCCCATCGTGTCCCCGTCTCTATGTGTTACCCGCATCGTGTCCCCGTCTCTATGTGTTACCCCGTCATCGTGTCCCCGTCTCTATGTGTTACCCTCATTGTGTCCCCGTCTCTATGTGTCATCCTCATTGTGCCCCCGTCTCTATGTGTTACCCTCATCGTGCCCCCGTCTCTATGTGTCACCCTCATTGTACCCCCGTCTCTATGTGTTACCCGCATCGTGTCCCCGTCTCTATGTGTTACCCTCATCGTGCCCCCGTCTCTATGTGTCACCCTCATTGTGCCCCCGTCTCTATGTGTTACCCTCATCGTGCCCCCGTCTCTATGTGTTACCCTCATCGTGTCCCCGTCTCTATGTGTTCACCCTCACGTGCCCCCGTCTCTATGTGTTACCCTCATCGTGCCCCCGTCTCTATGTGTTACCCTCATCGTACCCCCGTCTCTATGTGTCACCCTCATTGTACCCCCGTCTCTATGTGTTACCCTCATCGTGCCCCCGTCTCTATGTGTTACCCCCATCGTGCCCCAGTCTCTATGTGTTACCCTCATCGTGCCCCCGTCTCTATGTGTTACCCCCATCGTGTGCCCCAGTCTCTATGTGTTACTCTCTTGTACCCCCGTCTCTACGTGTTACCCTCATCGATTTTATTTTTGCCCCCGTCTCTATGTGCTACCCTCATTGTACCCCCGTCTCTATGTGTTACCCGCATCGTGCCCCCGTCTCTATGTGTTACCCCCATCGTGTCCCCGTCTCTATGTGTTACCCTCATCGTGCCCCCGTCTCTATGTGTTACCCTCATCGTGCCCCCGTCTCTATGTGTTACCCCCGCATCGTGTCCCCGTCTCTATGTGTTACCCTCATCGTGTACCCCGTCTCTATGTGTTACCCTCATCGTGCCCCCGTCTCTATGTGTTACCCTCATCGTGTCCCCGTCTCTATGTGTTACCCTCATTGTACCCCCCGTCTCTATGTGTTACCCTCATTGTACCCCCGTCTCTATGTGTTACCCTCATCGTGCCCCCGTCTCTATGTGTTACCCCCATCGTGCCCCCGTCTCTACATGTGTTACCCTCATCGTGCCCCCGTCTCTATGTGTCACCCCCATTGTGCCCCCGTCTCTATGTGTCACTCTCATTGTACCCCCCGTCTCTATGTGTTACCCTCATCGTGCCCCCGTCTCTATGTGTTACCCTCATTGTACCCCCGTCTCTATGTGTTCACCCGCATTGTGCCCCCGTCTCTATGTGTCACCCTCATTGTGCCCCCGTCTCTATGTGTCACCCTCATTGTGCCCCCGTCTCTATGTGTCACTCTCATCGTGCCCCCGTCTCTATGTGTTACCCTCATCGTGCCCCCGTCTCTATGTGTCACCCTCATTGTACCCCGTCTCTATGTGTCACCCTCATCGTGCCCCCGTCTCTATGTGTCACCCTCATTGTGCCCCCCGTCTCTATGTGTTACCCGCATCGTGCCCCCGTCTCTATGTGTTACCCGCATCGTGCCCCCGTCTCTATGTGTTACCCGCATCGTGCCCCCGTCTCTATGTGTTACCCGCATCGTGCCCCCGTCTCTATGTGTTACCCGCATCGTGCCCCCGTCTCTATGTGTCACCCGCATCGTGCCCCCGTCTCTATGTGTCACCCTCATTGTGCCCCCGTCTCTATGTGTTACCCCGCATTGTGTCCCCGTCTCTATGTGTTACCCCCTCATATGTGCCCCCGTCTCTATGTGTTACCCCCATCGTGCCCCCGTCTCTATGTGTCAACCTAATTGTGCCCCCGTCTCTATATGTCACCCTCATTGTGCCCCCGTCTCTATGTGTCACCCGCATCGTGCCCCCGTCTCTATGTGTTACCCGCATCGTGCCCCCGTCTCTATGTGTCACCCTCATTGTGTCCCCGTCTCTATGTGTCCACCCCCATCGTGCCCCCGTCTCTATGTGTTACCCGCATCGTGCCCCCGTCTCTATGTGTCACCCCCATAGTGTGTCCCCGTCTCTATGTGTCACCCCCATTGTGCCCCCGTCTCTATGTGTCACCCTCATCGTGCCCCCGTCTCTATGATGTCACACCTAATCGTGCCCCCGTCTCTATGTGTTACCCGCATCGTGCCCCCGTCTCTATGTGTTACCCGCCATCGTGCCCCCGTCTCTATGTGTTACCCGCCATCGTGCCCCCGTCTCTGTGTGTCCCCCGTTTCAGTTTATCCCCCTCTCTATGTCAGTACGTGTCCCCTCTGGTTAGTGCGTCCGTTTTCCACTGTTTTTCACTGGTCTCCCCGCTGCGTACAGCCGACACATTCCGATTTCGGAGGAGCTCTTATTTATAATTTTTTTGTTGGAAAAAGGGAGAAGAAATGGGCCAATAAGTCAGAAAGATAGCAGATGAAGTAGAAAGCAAAGGGAAAAGGCAGAGTCAAAAAGAGTGGCAGATTATAGGAAGCTTTAAGCGCGGCTTAGCATACTATTCCAACCTCCCACTTTAAAAAAATAAATAAAAAAAATAACTGAAGACCTTTTAGATTAGCTCACACACCCACCCCACCTTTATTGATATGCTCTTATTTTCTTTCTTTTCTAGAGGAAGGGTAGTATGAGGGAGGGAGGAGGGGGGGGGGGGCGTACAGCGCGAGATGTAATAATGAGTCAAAAAAGAAAAAAAACTGACAATGATCAAACTGTCGTTCTTCATGTTCTGGGTTTTTTGTTTGTGTTGTGTTCTTTAATACAAATGCTTTTCTTTCCATTTTGTGCCGCCCTCTAGCGGCCCAAGGCAGATAACTCACACGGGGCTGAAAGTTGGCATTGTCACAGCGAAGTTTTATTTCCTCTTGCTTTAAAACCATGACTGCCGTTTGCCAGGGCATCGGAGGAAAACGTATAATTAGAAGGGGGGGGGGGGGGAGGAAAGATAAGAAAAGGGAGAGGAGGGTTGGGGAATTGAGAATAGGGCGACCAAAAACATATGTTGGGGAAGGAGAGAGATGAGAGAGAAGGGGTTAGAGTGGGGGGGGGGGAGGAAGAGAGAGACAGAGAGGGAGGAGAGAGAGAGAGGGGGGGGGAGTAATCGTGTTTGTGATTCAATGAGTTTGTGTTTGAGCGCGAGAGAGAGAGGAGGAGAGAGAGACAGATAGACAGACAGACGTTTTCTGCTACAGAGAGAGAGAGAGATAGAGAGAGAGAGGAGAGAGAGAGAGAGAGAGAGAGAGAGAGAGATGGAGAGAGAGAGGAAGAGAGAGAGAGAGAGAGAAAAGACAGAGAGAGAGAGTGTGGTGTGTATGCGCGTACATGCGTGAGTGATTTGAGTGTGTGTGCATGTATGTTGTGTGCGTACGTGCGTGTGCGTGTCGTAGGTGCGCGTGCGTACATGCGTGTGTGTGTGTGTGTGTGTGTGTGTGTGTGTGTGTGTGTGTGGTGTGTGTGTGTCTGACAAATATATTCTTATAGAGACAAAGAGAAGGACACATTAGAGATGAGGGGGGGGGGGGGGGGGGGGGGGGGGGGGGGAGAGAGGGGAGAGAGTAGAGAGAGCGGGATTATTGATTAGTAGGAGAGAAGAGTAGAGAGTAGAGAGAGAGATAGTAGAGAGATAAAGTGAGAGAGAGAGACAGAGTAGAGGATTAGAGAGAGAGAGAGAGAGAAGGGGGTCAAAAAGTGGCGGCAGACAAACAAACAACAAGAAACGGAGAGTTAGAATGAAAGAGATGAGAGAAAAGTAAAACTACAAGGCAGAGTAAGAGAGAGGGAAGACAGACGTCCACTCAGCTGCAAAACAAACAGCGCATAATACGGGACCCGACCGACCATCAACCAACCCAAACCATCATTCGATGCTCTGAGCAGATCCTGGAGGCACTTTGCACAAAAACACCAGGTCTAATTCTCAGTAGAAAACGAACCACAAGTCTTGACAGAAACATGGAAGACGGCACAACCAGACTGTTACGCCCCCCTATTGGCCCCCCCCCCCAATCAACCCCGCCACCCCACCAAACCCCCAGCCCCCCACCCCCACCCGCGCAATTTGTGTGTGTGTTAAAACAGCTGGGACTGCATTAAAATACAGACGTTTTTCAATGTATCCATTACCCAAACAATCAGAAATTTAAAAGCTTTTTATTTAAAGAATTGAAATAGTGAGGCCAAGAGAGGAGATAACGAGATTGAACAAAGGGTGAATACTCTCTTTTCTAATTAACTCCCCTCCACCAAAGTTGATTACGATGCCAATCACCTAGCAGTGCGTGGGTCAGAACCAAAGTGAGACAAACAAAGCATCATTCTCAAAAAAGAATGAATGAAAAATGGTGTTTTCGCGTCCTCTCCGGTCTGGAACAGACACATATGGGACATTTGTAGATACAAAGA